>JAFHLA010000217.1:2500-432500 GCA_021432705.1 Caranx ignobilis | reverse complement strand
GTCTGTTTCTGGCTGATGTGGTGAATGAATCCACAGATTTGTGCTCAACATGCTGTAAATCCACTGCTGCCGCTGCCTGCACAATGTTCTTCTCTCTACGGTAGAAAATATCTTGGTAGAAAAAATGAAACTGGTTTGAGTTGTGAAGAGTCAGGTGATCATTTTCAAACACAGTATGTGACTGTGATGTGACTGAGCTCTGGCCTTCTGTCGGTCAAATGATCCAATGCACCACTGCGTTGCACCTGACCCCCTCTCCTCTCCCTCCGCAGCCCTATGGACACGTCCTCCAACACGTCTCGGTGCAGCCCGCCCCCCCAGCAGGGCTGCAGGCCTCCCCCCCTCCTGTTGTCACGGTCCTGCAGCCTCCTCCTGAACCACCTCTGGCCCCAGATCCAGCTGTGGAGATCCCCAAACTTTTGATGCCCTCGGCAGACATGACCCAAGTGGTGGAGGAGGTGGCCCACTCGATGAGCCAGAACCCGTCCTTCATGCAACATCTGCAGCAGGTCAGAGGCTCAGAGAGACACGTAGAGATCAGATGTTTGTGACTGGTGATCGGGAGCAGGATTATTATCACTGGGGCTTGGTGATTGATCGATCTGTGTGATCAGTGGATTTATAATTTGTTGATATGATCCTTATTCTGGCTTCACTGTAGCTGCAGCTCAGACTGCAGTTCACAATGCAGTGGCGTTATGAGCTGACGAAAAGTCTATTCAGATTTTGAATTTTAGCTTTATTGATACAAGGAGACCAAACACAGAGTGTGAAACTGGGAGGTTTGCATGATTCATGTCTGATGTGTTGATGTTCTCTGTATTTCCCTCTCAGCAAGCACTTAGCTCCCCCATTGCCTCTGAGCTGCTGGTTGGAGCACTGCCAGTGGTGCCGATGGAGACTCTGTCCTCCCCCGTGGCCAATGAGAGAGAGACCCAGCCTCAGACCCGCCCTGTCCCCGGTCAGGACGCCCACACCATGATGTCCGACCAGTGTGTGGAGGCTTCTCCGCTCCACTCGGACCCCGAGGACACGTCGCTGCTCTGCTCCTCCCCCGCCATACAGGACAGCGGGAGAACAGCCGTGGCAACGTTCTCCCCCCCAGCCGGACCTCAGATTACTCTGCCCGGACCTGAGAGTTCACTCCCCCAGACCTCAGCCCCCCAGCCTCCCATCGAGCCTCAAGTCCAGTTCCAGGTCCCTCATCAGCTCCAGGTGTCGCAGGCCTTATTTGCCCAGAACCAGGTGCAGATCCAGTCGTCTGTTTCCCAGGCTCTGCCCCAGGTCCAGGTCCAGGTCCAGCCTGAACTCCAGGTCCAGGCTCAGACCCGGGTCCAGGTCCAGCCGCCTGTTTCCCAGCCTCAACCCTCGACCCACTCTTCAGTGCACAGCAGCCCGTCATCTCTGCTCGTCAGCATCTCGGTGCCTCAGCAGCAGCCTGATCCCACAGCTGCTGGTGTCTCCAAGGGAGGAGACGACTCTGCTGTCCAACAGCACACACAAAACAGTGAGTGTCACTGCTGCCGTCACAGTCTGACTCCCCAGTGACCATCATCATCATCATCATCATCACTGTCTCCACCTCACTGCCTCACTGTGTCCTCCTCTCAGAGCCAACAGCTGCCTTGGCCGTGGAGAGTAAAGCGTTTACTCTCGATGTCCGTCCACCCTCTCCTGCAGCCCTGGGAGTCCAGGCTCCTGGGCCCCCGGCTCCCAGAGAGTGTGGCCCCCTCCAGACCAACCAGCAGACAGGCACCAAGGTGGGAGATCCAGTAACTCTATATGAATTGAACATGGCTGCAGATTACTTTCTTTATGAATGAACCTGTCAGTTATTTTCTCGGCCGAGTGATGAGTTGTTCAGTCAATCAAATCTTTGTTTTTCGTCTTTCACTATTTCCTGATGTCACTGTGACATAAAATATCAAATATTTGCCTGTTTTTACAAATTGAAAATATAAAACTAATGAGCTACTGATGAGAAATAATGAGCAGTAAAAAGTTTCCACAGTGATTCAAAATAACTAACTCGCTGATTTGGCTCCGGCCTCGAAACAGAGGTTTGAGCTTTGAAATGATGATTTGTTAAATGCATCAAATTTATTATTAATGACGTGAAATTGCTCTCCTGTCTCCGTCCTTTGATCTCATCCAAAATGTTGTGTGTGCGTGCCAGCTGGCAGGTCCTCCAGAGCCGCAGAGAGAGGAGAGGCTCACACCAGCAACGCGCCGGCACAGGTAACAACACACTCACTGATCCTGCTCCGCTCTGACGAGGACAGTTCAACAACCGCACTCAGATCGAGAGTCAAACACAGCCACGCAGACTCACAGTGGACCGTTATTTCCCTGGAAACTTAACTAAACTCAAACTAAACCAGATGATGAAGATGCAGATTCGAGTGACTTGTTTCCTCCTCAGGACAGTCCTCGTCCTGCTCCTCGTCCTGCTCGTCCTGCTCCTCGTCCTGCTCCTCGTCCTGCTCCTCGTCCTGCTCATGATGCACAGCAGAGGTTAATTCATTAATTGAATAACAGTTGGCTGGTTTCACCGACGTGGATTAAGCCTGATCCTTTACTAATGTTTTTTAATCTCAGTCCTCCAGGACTCATTTTACTATTACGTTTACAACGGGAGCTACTGTCTCTGCTGATGCTGTTGCTGTGGTTACCGAACCAGCACAGTCACACAAAGCCACAGAGGGCAAAGGAGGAAACTGCCCCTAAAAGCCCCAAGCGCATCACTCTCTTTTTGTCCATTTGAATGATTGAAATTGTTGTTGTGGGATTTTTCTGGGTCTCTGTGAAAACTATAATGAAGCAACAAAACCCTGTTCAGCAGCACAGCACCTTTCAAAGCCAAGTTACCAAGTGAATCTATGATGAGACATCTATGAACACACTCAGTAAACATGAGCGCAGCACAGTCAGCGAATCATGAAGTGGAGCATTAACGTTCATATAAATAGTCTGTTGATCATTTACTGACACTTAAAGCTGGGCTTGGTGATCCTGGACAGCTAGCGAGAGAGAGAGCAAGATTTGAAAACAGCACCTCCTCCTCCCCCCCCCTCCCCCCTCCCGTCAGTGTGTGCGTCCAAGCCACGCCCCCACACACTGGAACGCGCACCGCACGAAAATGAGAAGCAGCAGGAGGAGTACTATATATATATATATATATATATATTATAATCTATTGAATACTAGCATCACCGACCCGCTTTAAACCCACAGAGAAGCTAATGTTAGCATTAGGCTAATACAAGCTACAAAAGTAGCTACGTTAGCAAAAGTTACACATTTCATAAAAATAGCAAAGCATATAATTACCTGTCCAACAGAAAGAGAGCAGCCTCAGCATCACTTCAAATCCCTCAGTTGTCTCCACAAAAGCAACACCGATGTTTCCTCTGGTTTGACGTCTGGCTTTATCCAGAGCCTTTTTGTTAGCAGCCTTTTCAGCCTCCTTTCTCTTCCTCGCCTTTTTCTCGGGGCGAGCCGTTACAAGTAACGTTACACGTAACGGTGGAAGTAGTAACTGGAGCTGCATTTTCTCAGCCACTGCTCATAAATGAGCATGAAATCCGTTCTGCTGTAACTCTGTACGCTGATTTCTTCCGGAAACAGCGACACGTGAAGATTGTGCACAGGTGTAGGAGACAGGGATCGAGGGGGGCGGAGACAGAACTAGACATGAAGGCATCTGATTGGTTCTTGCTCTTCGCACTGAAGAGCGTGGATTGGTCGGAGTTGTGTCAGTCCTGCAGCTGCCACAGAGGACTGATTACTGTCGTTCCTGTTTCTGATACATAATGTATTGATTACTCAGAAGGTAGAAGGACCGTTTCACCCAGTAGAACAACACAGGATCACCAGCCCAGCTCTAACTGATGATCTTATGAACGAACATCTCTTAAATAACTGGTTTCTAACTGAGGATTGAGGAGGATTGAGGATCCATGATGGACGCTTTTATAAAGTGATACCAAAGGGCTTTACATTGATATTTCTGTCATTACTACTTTTACCACTTCCTGCTGCTTTCTTACTAATCAGCTGATAACCACTGATCAATAACATGTAGCTTGTGTAACGCTGCTGACTGTATCTCAGTGCCGTTTACCTCCAGACTAACACCGCCCTCCTCTCCGCGTCTCTCAGGTTCCAGCAGCAGCTCTGTTTAGACCACGGAGCCGTTCAGCGCCCGATCACCGGCCCGGCCTTTTCCACCCTGAGGGACGCCGTGAGACACCTGCTGCCCTACCACACCTGCGCTGGACACCTGCCGACGCAGAGCGACTTCAGTCTCGGTCAGTGAGTGAACTTCAGTTCAGCGCCAGCTTCAGATGCTGTAGGACAAACTTCACTTTGGGTCATGAGTTATTTTGTCTGGTTGTCTGAGTCGTGTTTTCAGTGACATTGTCCCACCTTTCCACTGATGAAGTCCTGTGGATGTCTCATCACCTGTCTTGTCATTACTCTGTCTCCACAGTGGACCAGGAGTTTGACACAGTGTCTGGCTTCCTGCTGAAACGCACCAAGGACATGGTCAACAAATACAGGCAGCTACTGGTCAGAGAAGCCCAGGTGAGACTCACTGCAGCTGGGTGTATGAGCTCTCTGTGTGTCCAGGACACACAGAGGACGACCCCCCAGCCAGAGCACAACCTGGACATGACTTAACTTTTCAGCTAAAGCAGGCAGCTCTTTGTTTGACATGTGTAAATGAGCAGCAGTGATCCACGTGTGAAGAGACGCAGCAGCGTGGTCTGGTGGTTTGATGGGGTGTTGAACTGGTTTCCTCAGCAGGAGAGTCCGTCGGCAGAGATGGTGATGCTGGAGCGTCTCTTCCTTCAGGCCGAGCGATACGCTTTAGCAGAGGACAGGCGGAGAGCCCGCAGAGACCCAGGTCAGTGTCCCGGCAGGAGACAAAACCACCGCCACCACCTGCTTTATCACATGGAGGCTTCGTTTCTGCGTGTGTGTGTGTGTGTGTGTGTTTTGCTGAGAAAGATGTTGTTTCAAATCCCAGGACTGAGACAGAAGAGCCTGGACAGGGTCAATGAACAAAGTGAATCAGTGACACAGTTTCTCTCTCAAACTGATGCAGCGCCTCAGAGCAGCTCCCAGGTGTGAAGGTGTAATTAAGATGTGTAAATGTGGAGGGGGGGGAGAGAGAGAGAGAGAGAGAGAGGGAGAGGAGAGAGAGAGAGAGGGGGGGGGGGAGAGAGAGAGAGAGAGAGAGAGAGGGAGAGAGAGAGAGAGAGAGAGAGAGGAGAGAGGGAGAGAGAGAGAGGAGAGGGAGAGAGGGAGAGGGAGAGAGAGAGAGGGAGAGGGAGAGAGAGAGAGAGAGAGGGAGAGGGAGAGAGAGAGAGAGGAGAGAGAGAGAGGGAGAGAGAGGGGGGGGGGGGGAGACTCCGCGTGGCCACATGTGAGAGGTTAAGAGCAAATTAAAGCAGGGTTGTTTTGTTAATTAAAAAGTTGGAGGTAAGGAGGGGTGGATGGATGGGGGGGGGGGGGGATGTCCGACCCCGGGACCATGAATGAGTAATAATCCACAGACAGGCGCTGCAGTGATATTTGAGGCTCTGCAGAAACAAAGCTCTTCCTTTTATTCCTGGTGTTTTATTCACAGACAGAAACAACAAAACAAACACACCGAGCTTTTCACAGCTGATGATCTAATCCACAGTGAGTCACGCCCCCCCCCCCCCCCCCCCCCCCCCCCCCCCCCCCCCCCTCTCTCCTCCAGAGTCCTTCATGATGGCCTTGGCTACATCAGCGTCTTCCCCTCACAGTGCCCACTCCTCCGGCCCCTCCCACCTCTACTCCTCCGGCAGCCCCTCCTCTCCACCAGCTTGGACCCGACTGTCCGACCGCCCCCCAGGACTGAAGACGTACCGCTCCAGCTCCCGCGGGGCCCTCAGGCTCACCATCAAGCAGGAGTCCGGCTCCCGTAAAGTGGTCCACAACTCGGCCTGTGACCCCGGACTCAAGAGGGACCACACCGGGCAGCTGACCAACGGCGGCGGAGCCGTGAACGAGCGCCCCTCTCAGGCACCCAACGGAGCCCCCCAGCAGCGGCCTCAGCACGACGAGATCTCCAACGGAGCTCTGCCCGGGCACGCTGCAGAGGAAGTCACACAGACAGCACCCGATTCCAAAATAAAAGCCCCAAATCCTCTTTCTATGCCAGAGCCACGGGCCGCTTGCTTCGAGCTGCCTCCCAGAGATGTCAGCGCCCCCAAACTGAAATGCTACAGGGTGGATGTGTCGCCTCCGCCGGAGCAGCAGCGCTTCAGCCCGCCGCCTCCGCCTCCGCCTCCGCCACCCCTCCAGGAGGACAACATGCTCAGCGAACATCTGCAGAGTGCCATCGACAGCATCCTGGAGCTCCAGCGCCTGCAGGGCCCCTCTGCGGCCCCGACCAGGGTCTCGACGTCAGGCCCCTCGTTGGACCAGGCTGTGGCCAGCATCCTGGAGGGACACCTGTGAGGTAACCAGATGTCCCACACAGAAACATCTGTCTGAGGTGGGATGAGACAAGGAAAGGCGTTATTTGACTTCTGACCTGCTCCCTGGAGCGAGAAGAGATTTTGATCCTTGGGGGTGTGGGGGGTGGGGTGGGGGGGTTCAGATTTTTACTTTAAAGGAACTGATTGTTTGAAGAGGGAGGAGGAAGAAAGTGAAGAGGCACTATACAGAGATGCAGAGCAGACAGCAGCACTATCTCTAGTTGATAGATGTTAGATACTTCATTTAAATGTACGTCTGTGGAAAAAAATCTATTTGAATAGGAGCTATATTGTTTCAGTGGTAGTTCAGTCATTCAGAGGTTTACGACACTGGTGTAACCTTCATCAGCATATAGTATATAAGTAATAGTGAGGATAACGACAACGTGGAGTAGACTGAGATTATTCAATAGTTTTCTATAAGATTTCTTTCAACAACAAAAAAAACGTGAAGTTTTTTTAATGGTTTTTTTCTTTTGCATAGTGCCAAGCTTCCAGGGTATTTATTTTGATAATCTGTGCCAACTGTGTTTGCATCGAGTGTGTGTGTGGATCTGCAAAGTGTGTGTGTGTGTGTGTGTGTGTGTGAATCCCGCCGGCTCCATCGTCTCGGCTTAAACGAATGAAACTCCAAAGAATCAGTGACTTACATCCTGATTACACCAGCAAACGTCCATGTTGTGTTTCTTCCCACAAACCGGAGTGTGTGTGTGTTACAGCAGAAAGAACCTGAGGGGCACAGACGAAAAACAACAACAACAACAACAACAACACAAGGCAGTTGTGCTTCTTATTTTGTTTGTTTATCTGTTTGTTTGTTTGTTTGTTTGTTTGTTGGGACCCTTGCTGTAGCTCATGCTGGAGTCTGACTGTGAAATGGTTTTCTGTCTGTTTTCAGAGACACGAATGATCTCCCATCCTGTGTGTGTGTGTGTGTGTGTCTGTGTGTGTGTGTGTGTGTGTGTGTGTGTGTGAACATGCAAGCAATAATGAGTTAAGGTCGTTAGGAGCAGTGAAGAGGAAGAGGAGGAGGAGGAGGAGGAGATCTTTGCCTGTTTAGCTTATTGTCGTCATTGGATAAAAAGATGAAAGTTTGTTTCCAGGAGTGAAAGATGCTCGTGTTTTGTCATCGAAGCCCGTGTAGTTCAGAAAAGAAGAAGAAGAAGCTTTTTCTAACGTGTTTTACAAAAGGGCTCGAGGGTCGTTCACCGAGACAAACGTCCAGTTTATGAGAAAAACACCAAAACTGCAAAAGTTTGTTTTTGTGTTTCCGCCACAGACACTGTACAGAACCTGAGCCTCTGCATCATCAAAGAGCCTTTGACCAAAAACAACAACAACAACAACAACAAAACAACTAGACCAATCATCTGCTTCACATCTTCACACTCCTCTTTGTTAAGTGATTATTGGTCCGTAGCTGAAGATTTGTTTCTCACACAGCAGCAATACACGTGTGTGTTTTTCCTTCACAGCGTCTCATGTTAACGTGACAATCCTGTTGGTCTGAGTGAAGCTGTGAACCAGGCAGAGCTGAGCTGCTCCACTCTCCCTCCTGACACCTGTGTGAAAACAGTCTTTATACCTTCAAGGTCGAAATGTAAAATCTGAAAAAAAAAAAAAAGTTTGTAACATAAACTGAAAAATTAGCTTCAAAGTTTTTGTTTTTTGGGGTCAAATTGGAGACGTTAGGCCTTCGACTGGCTGATTGACCTCTGAGGGCAAAGACAAGATGATAATGGATGTGAAGGTAAAATACTGTCACACCTGGTGTCCACTGAAATGTGAAAATAACCCGTCCCTTCAAAAAGAACAAAAAAGACACAGATGAGATTTTTCTGGGGACAAAATCAAAGAGGACGTCTCATTGTCATTTTTTTTTTAGATGTGAAACTGTGTTTTGTTGGAGCGAACAGAAGGAGTTCATCATATGCAGTAATTTAGTGTAGAAACTCTCTGTTGTAGTCGGGGTGGACACACACTCTGGAGGATTTAACCGAGGAAACGTCTGGGAAATGAGAAGACTGATATCACCGCAGTTAGCTTAGCATTTAGCGCAGGGTTGAACACAGCAAGCTCACTGATCAAAACACTGAAACATCTGATCATAAAAACGACACATGGACTATTTCCTGTTTGTTTTAGTCACGTGTGTTTTTCTGGTGGAGCTCAAACAGGTGTCACTCTGTGGGACTGACACCCCCAGCTCTAACCCTAATATTGACAGAAATGTGCAATCATTTACAGTTTTCTTTCTTTCCTTAATGAAAAATTTGCGCATCATTTGGTTGAAAACCAGATTTGCTTCTGCTGCCCCAAGTGGCGAGAAATGGCTACTGCAGATTCAAGTCTTTAATGACGCTAAACTGGAGGACAGGAAATAGTCTGGACTCGTGCTCGAGTGAAAATTAGTTCAAATAATATAAAATGTTCATTAGTGAGCTGCAGATGTCGTGTCCTGTGGATGGATGGGGCCATGCTAACAGTTTCCCTCTGTTCCCAGTCTTTAAGCTAAGCTAGGCTAACTGGCTGCTGGCTGTCTCTCAGTGAGGAAACAAAATGAGCAGATTTCTGAATTTGTTTGCTCCTTAAAAAAGAATTTGTTGAAAGAAGAAGTGTGAATTTAAAAAGTGCTGAAACCTTCAGGTGTGTTTCGCCCTCAGAGGTTTCGCTGTAATGCAGTAAAGATGTCAGAGTGTCTTTCACACACTCCTCGTCACCGCCTAAACTTCTTAAAGAAAAGAGGGAACTCCACCAAACTTCACTTGTTTTCTTATTTTTTGAAGAAGCACTTCCACTCGTTTGCCAAAATCTCTCGTGTCGCTCTTTAAAGTCAAAGACTTGACTCAAAGTAAAAAAATAAACTGAACTTGTGGAGTGAACTTCGGTGGACCCCCCCCTCACGAAGCCGCCTCATGTGCCATTGTTCATCCATGTCCTCAGTGTCCAACACTGACCGGTAGAGATTCTTAGTTTTGTCAGCATTTTAGGACAAAGGGAGAAACATCTGCATGTTGAGCCACTTTCTTATTTATTTGTAAATGTGTTTTCATTTTTCTGACTGAACTGTGAAACCAGGGGAGCTCATAACTCTTACACTAATTCAACTTCAGATACAAAACATTTGACTGACGGATTGTTCTGATGCCAAAATCAAGAGGCCTTAATTCAGCAAAACTAGATTGTAAAAAAAAAAAAAAAAAAAAAATCCAACTAAAGACTCCTTTGACCTGAAAGTCATGAGTGATTCATATATGAAATGTTAAGAAAACCGCTTTTGTACTCATTTTTACAGACTATTTATTAAACTGTGATTTTGTAAGAAATAAACAAAATAAAAAATAAACTGTAACTGAGGTCGTGTGTGTTTTCATCAGGAGCATCAGTCACATTCATACAAACAAGACCTTTATTTAGCATTTTAACATTCACAATTTAGGAAAAAAAAAAAAAACAGCTTCAGAGCTTCTTACATCCAGGAAAATATGAGTGAAGACCAATCAGCTGTTTGTAGAGTTTACACTTTCGTACATTGTAAATTAATTTATTACGATCAAGAGATAAATCTGCTTTGTAAAAACACAGGAGGAGCTGCGGCTCGTTTTCAGACTCAGACCTTCTCTTCACTGTGCAGTTTGGATTCTGTGGAAAGACGACGTCGTGCTGCTGAAACTGACATGAGGTCACGTTCTGACATGGCGCCGACACATCTCCTGGTCTGGGCTTTTTTTCTTTGGGGGGGGGGGGGGGGGGGGGGGGGTTAAGAGGCACATTAAAACATGAGCCATGGAGATGTCCCAACCAGCAGGAGAGTCGGCTGCAGGACGTGAACATCACAAGTTCAAATGATCAAATGAATGGGGCCCAACTTGGTCACTGAGTCTGTCGTTCGACTCGCTGCCCCCCCCCCCCCCTCCTGCTGCAGACTGAACGCACCGAGGCTGAAAGGCACCTTGAAGCCAAACTCATCTTTTAAAAAGCAAAAACAGCCCAAGATGAAATTTGATTTCAAAGTTGCTTCTGGGAAATTCATCCTTCATCTGTCGACTTAAAACAGACAACAGACTGAAAGGAGGCGCAGAGGGGGGGCGTCACCGTGTGAGGTGAGGTCACATGACAACGACCTCTCTACAAAGCAAATCATTTCTTCTCTTAGTGATGGAGGTAATAAGCTGCCGGCCTGCAGGGGGGGGGGCTGTTGTAAGGGGAGAAATTAAGAGCAGGAAGCAGCTTTTGTCTAAAAATCTGTTCTTAAATTTTTTTTATCTTAATTCATTTTCATAAATAATTATATATTTGTCAAGATAAAAAAGTGTCCGTATGCAGAGACGTCACGTCACCGCGGCGTCGCAGAGTTAGTGTTTGTTTTAGGGTCAGTGCTGGCTCTCTCCTCCGCCACAGGGAGGGAGGGGCTCTGTTCACGTTCACTCGAGGTCCACGGGGGGGGGGCTAGCAGCATCTCACTGGTGAACGAGTCCGCTCACTCACACGTTAGAGTGAGAACTCAAACAGCCGCCACATGCTGGTCACATCTTGGTCCTGGGGGGCAGAGCGTTCACCCACTCAGTGACAAAAAACAACAAACACATATTTGGCTTTTAAACTCGACTGAAGTGGCTGCAGGAGGTCGTGACCCGCCGGCACTTTGACCAGCAGGTGAGAAAAAACAACAGCGTCCGGGTGAGTAGCTGCTCTGCTGGGGGCCGGCGCTCAGTTGAGTTTGATGGGCAGGTCCTCTCCGTACTTGCGGAGGAACTTGCTGTGGTTGTGGTCGACGGACCAGAGCGGAGGGAGGTGGTGAGGGTTCATGGCGGTGAGGAAATGTTGCCTCCAGCGACGCTCCAGGTCCATCAGGCCCCGGAGGCCGCGCTCGGCATGAGCCTGCACCACCTTCAGGCCGTGAGGCACGTAGGCCTCGTTGAAAATCCTGCAGGACAGCGACAGTGTCAGCGAGAGGACGAACGCCACGGACTCGCACGGTAAAAATGTCGTGGCTGGGAAAACAAAAAAAACAAACTCACCTTGTTTCCAGCCCGGCCGCCTGCTGCAGCGCCTCCTCCGTCAGCTCCTGCTTCTCGTTCATGTTCAGGAAACTCTTGATCAACACCTGCAGCTCCTCTCGCCGCGGCTCCGGCAGCCCGTCGCCGGCGGTGAGCAGAGCCCGAGCCGCCGAGCGAACGCGCCGCCGGTCCGAGTCCTCCAGCAGGCGGACCCCCTCCTCGCAGCCCTGAGGGGCGGCGAACTCGTCGGCCAGCTGCTGCTTCAGGAAGCTGTCGTGCACGTTGGAGGTGGCGTGGCAGACGGTGCAGAGCAGCAGGATGTCATGGGAGTTGTGGTCCTTCATCTCTGTGGGAAAATGTCGCCGGTACTCATGTGGTACGATGTTTTTCCTGTGTGACGGAGAAAAGGTATTAATTACATCTGCAGAGTCATTAAGTGTCTTTTCATCCATAAAGAGATAATGACTCATAAGAAACTAAAACGGCCAAGAGGAGGAAAGCTGAGGTTCTTCACAGCGCCGCGAGCAACGAAATCTGAAAACTACTTTGATGATTAGTTTGTCCTCAGGGGGTGTTTGAGCAAAAAAATAAAGAATTCATTAGTTCAAGCTTCACACATCGATTATTTACTGTTCACTCTTTGATTCTGTCACTAAATATGGAAACATCAGGGGATAAAAAGACAGAACAACAACAACTTCCAACACACTGACTCAATAACAAGGTCAGAGAAGCAGGTCGGACCTGATGTAGGTCTCTGCTGTGCCACAGACCACACACACATTCTCCTTGGCAGTGAGGTAGTAGTCCTGCTGCGAGTCGGGACGTCCCGACGGCTCAAACAGCAACCTCACCACAAACGGGTCTTCGCTCTGCAGCACTGGGAAACAAACAGACAGATCGCAGTTTAAACAAAGTCTGAAGCTGTTTCCATGCAGCAGAGTGATGCAGCTCATGAAGGGAAGAAGAAATCCAACCTCCTATTCCTTTATCCAGGTACCACTTGGCTTTCTTCTTGTCACAGGTACACAGAGGCTGGCCGTCTGGAGCGTGGAGGAAGCAGTTATCATAGAGAGGAGACTTCCTGTAACAGAGTTAAGTTTTCATACAGGATGTTTTTGTTTCAGTTGATATGCATCAATAAAAATCAGTTTTCAGGCCCCCCCACCTGGCAGAATAGCCCACACCCAGCGGCTTCCTCTTGTTATTCTTCCGAGGGTCTGGGACTTGCTGATCTCCAGACTCTGGGCTTTCAAAAGCGGCCGGTTTCCGCGTCCTCCGTCTCCTCTCTCCATCGGCGGCCCTCTCCTCTCCGTCTCCTCGGCATCTGAAGGGCACGTCCACCAGGCCCTGGCAGCGGGCGGCTAACTCTGCGTACGAGCTCCCGCTGGAAGAGGCGGGCCCGGCTTCAGAGCGGAGGCCGAGGAGGTGGAGGAAGAGGGCGACGGATACTTGAGCGTCTCTGGCAGCGTAAGTCATCTGGAGGGAGCAACAACAAGCATTTAGAGGAAAAAACCAGACGTGGGTGGAGCAAAGTTTCTCTCTCTCTCTCTGTTGTGGGGAAAAAAGTGATAACATGAATCACTACCTGCTCCAGCGTGAGTTGATCTGCCTCCCAGTCACTGCAGCGCAGCTCCAGAGATTTATCTAGAGACACGTTCAGCAGATCTGCTGCCAGGGACTTCAGACTCAGGCCGTTATTCACTGTAGCTTGCCTGAAAAAAAAATGGAGACAGAACAGAAAACAATCATTTTTTAATTTACATAAATAACGTCCCACCTAACTGATGCCTGCACCGACAGCACGCCACTGTTCAAATATCAACAACCAGACTGTACCTTTGTCTTAAGGCAAGGTAGCGCAGGTCAACTGTGCACGTCAGGGCCAGGCCGTAGTCACGCATCAGACGTTTGCCATCTTCGTAGCAGCTGACGCCGACTTTCAGAACGTGGGGGTCTCGCAGGACTTCTATCAAGCTGAGCGGTAACCTTTGCTGACCTCCGCGGAACGGCAGCAGCCTCACCAGGACGCACAGGCCCGAATATGAGGCCATCTGTAACAGGGAGACCACGGAGGGCTGGCCCTTCACCGAGACCTGAAACAGGAAACAGCAGCCGGGGTCAGAGAAGAGTGTGAGCTGCCTGAAATGTAGAGGGAGGATGTTCAAAGGAAAACTCCACCCTTCTGATTCATTTGTATTAGTACAGATGATCAATAACGGATGTTAAAAGCATTTTCCAAGCTTCCTGTAGTTTGATTTTTGAACAAAGTGAAGAGATTGACTGGTTTAAAAAGGACTGATGACACCAATACGTTCTGTCGTCTAGAAAATGTTAGAAACTAGTGAGGAAAAAAAAAAAAAATCAAACATCATAGCAACTTCCTGAAGCCGAGGTGCCACCTGGAGCAGGTTCATGAAACGTAAACACACTGCTGAATCACTCGGGTGGATTTTTCCTCTCCTTATTCTAATAACATGCAAAAGGTATTTCTTACGCCTTTGGCCTTTACCCATTCACAGTCCAGCCCCAGCACAGGGAAGACTGACAGCTCCTTTTGCATCCGCGGCCACAGCTGCTGCCATTCCTCCTCAGAGCTCACCATCACTGGGTTGACCCCCAGCAGCTGCTCAGAGGAGGGTATCTGGACAGGAGGGGGCACTTGTGTAGTCTGACACTCCACAGCCTTGAATTCCTTCTCTACAAGGGTTTGTGGTTGGATGTACTGAAGCTGCGCAGCCGTGGACTCCTTTTCCACGGGACGCGGAGCCTCCGCCGGATCAGCCGCCTTCTGGACGGAAGGCAGCCTCTTCCTCCTCGTTCGGTAAACTCCCCATATGAGCAGCCCCCCCAAGGTCGCCCCTAGTACTGTCGTTATGACAGCAGTTAAAGGTCCTCGATGAGACATGTCGACTTGTAGTGATTTTATAAACAGGCTGAAAAGTGCAAACCTAGAGTTGAAAAAAAAAAAAACCCGACATGAGCACATCCAGGTTTCAGATCTGCAGGTTGCAAACTGAGCGGTGCTTTACCTTTCCTGTCAGTGTGATCCCCTGTAAACCTGGCTCTGTTTCTGTGACCTGGACAGGCACTGCATCACTCTGCAACAGAAAGTGAACAGAGCAGGTCTCCTTTGATAAACTGCAGTATCAACGATGGGGCTCTGGCTATTGTTGATATTATCCAACTGGCATTTGGGCAGTTTTACATCCAGGTGGACTGACCTGAGACAGGCAGCTCTGGTTAATACAACACTATTACCTGCCTTACCTGTCATACATTTGGGTGTTGAGACAAAACAAGAGACCTAAAGCGGTAACCTTGGTAACTCTCACCGAGAACACAGCTGTTACATTAATCAATAATGAATGTTGCATGTATATATTTATCATTAATCGTCTTAACTTCAAAAAGAGAAGTTTCTGCTTTTGCTTTAATTCAAAGGCCAGGTTGCACCGAGCTGCATATCTGTGTATGGTGAGGTGAGATTTGTACAGGTGATAGAGAGAGAGGTGTGAATAAGTGAAACTAAGAAAGGAAAAGAGTCTGTGCACATGTAATATTTCATATTAACAACCATATCTTCACAGCTGGAGTCGTCGACTAGATGTGGCCAGGTGAGGGGTCGAGGCTCTGCAGACCCATAATAAACTACAGATTCTGTGAACACAACAGCTGCTACACTACACTGCACGATAATGTGATGATTACAGAGCTGGCAGGTGCAGTGTACACCTGGCCGAGTTCACTAATTGGGTTACAATTTGCCGTAACGTAAGTTAGCTACCAGCTAGCTAGTTAGCGTGAGTCTAACCAACGTTTACGTGACAACAGCAACAACAGCCTGGTTTTAACTTCATACTCATTCAATGCCCGGGTTTAACACAGGGCTAAGGTGTTATGTGCCCACGGTGTCGAGGCAACGAGTTAATGTATAAAGCCGTTAAAAGTTGAGCTAACACTTAGCAACTAGCAGTTAGTCTAACTTCTGGTGGCTTTGACCGGTTCTAAGGTCAAAAACTAACCCGAGTTAACGTTCTCCCTCTCGGGTAAATGTAAGGGAAAGGAGAGCCTGCCAACAATTATTTGCTGTCATATTTCTGTTCATCTTATCTCAGTGGAGCAAACTTAAACCAGCGTTAGCCTGCTACAGCTAGCCGGGCAACTTGCTAACTCGTTTAACTCTGTGGCTCGTGGAACCCGGCGACCTTGGACCGAAACGGACCTCGGGCCGCCGAACAGCAGAAGAGTGCTTTGTTGTGCCATTACATACATTTCGGGTCTTACCTTTACGTTAGTACCCAACACGACGCCAGTGTCGTACACATGTACACTTGTTTCGTTTTGCTGAACTGGCCCATGTCTTCCCGGTTGCATTTATAACGTCGCTGCTGCACCGGGACGCAGTTGCGCCACCAGCGCCGCCTGGTGGACGGACGGACCGACGGCACCACGTACCAATGCGACTGATTATAGAGAGTTACAGCTTCTTCATTATCCTCTAATTTCATCTGAAAATAATGTATTTTATTGCATCCTAGGTGTTTATTTAACTGCTTAATTATTTTACTCGTTGTTTCAATGATAATACCTCGATATTCATTCAAAACTTTAATATTTATCCTTGCTTTTGTGGTGGGGCTCAAAATAAACATCCTAAAATTGCCTTGTGTTGTTGGACAACCAGACCAAAACAGGGTTTATATCACAAAAAAACAGAAAAAAAAGAAAAAAAAAAAAAACAGTGAATTGTTATATTTAAGAAGCTGGAACCAGTGAATATTTTGCCTTTTTTTATTCAACTCTATGTAAAATTGTTGAATATTTTCTCCTTCAGCTCCAGATTATCCTCCGAGGAAAGGCTGTAACTCCTCATCCTCAGCGTTGTTATATAATGTTATACGTTCAAAACAACAGTATTCACAAACACACACCACTGCTTCCTCTACCACCATCAATTTATTCAATCTTTTAGCTTCAATATTTCTCCAAAGAAGTGGAATAAAATAATGAAATAATTACAAAATGGAAAAATAGATCAGAGAATAGATCATATTCACAGGTTTGATTAAAAAAAAAAATAGAAAGAAAAAAAAACATGACAGAGAGAAGTTAGACAGTGAGAGATGAAACCGTTTTATCTCCCTGTAGTTTTCTGCTGCCCGTCAGAGCCACAGCAGGCTAACGGAGGTCAGGGCAGGTCAGCATGCAGCTTCTCAGCCATTGCAGCACCACAACTGACTAACCCATGTTGATGAAGGTCACCTGTGAGGTCAAATCATCTACTTTTTTAGTGCTTGTGCAAAATAAAAATTTAGAAATCAACTACTAAAAAAAAAATAATAATAAAATAATAATAATAATAATAATAATAATACTACAAGAGGTGGAGAAACGGAAGATGAAACATTCTAATGTGTTAAATAAAAAACAAGATCGTTACCACGCAAGAAGAATGACAATGATGACAGAAGGAGTAAAGTGTTAAGTACTGATGTGTACTAAACTATTAAAAACTGAGCACAGGTAAGAGAGGCAACCAGTTGGGCACCACCACCATTGCTAGGTCCACATTGATTGTTGCTGCAATGATACCGTATTTACAGTGAGATGCTTCACATCCGATCAGAGGATGCAACAGACGGCAATAAAGAGATTTTTCTTCAAAAATAAAACAATAAAACACAAAGGTAAAGCAGCTGTCCCTTCACAAAATCTCTTTACATCACATTAAAAATTAGCACTGCTGTGAGCTGTGTGTACAGTATAGATTCTTTATAGATATATATATATTTTATGTATAATATATAGGGTCATTTCTTGTATACATGAACATAAACTTGTCTCATTGTAGCTAGCCTGTGCCTTTGGCAAGATTACTTACAACTCTTCTGTTAGATTCCAAAGCTATTTAAAATATACTTAATGCATAAAAATAAAGATTTTGGCATCGTGTCACTCTTCTTCTGACCGCGAAGTTGTCATCATCGAGAACTTCTCATCTGGAAGACGAGTTCTCTCAGTGCTGCAGTTCCTCTGCCAGGTGAGGGAGGTGTCGTCCTGTCAACAGGGGGCGCTGGGGGCTCGACCAAGCAGAAGAGGGTGGGGGACGGGAGCGACCACGCCTGTATGGGTGGGAGGGAGGGAGGGAGGGGGGTCGACAAGGGGGCTGGACGTGGCTAGGCACAGATACTCCACAGGGCAGATGATGACCTCGTGCGCCACGGCATGAACAACAAAAGAAGAAACAATACAGACAATGCTAATGAAACCGTGGGGAGCTGCACCCGTGTTAACAGCAACCTGTGTGTTTTCTTCTC
This sequence comes from Caranx ignobilis, assembly GCA_021432705.1. Taxonomy (NCBI): domain Eukaryota; kingdom Metazoa; phylum Chordata; class Actinopteri; order Carangiformes; family Carangidae; genus Caranx; species Caranx ignobilis. The sequence continues at coordinate 414,665 of JAFHLA010000217.1, read as the reverse complement.
CCCTCACTGCTGTGCAGAGTCCTGCTCCCTGTTGATTCACCCGTTGCTCTCCACCGTGCCAGTTCTTTTCACCCTGCTGAGCTTGTCCACTGAAGCCGAGATGAGGAGAGGCAGGGCACGTCCCCCTCCTCTGTCGTCAATTACCACACCTGCTCATTCAAATCTTTATTGTCCGGTACTTTCTCATCTCCAGCACAGTCTTCAGAGCTGGATCTCAAAGGTCTTGTGCAGCTCGGTGGAGAAGGGATTCGTCGGGGAGGGGGTGGTGCGCTGGCGTGAGCGGCTCTCCAAGGCTGCCCACTGGGCCTCAAAGGCATCTTCCTGTGGCTGTGTGGGCGGCTGGGTGGCCGGGGAGGAGGGAGCGAGTTGGGACGGGGCGGCCCAGCTGTCTGCTCCGTTAAAGGTCACGCTGCCATTGGATGGCTGGAGGTGGACAGGGTTCATGACCGTGGACTGAGGGGGCTTGATGAACGGGCTGACGCTGCCCACAGCCTGGACATCGTGCTGGGGTGTCGTAGAGGCCGGGACGGGGAACGGCTGGGGTTGCGTGGCTGAGCCGAACACATTAGCCACCATCTGTGAGGGAGTGATGCCGACCACGGGCACGCTGGGCTGAGGGAACGGCAGCCCGTTGGACACTGGGTAGGAGGCCGGAGCCTGAGCGTGGAAGGCAGGCTGGCGAGGGGGCAACATGGGAACGGCTGGGGGCAGAGAGGACATGAAGGGAACAGAGGGAACAGGCGCCACCGGTATGGGCACGGGGGGAGTGAACTGCTGGGTGGGGGGCGATGCCGCTGCCATGATGGGGTTAGGCTGCGGAGCTCGGACAGACTTGGTGACTTCGTCCAACCACCGGTCTGCTTCTGACGGCGTGCGCTTGTGAGAGGACATGGCTGGAGACGATGACGGGGGGACTACTATCACTGGAGCAGGTGATGACCAGTCACTTCCTGTTGTCAGAGAGTAAACAAGAGGCAAAAGAAGTGAATCGACCAAACATCTGACAGGGAAAATAACACACACAGTGAATGACTGATCAAGTCTATAGCTGTTAAAACTACCCCCCTAGTTTCTGTGTCCATGTAACCATGGACGTAAGGACTGTCAGACTGTCACAGGATTATTTTGTTTCTCCTGTATTGAAGAAATCTGCAGATTTTCAGTCAAGTTGTGTTATTATGAAGAGCAAACCTCCAAGATGTGATCAGAGGTATGTATATTCATGGGTGTGTTCAGAGTTATGAGATATGACGGTGGGCAGGAGAACTATTTTTCTTGCAAATTGCCTGTTACTCAGGGTTTTAAAGTGCTTAAACTGCCTCAGTGAGCTTTATGTCACTGCCTCTAATGCAGCTCCCACTGCTGACACTGTTGATAAGCAGGACAAATCAGAAGGTCAAATGACAATGATTAACAACCTGTTGTTCATGCACCTGCCTCATGCACAACAGCGTCGCCCTCACAGTTTAAAAGTGAGTCGGACTCTGAATCATTCAAAGGTTTAATGCACAATGACAGCAAACACGTGTCTGGAGGGATCAGCAGCTTATTGACATTCAGCTCTCGTCTCCTCGTGTCCATTACGATGACACGGGCCGTATCCTTCCTTCCAAAGCGGAGCTGCTTACCTGGCTGTGCCGAGGCCGAGGCCGGGGCCCCTGCTGGGGTCTTAGCCCAGGGGTTAGTTTCTCGAGCAGGCAGAGCGGGGGCCAGAACTGGGGGGTTAGCGGTGGCAACAACAGCCGCAGCAGCAGCAGCAACAGAGAAGGCGGGAGCTGTGCCGTTCACTACAGCAGATAAAAGACAGATGCTAGTACACAGCAAGCTGGTGTGTCAGGTGTCATGGAGTGATCCTTTGTTAGACATGCACAACGTTACCATGCAGTTAATCAGCAGTCTGAATGAGTGTTAATCACACATCACAGAAATAAAGGTCATACAGTCAGTTATGACTAAATGTGAGCAGGCAGGGATTTTAACTGCGAGCAGCACCATCAGCAAGTCACTGAAATCTATTCATTTCCCACTGAGCCAAAACAGCCGGAAATGCAGCCAACTGTGGCAGTGAATGAAACTGCTGCCCAGAAAAAAGAAAATTGGCCACAGACAATATCTGGCTGCTGTCTGCAGCTAACAACCAGGCCATTTGTGTGTGCTTCCTCATTTCCCTAATGAATGTGGTAGTTTTGCCTGTCGAGTGCAAAATGGCCGATAAGTTGATTACACACATTAGACTCTTATTTTAATAACTACAATGAGCCTAAACAATTGTTGCTGCATAATGAGCACTTCACAGCTGGCACAGTCAACTCCTGTGTTGTACATTTATGAAAACATGTGATTTCTCTACTTAAATTCTGCGGTTGAATCATATCGTGACAGCATCTCGTGCTACACACAGCTGGCCCATCAGGTGCACGGGAGGAGGTGTTACCTGGTGCTACAGGAGACTGCGGGGATGACGCTGGCTTGGGCATCGGTGCTGAGGAGAAGGGGTCCTCTGGGGGTCCACTGAAGGCTGTCGTGATCTGAGTGCACAGCGAACTGATGCTGTCGCCTTCACCTTCTACCTCAGGTACTGTCACGGGACAATGTGAAGCAGTTAAAACTAACATCACCGAAATACGTTAGATTTGATTAGAAAATGGAGAATATTATATTTCACAATCATTTCAAAATGACATGTGTTATCCCGATGTGCCTCCTGAATGATCCTGAACGACTGGGCGCTTGAAGGTTAGCAGTGAGCTGCATGGAGCTGGGCACTCACCTGTGTTTTTGATGGGGAAGTCGGACTTGCGCTGCATGGTGGAGGGCAGCTCGTTCATGCGCAGCGACAGCTGTCGTTTGAAGGGAGACGTCTTCTGACTGAGGGCAGGGAAGCCTCTGAAGGACCCCTGCCTGGCGAGCGCCTCGGCCGGCGCGTGTCTGCGTGGAATCGCCTGAGGTCCCAGCGCGGGAACAGAGAGGGGCGGGGAGGACGAGGGGGATGGTGAGCCTCCTGTCTGGTGTGCTGAAGAGTTTGTCACACTGGTGGCTGAGTTCCCAGGAACCTTCACATCTGCCTCCGCTGTTAGATAAGAGGAAAGTTGAGACGACGGTGATCCAATGAAACGTTCCTCATAATAGTAGCAGTGAATTTTCTGTTTCTTTAAAAGACAGTTGAAGTTTACAATGCTGTAAATCTGTTTTTATTAGTGGGTGTACTTCACTGCTCCTTAAATGGCAGACTTCTTGTATCTGCTCTGTGCCAAACAAACACAACAATAACATCAGCTGGAAGTGGGAGTCTGTATAAAAAGGCCTTGGTTGAACTGCTCGACCCTTTTCCCACGTTGGCGGAATAACAAACGAACACAGACCTTTCTTAGCATCCTGTAACTGCCTCATGACTTCCTCCCGCTCTGCTGCCTCTGTTGCCGTGGTGACGCGAAACGAGCCCTCGCGGGTGAAAGTAGTTCTGTTGGCGTCAAAGGTCGCCGTGACCCCGCACTCCTTCTCGCGCTTCTGTTTTCGCTCCAGACAGGCGGCGAAGGCGCAGCCCACGGCGTGACTGAGACGCTCTCCCTGTAAAACAAAGATCCTTTGAGGTGGGGGTTTCTCCTGATGCGTGGCCTGCCACCATCACTGACCACTGAGGTGTGAAATTAGTAAAAGGACCTAATTAACACGAGCTCACAACTAAATGTAAAGTAATAACTGGGTTTCCTGTTATGAACATGACATGAAACGTGTAAATTATCTTTTGAGTTTTACTGTAACTTCATTAAAAAATAGTTGGCTCATCAGTTTCTCAGTTGCCCCACTGATTAATCAATAAATTGCCTTGACGCTAAGTTACAATAATGTACAATTAATGACATGGGAAACACTGAGGAGGTGAGCTGTGTTAGATCGTATCTCCTGGCACTACAATAACATGCTCTATGGTAACATCTATATCCCAGGCAGGCAAGACAATAACTTGAGCATTTGGCCATTATAACTATAAATATCAATAATCAATCAGAATATTGGTATTGTAATAAATGCAAACAACAGCATCTTAAGTATCTTGATGTAAATGTACGGCAGTGTGTCTCATGGTGACCCATCTGTTCATTCATACAACACTACAGAGTAGCTCCTCACTGAGTCTTTGATGGCCATGAAACAATGGCAGATCCAGCGCCGCGTGGTGCCGTCCCTGCAGATGTAAGAGAACGCCCTCTCGAAGTTCCGGTCCGGAGCGCAGAACGACACCTTCTCTATTGTCTGGTCCAGGATCAGGTCCTGCAGAGAGAGCAGCCATTACCTTGTTATCATTAGCATGAAGCCTGCAGTCAAGGGTGAAGTGACTCTCACTCAAGTCAGTTCAAAATGTGGGATAAATGATTGTGCAGCGAACGGTGCTTCAGTGAGATGCTCTGACTACAAGGGTGCTCGAATGAGACTGAACCGCTGTCAGCTCCAGAGGCGCCAGCCTGCTCCCCGGCCCTCATGAAACAAGCAACTCTGAAAAAAGTGTTTCACTCACTCACTCCTGGATCCTCGGTTTAGTTTGACTAAACTGAGTTTAGTTTGGCTTTAACAGCATCTTTTCACTGTGTGGACAACTTCCCTGACCTGGCAGAGCTTGGCATTAGTGCCCTCAGTGAATCAGTGTTTATATTATTCACTGTAAATCATTTACAGTTATTCTATAACCTTAACAGACAATAAAATTCAGCACAGTACACTACATCCTTGGCAGGAAAGACACAAATAACTTTAAATTAGACTCTCAGTCCATCACTTTGTATATTTGCCAGGTCTAAATAATAAATAGCATGACACTTAATAGTAAAATATAGATATATATGTAGGTTAAGAAATGAAAATCAGTTGGAACTAGATTTTCAAAGAAACAACAAAGGCTGTTTAATCATGGTTTTAATGCAGTACCAGTGTTGTCCAGCAGGTGTCAGTGTGATCTTTAATGCCATACTGTTCATATCTTCTACTGCAGGTGCACCCAGTACATGTTTGTACAGAGGGCCGTGCAGAGGTCACTGGACCAGACGTACAGCAGCTTCACCACCGACATCAACTGCTGCAGCTCAGCAGCTTCCAGCTTTAAAGCTGCTAAAGCCTCATGTGCTTCCTCTGGTGGCTCTTTCCTTTTGATCACGCCTATGATAGAGGACTGAAGGGAGTCATTACCTTTGTTTTGTCGTCTACAACACGAAGACCATCTGCCGACACCCACAACACAGCCCGCACCGCCTTCTTCCCAGCCTGCAAACACACACACCAGGAAGAGGAACGGGTTAAGAAACAAACACACTTTTCCAGTCTTTCCATATCCCCCCAGATTACCTCCCTTTGTACCAATCCTTGGTACCTACTCACACACACACACACACACACACACAAAGCACGGCTGTAAATACAGAGAAAACACCAGGTAGGAGACAAAAAAGGAGACACAGGTCAGGAGGAGCTGTGGTTCTGTTCTCTGAGTGCTGTGTCATTCACTGGGACCCAGAATTTAATAAAAAGACAGAGGATGATTGGTCTGAGGTTTGGTGCACAGATGCAGTCGACAGTGCTGGTCCCGCTGGTTAGAGCAACAACCGCTAACAAAACGTCTGTGCACAAGAAGGAAACGCTCATTCACACAAGCTGTTCATTGTTCCACTCTTGGTTCATGGAAGAAGAGCTGAAGGGAGAGAAGGCACGCCTGTTAATATATTCAGAAAGAGAGAGAGAAAGAAAGAAAGAAAGACACACACAAAAAAAAAACACAAAAAGTGCCCCACCCCGGCCTGAACCACCCCACCTGCTCACAGACACATGCATCATTGTGTTTGTCTCTGTCCCCTCAGATTCCTCCCCTGTGTATCAGTGTGTGTGTGTGTGTGTGTGTGTGTGTGTGTGTGTGTGTGTGCTTCTTCCAGCCTTCAGACCTCATCAAAGGGTGACGTGTTACGTGAGAGGAAGAAAATAAATGATAACAATGAGGCTAATAATAAAGAGAAACACACGTGGACACACAAAGCAATAACTTACTTTTGCAAAGAATCCTTTGAAGAATTTCCTGTCCTGGAGGGAGGGGGGGCGGGTGAGAGGGTGGAGGAGACGGAGGGAGGGACAAGGCAGGAAAATGTTACCTGGGAAGTCTAAGAACTGTCTGGAGCCTACAGGGAGGGATTTGATTGGCTTTTCTTTTTCTTTTCTGGTGAGAGTGAAACTGGGTTATGAGTGGGTGAGTGGGGGGGTGAGTGGGGGGTGAGAGGGGGAGAGAGGCAGTGGATCAGGTAGCTCCACGTGGTTCCACGCTGATAGAGGTTTTAATGGGTGATACTGTGTTGTGTTTTATGGTGATCACTGTTAGTAACTACGATGCTGGTAAAGTCAGTAAACCACATTGCCGCTCCCCCCCCTCCACCCCCTCCCCCCCCCCAGCAGCAGGAAATGACACCCGTAAGTTCTGATGTGACTGAAATAAACAGCAACAAGCCTGCAGCGCTACCACAGCTACCACAGCACAGCACCGAGCTGCCTGGACAGAGGAGATAGAGATGGCAGACCTTCAGGTGTGTGTGTGTGTGTGTGTGTGTGTGTGTGTGTGTGTGTGTGTGTGTGTGTGTGTGTGTGGAAGGGATAATCCCAAATCCCCGTTTTTATTCCTCCTCTCCTTCTGATTCCTAGACCGAGACGTGGTCTTTTCCATGCGTGTTCAGCAGACAGAAACACATTCCCACAGGCGGCGGTTTGACCTCTGAGTCGAGCCAGAGTCAGGGGTCAAGTTTAGGCCACCGCAACCACATAAAGACACCGCAGCCAGACCCGACCCAACCCGGCCTAGTTATAATCCTCCCCTCTTCCCCCGCTCCCTGAGAGCTGCTCTCCTTCCCATAAGCTGTGAAAAGGAGTGCCACTCTGCTCCTGTTACACAGCCACGGTGGAGACAGCTCTCCAAGCTCCATGTTAATGCATGATTTAACGTGTTAACCAGCACTGGAGATTCATCTGGAATGAGATAAGCATTTGTTAGTGTGTGTGTGTGTGTGTGTGTGTGTGTGTGTGTTTCTAAGAACCACACGGACATGCAGATGATGGCAGCAGAGCCTGCACAGTTAGTGTTAGTGAGCTGGATGGTTAGGAGAAAGATATCTATGGGGTTAATATAGCTAGAATGGGGGGGGCAATGCATGGGGAGGGGGGAATTGGAGGCATTTCTCTGCAATAAAAACCTGCTTATAAAAAGACAAAAAAATGTATAACACCAACAAAAAAAGGTGAAACAATATTCAGGTACAGAGTGAAGTGTGTGTGGAGAAGCGCTCTGGTCAGAGAGGAGAGCTGAGTTTAGAAAGATCAGGCTGAAGCCCACATGAAACCACTGAAGAAGAAGGCAACAAGTTCCTGAGCTGATAAAAACATCCGACCTTTTTAACAGACAGCCTCGCTACTGACAGGAACAGGCTGAAACTGGTGCTGATGATCTGCTGTCGCTTCCACCAGAAACAACTCTAACCATCAGCAGGATGTGCAACGACGAATCACACGTCTTGTGTAACATCTGTAACGGGCCAGCGCTGTGCAACAAGTCACACACCACAACGCTCGCCACAAACATGTCAGATATCTGCAGCCCGCCACAGAGCGCACGTCATCCTGTTGCCTTACTGGACAGCTTGTCAACGTATGTAAAAGCAGAGGGAGGACGATGTGTGACGCTTTACATTAAGGTGTTGCTTCTTTCTGTGACACATTCATTTGTCAGAGTTGAGTTCAGGACATGAACTCTGCATTGCTCCAGACCAGATGCAGCAACGGGCTGAGGGAACACTCGGCGTGGTAGTTTCCCACATTGGGTGTTTAGGTGGGGGTGGAGAGGCATCTGAGACAACTTCCGATACCATGTGACCTCCCTGAAACCACAGGCTTATGTGTACGGCGTCTGATGAACAAGAATACACTGGCCATGATGTAGCTGGAGGCTCCTGGGTGTCGATACACAAACACTGCTGAAATTCTTTCAGCATGTCAGCGTCTCTTGGAGGGCTGCCCCGCCCAGTCTGCTCACAGGAAACACTCCTGGTCACCGTGAGCTACAGCGAAAACATTCCCCTGCTGATGGAGCCACAGACTACACCTCCAACCTCAGGCCGCTGGCCAGCAGCAGCAGCAGGAAGTGACGTCATGATGACAACACAAAAGGGCAGCTTGGAGGGTGACGGTGCCGCAATGCAGCCTCCTCCTCCTCCTCCTCCTCCTCCTCCTCCTCCATCCTCCCCTCTAAGTCACAGGTCACAGAGCTGTGAGAAAACTCTCATTACCGTCCCAAAGGCTGCTGGGAAAAATAATGGGAGTCGGCTCAGAGCTGGAGCTGTCACACACAAATGCACACTGACTGACCAGCTGGGCCGGCAACACGCTCCCTCCAGCTCAGGACACACACAGAGGGACATCTGAACACAGCGACCTCCATCTTCTTCCTCAGAGGAACATCAGCTAACTGCTGCTCTTCATCTCTCTTGTCCCGGCCAAGACCTTAAGTGCTGATGCTGCCAGATGATGCTGGTGTTGCGGCTCCTGTCTGGCTCCGGTCAGCTGATGCTCAGGAAACAGCATCCTCTCATCAGATATTAAGAGCCGACAGGTGTGAGCCTGGTTCCTAAAACAATTTAGGTATTAGTTCCTGGAAAAGAAGAGTTTACTGCTGAGTAATATGCGGGTAGGGGCTGTGTTCGTTGCCTGGCAACAGTTAGCTAATTAAAAAGGCAGCGATGATGAACTGGGATCTATCAGGGCCTTGTTAATGGCTCATCTGTGTAGAGGAGGGTGGCCCTGATGTGGTCTGGATTATCTGGATCTGTCACCAGGGCTTTTCATACTGTCTGCTGTGATGATGAAGCAGCCGTTTCACCTCCTCTCATTTCCCCCATAAACCACCGTTATAAGACACGATGTCTGTGAAACTGTTTACACAGACCTCACACTGTGGCCGACCCCAGAGCGCCAGTCATACAAATCATCAGCGCAGAGCCTCGTCTTGTCAGTTTGTTTTTCCTAAGCAGGTCTTTACAGCCAGAGCGACACAGACTGGCTACATAACAGGCTATAAAATCAACAATCCATCTCACATGAAAATCACTTCACTACAAAACTAACTGTAACAGAATGAGAATTAGACTGATGGAAATGAAGTGCAGAGCGACGCAATGCAGCACGACTGCTCCGCTGCTCCCTGCTCCCTGCTCTCTGCTCCGGTTAGCCAACATTAATATTCCTGTTATGAATCTTTAAATAGTGAAGATTTGGTATTTGTAAAAACTTTCCCAAAGCTTACACTTGCTCTTTTTCCTGTGCGATGGCATCTCTTGGGACGCGGCAGCAGAAGGAGACAATAATGCTCATGTGTAGAGGAGACACACCTGGAGAGGGACAACAACACCCTGCAGTGTGCTGGTTCCTCTCAGTGGAATGAATGGATACCTGTGTGACAGCATGCAGCTCCCAAACAAACATGACTGTTTTCTGGCATTTCCAGTAGGACGAGCCCCTCGGGCACACGGGTTAAAAACTGCTTCGTCAAAGCCAGAACTCAACTGGATGGAGGCCGCTTCACAGGGAAGATAATGTGCAGGGGAGGACCATGACACGACACCAGCCTGACTCACATTTTCATTTTCATTTCCCACCAGTGCTTAGGAACCCAGATCAATAAAGTCATGCCTGTGCTAGCTGAGAGATAGAGCCGTGTGGAGCGAGGCAGCCAATGAGTAAAATGCCAGAGGAGACGGAGGAGGAAATGTCATTAGGTTGAGGAGGGTCAGATAGTCGCAGCCCGCGGGTGACAGGAGGAAGGAGCACCCACCCCTCCTTCAGAGTTGGCTCCATTTTGTCCACCTTGTTAAAATGACTGTAACTCAATCAGATCTCACAGCCTCGGGCTCTGTGCTCACCATGTGACCTCATCAAGCGCCAGTGTGTACGTGCCCCTGTGTGTGTTTATTAGCCTCGCTTTCGTGTGTTCACGTTTGGAATATTCACTGTAAGAGCGTTATGTTTGTGTGTGTATACAGGACGCCCAGGTAAACGTCCTCCTGTGTGTGTGTGTGTGTGTGTGTGTGTGGCTGGACAAGTGATATGCCCCTGGGCCTACCCGAGTGTATGCTGCGTCTCTGTGTGTGACGGATGTGTGTCATTCCAGTGTGTGAGGTTGCTGCTACAAGTGTCAAGTGTCTGTGTGTGTGTGTTCTCTAGTTTGCATGATGTTAACTCTTGTTATAATATTGTCCTCTTTTAAGTGATATGAAAACTGAGGTGTTTTACTGCCTGTTCAATTGCTCTCATAAAATCTGAAACTGCTCTCGAGCATGTTTTTCAGTATAATCGCACCAACAAACAGGTTTCGGCGGCCGACGTAGTCATCAACAGCTCGCCGGGTAGAAAATGTGATGCAACTAAAAAGGTCCTTTGAGCAGTTTTACGAAGCAAGAGGAGCAGGTGATGATAACAGGAGAGACAGGGTGTGAATCCTCATTCAGCCTGACTCATCTGAAATTAAAACTGAAAGATACTCACAGACACTTTCAGCAGGAGTTTTGTAATTTTTCCTGGCACACGATTTACATGTGCTGATGCTCCTGAACGGGCTCTGATCGCACAGACACCGAGCCCAGAAGCAGACCTGTCGACTCAGGTTTGGCCTTGACTTCAGGGAATCACGCTCATTTACCCAGAGGACTTTATAACCAGGGTGGGGCCTTGGCAAACAACTGACAACATGGAAAAGCTATTGCTTCACAGTTTCCCCCACTTCCCCTCCCCTACTCCCCAAACTGGAATTTGTTCTTTTTGTGTAACTCCGCGGAATCTGCCGCGGCAGGAAGTCCACGCCGGCCTATCTGCTCCGGCTGGGAGTGTGTGCGCTGAGAGGAAGAGATGTACAGAACAGGCCCGACACCCCTAGAGGTTGTCTGAAGGTCAGGGTGGGTGGAGTAACAGTTAACCACACAATTTATGTGCAGAGAAACCTAGGCAGGGATAAACAGTGATGAAACAAGAGGAAGGACAAACCTGCACAGTGTCAGAGGAGGAAGACTGCCAAGAAATATATGTCAGAGACAGTCAGCAGTGAAGTCTGGTGTCACAGACAGAAGGAAATTAATGGAGGAAAAGATAAGAGACAGAACAGACAACAAGGAAGTAGGATATCTGAGGGTGGCGACCTGGTTCCTGGAGGCACAGAGGGGTTTTCTAGTGAAACCTACCGTCTTCAGCCGCTTCACTGCGTCCTCACAGATGTGCATCCCCCTGGACTCCTCCACCTCCACATGTCCCAGGTACTGCAGGGAGGAGAGAGGTAGACACACAGAGGGAGGGAGGGAGGGAGGGAGGGAGAGAGGGTGAGTAATGCTGTGACAAACCTTTCCTGTGAAGCTTAAGTAAGGCCACAATAATAAACTCTGGAAATAAATCGGCTATTTAAATGAGCCTCGATCGTCTAATACCCCTGGTACACGGGCACCGATGATTCACACACCTAATTCATTAATTACCATTTGAAGGTCAATTGCAGTTCAACTGCTCCCTGGCTGATGCCTGAATGTGCTGAGGAGAAAATGCTGAACTGTTTCTGATAAATAAAAGTGGGCAAGTGGGCAGATGCAGCAGCGAGTGTGTGATGATGTGAGGAAGACACATCATGAAGCTACACACACACACACACACACACACACACACACACACACACAGTTGACATGCAGCCGGCTCGTGTACGTTCACGTCAACATGGATGGATCGGGTGTTTTGTTCTGGCTCATCACACACAACAGGATCATCAGGATCGGACCAGGTGATGCCGTCGGCCACAGGAAACTGACTTTCAAAACGTTCCAGCAACTGTTTGATCTAAATCAGCCACAAACGAGCCATGAAAGAACCAGCCAGGGGACGTCACACGCCTCATCAAAAACTAAGACTCCTCCGCTGACACTTGTCATGTAAGAACCATTTTATTATTAGACCAGTTGCATTTCTGCTTGCGGCCTTCATCAGGGTCGTCCTCATCCTGAAGGCCACTGACGGGTGGTTTCATAATCAGCTTGTTCTTCATAACAACGAGTTAGAGCTGCAGCTGATGAGCATTTCCACTGGTAGATCACCTGAAGGTAACTCATGACCAATAAAACAAGTCCAGAACATGTGAGACGTTGGATCCAGAACATTTGTTGGTCGTTTCTGCTTGAGGACAAAAAAAGGAAAGAGAAGACAGAAACATTTATTTCAGTATCACAACAGGTTCCTGTTAATTATCTGTCAATCACCTGAAGCGTGGAGAAGGAGCAACAGTCTGATACGATCAAAACTTAGTCACAGTCTAATATTAACCTTCAGGGGAACAGAGCGGAGCCATGACATCACCATGCTACATATTTAATGACTGAGGTCATCCTGAAAACCACCTTTAAGCACCTCGTTAATCAACAACACTGATCGGCTGCTGCTCAGGAATCAAGACCGATAACGATGTTTCCTGGGGAAGAGCCTGCGCTCTGAGCACATGACAGCCTATATCTGGAAATATGCTGAAATCCTTCGTGAGTAAGTTTAACTGCAACTGAATGAACGGAAAAAGCCGCCTCCTCCGGCTCGTCCCCCCCTCCTCGCCCCCCCTCCTCGACCTGAAGCAGCATCACACCCTGCTGTGTGTCACTCCAGACTCAACCCTGACCGCCCCAGAAGCCATTGTGCGTGCAGGGCCGGAGAGGAAGTCCTTACCCTTTCCTTATAGATACACACAGAGCAAGTGACGCTGGTCCCCCCCCCCCCCGCCACCGCTCCGCCTGTCACCCCCACCCTCTGGACCTGCTATTTTAAGAGCGTGACGCCACAGCTCTGAGTCACACTGTCGGCGTATTAGAATACACATGTGTATATAGTTACATGTGTAAACACAGGGAGTTGTGCACAGAAACACACAAGTGTGTAAAGGCACTTGATGTGAGGAGGCAGCTGTGTGCAGCGAGGACAGTGGAAGCAGCGGCGCCGCTAACAGGGGATCCGCCAGGAGACGTGGCCGTAGCGAGATGAGTAAACGCAGGGGAGGCTTGAAATGTCACAGCAGATGGTATGTTGTAGCATCTCACGCCGTCCTGTCGGTAACTCGCTGGCATCAACCATCTGCAGCCTGAAACAGTCACGTTTAGCAGACGCACTCAACCAAAGCAACTTCAAACAAACAAAACAGAAATGAAGACAATCTCAGTGTGTTGTACAAGTTCAGGGTGATTTGGTTCTGATGCCTGGTGTATTTGTGGGCCCACCCCAGGATTAGTTCCCCCTGGCACTAATCCTACAGTGGGCTAGGATTAGATGCAGTTTATATATCATGATATTTTTATTAAGATGCTGCTACTGCAAGTTCAGCTTCGGTGTCAACAAACATAGGCCGAGCTATTTATTTACATGCTCACGTCCACACGGGGCAAAGGGCGGGCAGAGGTGACAGAACAAGTACAGTAAGTGCCCGTTTTGTAAACGTTTTGGAGCAGCTGATAAGGAGTGCAGACGGACCGCTGAGAGGCTCAGCTCTGCACCGTTTGAATATTCAGCTCTTTATCTTACAGGAATTTCTGGATATCTGTAATAAATATGTGGGAGGAGCGTGCAGCCGCTCAGGTCTAACAGAGCAACAGAGACTGGAAACAGCAAGTCTGGCTCTGCCTACAGGTAACAAAACCTGCAACCAGCCTGGAGGGGGGGGGGGCACGCACAGGTACAAGGTGGCATTTCACATACACAGTCCACTAGTATCAATAAGGTGAGGCTGACTTTGCTGGTGTAAATCCTCTCAGGAACTGACTGGCCATAAATCGTGTTCAGTGATAAACTGTGTCAGATTCAACAGAAAGTCGAAGCTTCACAAACTGAGACTAACAACACAAGTCACACACAAGTCACACACAAGTCACACACACTCCTCTCTACACAAATGAGCCTGTGTGATTTAATGTCACCAAGGAGCTGTCAGCACATCATCATCTGTTCTGGGTGGTAACCACACACACACACACACGCAGTTTAATCTAATCTCACCTCCACCTCAGCCTCCAGCCTCCAGCCTCCAGCCTCCAGCCTCCAGCCTCAGGCCTTCAGCCTCCAGCCTCCGGCCTCCAGCCTCAGCCTCCAGCCTCCAGCCTTCAGCCTTCAGCCTCCAGCCCCAGCCTTCAGCCTTCAACCTCCAGCCTCCAGCCTCCAGCCCCAGCCTTCAGCCTCCAGCCTCAGGCCTTCAGCCTCCAGCCTCCAGCCTCCAGCCTCCGGCCTCCAGCCTCCAGCCTTCAGCCTTCAGCCTCCAGCCCCAGGCCTTCAGCCTCCAGCCTCAGGCCTTCAGCCTCCAGCCTCCAGCCTCCAGCCTCCGGCCTCCAGCCTCCAGCCTTCAGCCTTCAGCCTCCAGCCCCAGGCCTTCAGCCTTCAACCTCCAGCCTCCAGCCTCCAGCCCCAGCCTTCAGCCTCCAGCCTCCAGCCTCCAGCCTCCAGCCTCCAGCCTTCAGCCTTCAGCCTCCAGCCCCAGCCTTCAGCCTTCAACCTCCAGCCTCCAGCCTCCAGCCCCAGCCTTCAGCCTCCAGCCCCAGGCCTTCAGCCTCCAGCCTCAGGCCTTCAGCCTCCAGCCTCCAGCCCCAGCCTTCAGCCTCCAGCCTCAGGCCTTCAGCCTCCAGCCTCCAGCCCCAGCCTTCAGCCTCCAGCCTCAGGCCTTCAGCCTCCAGCCTTCAGCCTTCAGCCTCAGCCTCCACCTCAGCCTCCAGCCTTCGGCCTCCAGCCTCCAGCCTCCAGCCTTCAGCCTCCACCTCAGCCTTCAGCCTCCAGCCTCCAGCCTCCAGCCTCCACCTCAGCCTTCAGCCTCCAGCCTCCAGCCTCCAGCCTCCGGCCTCCACCTCAGCCTCCAGCCTTCAGCCTTCAGCCTCCAGCCTTCAGCCTCCAGCCTCCACCTCAGCCTCCATCCTCCGGCCTCCACCTCATAAGGCCGACATTTCCATACAAAAAAAGCAAGTCTACATTTTTGTGCCTTTGACAATCACCTTGAATCATGAATGATTGTCTGTCTCGGCGATTTCTGCTTGAAAATGTCACACACACACACACACACACACGTTCAGACATGCACATGAAAACACTGCTGATTCTGCCAACAGCAGAGGTAAATGTGCTCATCAGTGGAGACCTGAGCTGACACTGTGTTTGTTCAAGATGCTCTTATAAAAGAGGAGGGCAGCTCAAACCACAACATATCTAACATCAGCACCAGCCCAGATCCCCCCTCCTCCTCCCAACACCACTTTGAAACAGACTCCTCTCTCTTTCTCCCCCCTCCCTCTCCCCACGCCCCCCCGTCTTCCCTCGGCTCGCTCCTCTGTAGTGCAGCAGTCAGTGATAATTTCACTGCACCTTTTCCAACCCACACAAAACTGGGCTCCTCTGAGGCACCTAGAGCAGGAGGCAGGGGGGGGGGGGGGGGGGGGGGGGGGGGGGGGCAGAGGAGTAGCATGGTAGGTTGCACTGGCACAGTGAGAGCCAGTGCAGAGGGGAAAAACTGCTGGTGAGGTGCATGTGGCTGCAGAAGTAACTGGGACAATATAAACAATCAAAGACAAGTCATTTTCTTATTGGCTGCTGTGGGTGACACACACACACACACACACACACACACACACACACACACACACACACACACACACAAGAATGAAGATATAACCATGCTGATCAGTTACGACTGCGGAGCCTGGTTTGCTTTGTTGTTTTGTAGAAGAACATTTATAAGGAAAGAGAAAACAGTCCTTCAGTCCATGGAAAGTCCCTTTAAAGACAGACGATCAAAGACAATGTGCAGACTTGAAAAGGTGGTTAATTAAAACTAAATGTGAGAACACACAGTTCCTTTACGCCTTTAAAGAAGTGTGAAGAAAAAGAGTAGCTGCTAATGGACCAATCCAGCTTGGAGAGCAGAGATGAGACTATCTATGGGGAGCAGGAGCGAAGGTGCGTGTGAACATGTGTGTTGACATTTAGGAGGCAGCTCGGAGGAAACCTTGAATCCAGGGCACCACCGTCACTTCCAGCTCGCTCCACCCTCACCGAGGTGTTTTCATTTCCCATTTCTTGCTCAAATGATCCAGACAAACACACGGCGAAGCAGCGAATCATAACCTGCACTCGCTCCAACCACATCCTTTGAAAGTCAGAGGCTGTTTTTATTTCTCCACTCTGAGTTGTTTTAATTCCCCTTTAACCTGGTTGAGGTGAACACTTGGGCCCGTGTGATGAGAGGAAGTGTACCATTGCGCTTCTGTTTGCAAAAGTGGAAGGTTTTGTTGCCACAATACAGCGAACTCTCCACTTCATCAACTGCAGCACTGCAGGTCCAGTCAGTCTGTTCCCGACACACTGCAGCCTGCACACTGAAACACACCGTGCATCCAACTGAGCCGCGGCTTCGCTGCTTATTCTTCGTCAGGCACAATGGAAATATTTTTAAACTCGACTTGATAATTCAAGTCCAGAAATCAATAGCTCGCGCGCACATCCCACAGGTTTGGAAGGCTAAAGCAGATAATCTTGCAACCTAGATAAAAGCTGTGCTCACACTCTCTGAATGCGTGTGATTAATCACAAGCGGTGCCTTTGGGGAGCCAGGCAACATGAGCGTGCCACACTGAGGTCAGCACGCCACTCTGTGAGTTTGTCAGAGGTATATCTAAGATACTGTGCACGCACGTGGGTTTCTGTATGTAGGAAAGTGCAGGGGGGGTGTGTGTTAATGATGGTGGTAGTGGTGGAAGAGGGGGGGTCACCTTGACTGCAAAGCTGCATTTGCCGCTGCGGACCGCCTCCTCGTCTGTCTGCCACTGGTGCGGCCGGCTCGACTCCGGCACGTAGACGTCTTTCTTCCGGCGGAAGCTCTGCCGTAGCTTATTCATTGCTGAGCTCCCTGTGAGAGGAGAGAAGACACACCGTGTTAAAAACAGACTGAAACTGAGCCATCAGTTCCCCTGACAAATACAACCACAACCACAACAACAACAACAACAACAACAACAACAACAACAACAACAACAACGACTGAAAACAACTGCAAAGCATGTTTATATATAAAAAAATGTACCGGCTCATGTGCAATCAACAGCGTACGTCAGCACAGACGTGAGCCAGACTCCTGTGTGTGACGAAGGATAAGAAGCTGGTGATTGTGCAGAACCACAACATTAGAGAACTTCTTTCATCCGTCCCGTTACAGAGGATGCTTTAAACACAGACATCAGAGCTCACACAGTGAGCTGTTGTCTCTCGCAAGGAGGAACAAAAGACTTGAAGCCTGAGTCACTGTCGTGTTCAGAGTTGAGCCCGAATAAAAGGGAACAAGCAAACTGAGAGAAGTCTTCTGCCTCCATTGACGGGGTTTCTTCACCGCTTATTGCAGCAGCGTTATAGTTTCACAGCAAATTGCAATCCACTTGGTTTAACTTTCCACACTCGTGATTCCAACACAGTCAATTAATATCTCTGCACAGTTAACTCAATCGACGGGGAAATATACATCCAGCACAGCTGACCAGGCATGTGATCTGGACACTGATGATGATCCGTGCGTGAAATTTCTCCAGCAACATGATTCACAATTTATTATTTATCCTCCGGTTCTGGACATCAACTCTACCACTTAACAAACAGGAGCAGAGAGGCAACGCGCAGGCAGCCAGGCAGATCGAAAAACCCCAGGTGACTTGAGCTGCCAGATTCTTTGTGACAGGTAAATAAGTGAGCAACACATACAGCTCCATCTCTGTTTGCCTCAGCCTCACCTGTTGCTTCTGCCCCGGCCGGCTCTCACGCAGCAGCAGCACGCCGGCTGCCGCCCCTCTGCTGCATCTCTCTTCATTAGCTGCCGCTCAGTAACGGCTGAAGCAGGGAAACATAATATTCAAAAGAAATGAATTGCATGGCTCATCACACTGGTCGGCCTGTCCGGCTTTCCCCTTGTTGCCCTGTCTCTGTGCCTCCTCTGGATGAGTCCTATATTCATAAAAGCTAATGTGGTTAACTCATTAACTTTAATGTTATCCGCCTGCACAAGCGGTTGATGTTGACCAGCAGCTATGGTAGGCGTCCGCTCTGAGGGGAAAAGCCAACAACAATCCCTCCTCCTGCTACTCAGATGGGTGTGTTTATTTGCATGTGTGTGTGAGACAGAGAGAGAGAGAGAGAGAGAGTGCGGCAAGGAGGGGCTGCGCAAATCAATGCGCTGCATGCAGCTCGACAATGAAACCAGATTTCTACCCATTTGAAACAGTAAGAAAGAAAATCAATGTGTGGTGGTCAGTGTTGATACTGTGACGCGCCGCCACAAATGAATCAGTGTATGGGAAAGTCTGCAGCGGTTTCTATTTCATGTTGTTGAGACCACACGGGTTTCACTTGCGTTAGCTGCAGCACAGTAAATGAGGCTAAATGCTCCTCTTCAAACCGTACGTGCATGTCTTCGTGTCTTCGTGGCCTTGGGAGGCACCGAAAAGCACAGACCCAATTAAAAGTTGCTGATCCAAACTAGGCCTGAGAGGTGCATCCATCATGGAGAGCCTGGCTTACGTCTCCCACAGCAACCGATAACTGGGGAGCGGGAGTTGTTCAGCCGTGCAGCTCCGACTGACGAACACGTGAGCAGAGAGAAAACTCCTCCACTAACAAGTTGCACCCACTAACTTCTGAGCTGATGAGGATCGGCCGGGATTAAAGGTCTTTAATCCAGGAGAACTCACTGTCCACACACACACACACACACACACACACAGGAACAGGCAGCAACATAGCAGCGTAGATTCACACACACACGCACACATATGCACCTACTTAACTACACACACAAGCACACACTCACACACTCACAGGACCGAGCTGTCTGTTTGCATAATGAAACCTGTCCTGTGAACCGGTAATGGCCGGGGGTAGAAAGTGTGTTTGAGGTGCGGCTGTCTTATCTGTCCATGCCAGGCTCCAGCTCTGTGGGTAACACACAATGAAGCTTTGACTCCTGACCAGGCCCCTGAAACACACACAAACGCAGCTGTCACTGAAGAGAGGAGGACCAGGAGTGGACCCTGGACTCAGGAGGCTGAACTCAGCAGCATATTTCTGCAAGTGCGCCTACAAAAGACACAATGGGACCTGTTGTTCAGACTCTTTTACAAGCACAACTGCATTTTATGAACTAATTATGACTTATAAATGATGGCTAGTCACTCGGCCAAAGGAGCGCCGCTGTGGCCAAGCTGGAAAATCAGAAGCCAGAACTCAAGTGGAGACTCTGGCTCTGTGGATCTTTGTCACCGTTTTCCCACATATCCTGTTATGGAGACGAAGCTACTGTGTGGCCGGGCCAACTGCTCCCGTGTTGACTGTTTACTGCATCGCTCTCAGAAAGACAATCGTGACCGTGCCTGGAAACATGTGTGTTAACAACAGCCTTTCAGATGGTACCAGGCTGAAACTACCAGGCTGAAACAACCAGGCTGAAACAACCAGGCTGAAACAACCAGGCTGACTCTGCTGTGTCTGACTGGACACGCTGCCATGTGAAAGTTGCATCCTGCAGTCGGCCCAAGTGTTTGAAAACAAGACGACTGAGTGAGAGGGAAAAAATATTGCTTCATCCTTTGCTCCCTCTCCCTCTCCTCTCCCTCTCTCTCTCCATCTCTCCCCTAACACACTCGTTTATTTAGGTCATATTATGTTTGGGCTCACTGCAGTGCCAGTGACAGGCTGCATGAATCCAGCCTGCAGAGTGAAGAGGAGGAGCACGACGAAAACAGATTCGCCTGCTCTCCAGCATCTCGTCTTTGGTGCAACAAACAACAGCATTTGTTTCCAATGTGTCGTGCACGTGTGAGGAGTGAACGCCGTCACCTCCAACCCCCCCTGTTTGTGGCTTTAGACACATTTTGAAGATAAACCGACAGTGTTGACGGGTGTTTTTCTAACACATCTTCACCACAAGTGTGATGATGCTGCGATGCTGTATCCTTAAGTAGGCAGCGATTTGGAAAACAAGGCATCTCTGATTCAAATTTGAAACAGCTGTGTTGCCAATTTGACGACCACACATTTTCTGCAGATAACAACCAGATGGAGTAGTTATCTGGAGCTGCAAAGATTTGTGGATTTATCTTCCAAAAATGGACGGAGGCCAGTCACAACTTTGCAGAGCCCGAGGTGACATCCTCATCCTCATCTTCTTCGTCTCATTTTGTCTGATTTCTAAAAGATTTGCACACTTGAAACATGACTGAAAACGTTCTTCATGATTACTTTGGCTGCTGCTGACTTGCATATCAATTGATACGCTAATGAATCAGCTCCAGGCTTCTCCTCGTGTATGTGCTTTTGGCCGACAGCTGCCGGTAAAACGTGGGGCGAAGACACCGACTCAGACTCAAGTACAGAAGAAAAGGACGTTTCCTGGCAGGAGATTTCAATGTGCAGAATCTATTCCAAGGACAGACAGAGGGACGACACCATTAGTCGGCCCATTACTGCCTCACAGGTTTTTGCCACATCTCACAGCACCTGACTAAAAACTCACCTTCTAAACCACTGAACATGCTACTGCCAGCTTACGTCCCACACACCTCCTCCTCCTCCTCTGTCCTGACTGCAGCAGCGTCTAAGAGATACAAAACAGGAGGCAGCAGGAATGCAAATGAAAGCTCATATATTCCAGTGCGTGGGAAAATAACACATTGGCTGTGTTTGTGTATATAATGGTGAAACGTTAGCGCTCAGCCAAGCATATGCACCTGAGGAGCGATTGTACAACATGTGTCACCATTAGCAGCGATGTGATGTGGGCAGCGCTGCCAAACTGTGAGCTGTTAGAAAACCAGACTTCCCCAGGAACATGTTCCTGTTTTCATCTCCAAGGGGTCGACATCAAACATCAGAGCCCCTACTGAAGATATTCACCCTTTCTTTAATCACTTGTGCCCCCGACCGGACTGACGCAGGACAAACCCCACTGCTCAGTAATTAAACCATTCATTTCTAACTGCGAGAGTTCGGACACAAAGGAGAACAGCGCTCATTAATCACCACACTTCTCTGGATACCTTGTCATCAGGTCAATCAGTGTGAATTACTGCAGGACACATCATCTGACTTCAGACTTGGGATCAATTAACCCTGGTCTGACACTTCTGTTGTTATGAGAGGGCTTCAGTAATGACTGTAGACGTTATGGGTTTAACTCTGATGCTGAGGGCCGATACTGTTCTGCCAAACTCTCACAATGATGCAAAACCCCTTCGATTCAGCTGCTCTGTTTACAGTATATATACAGTATATATACAGTATATATACAGTATAAAGCTGTGGTGGGAGTCTGGACGATGGCAAAGTAAAACTGTACGACAGCACGGTGCACAGAGCTCCAGCTGCAGAGTGTGTGTCAACATCGACAGGCAGGGATTAACCTGTCAAAGCAAACTAGTGGGTCAAACGCAGGCCGAACACATGTTCGTTATCCCACGTTACACATGGAGACTTTATATGAGATCTGCATTACCTCCAGTGTGTGTGTGTGTGTGTGTGTGTGTGTGTGTGTGTGGCTTTGGCAGGAAGGTGAGCAGTGACAGCGATGGAGCCCAAAGGGAGCAGAGCACACAATGAGCAGTGAGGGGGAAAGTCTGGCTCTGTGTGCCTGGTGCAGAGCGCTGCTGGTGTGGGTGGGGTGGGGGTGGGGGTGGGGGCAGGGGTTGGGTCATGTGAGGTGGGTTTAGCCCCGTGTTTTTTTGGCCACGATCCAGAGGGAGGAAAAAGCAAGAGGCGGGAGACCGAGACGGAGCAGGCGACAGGTGAAGGGAAAGGGAAGAGTGGAGGTAAGTGGGAGGTGGGACAGAGGGAGGTAAAATAATTAGGGTGGAAAAAGGTCAGAGGTCACAACAGAGCGAGGAGCAACAGAGGAGCTGAAGAGGCTGAAAGGCTGCAGTAGAAACGGATCAACAGTTTCCCTTTGGTTCGTTTCCTCTCCAGCTCGTCTTGTTTTCAACCAGATTCAGAAACTGAAACCAGCTTCATGTCCTTAAGGACGTGACCCGAACCTGCAGGAAAGCAGACAGTAAGAACTCGCGACTGGCAAATACATCAGAGTTTATGATCTTCTGAGGCACTCACAGACACAGCGTTACCTACTTCCTTTCATGTGAAGCAGACAAAAACAACTCAATATAAATGGTGTCACTTCTAAATTCTGCTCCGTGAAGCAACAACAACACAAACCGGAGCCGAACACTGAACTCCCACTGAGGAAGAAAGGAGCTGCATCTTTAGGCAGCATGTCATGTTTTGTTTTTGCCCTGCTCTCGGTCTGTTGAAGTCTTATTCACCTGCCTCTTTTATTCAAACCACAGCAGAGGACAACCAGCTCCACTCAAACCTGATCTCACCGACGTTTTCCAAAAGGTAGGACGTGTCTGTGAACAGTCAGAGCACACCTGTGTTTTTCCACTTGGACCAAACCAAACAAGAGCCGACACAAACCCTGGGTGTTTTTATATTTTTAACAGCACAAAGCTATAATCACTGTGGGTCGGAAACAGATTCTCTCTCCCACTCACACACACTCAAACACACACTCAAACACACACTCACACACACACTCAAACACACACTCAAACACACATCATGTGAAAAAGGCAGCAAGACATTTAAGGGTCTGCTTTTACAGCGTCAAAAATAAAACAAGAGCTGGTTTTAAAACTAGAAAACTAGTGTGAATGGAGGACAGAGAGGCATGAGGGAGACTGGAGGGGGGGGGTCAAGGCTTTGGTGGAGGGAAGCAGGATCTGAACCCTGCTGGAGCTGTCACAGCTCTTACAGTCTGGTGCCGTGAGGATCTCTGGCTGCTCTCCTACTAGCACTAATGAGGACAATTACACAAGGACCGTTTATACTCTCTGTGTGTCCATACACACAGCGAAGGACAGAAAGAACTGGAGCGTCCACACACCCCGAACACGCAACATCATCATCATCATCGCTCTCGCTGGACAGTCGCAGACAAAAGAACACACACGCTGGCAACAACGCAGATGAAGTGTAGAGGCAGAGATGCACAGAGAGGCTGAGAGACACACACTCAGGAGAGAACCAGCAAGACCAGCAAGACTTTTCCCTCCGTCTGCTGCTGCTGGAGCTGCTGCTGCTGTTACTGCTGCTGCTGCTGCTGCTGCTGTTACTGCTGGAGCTGGAGCTGCTGCTGCTGGAGCTGGAGCTGCTGCTGCTGCTGCTGCTGCTGCTGCTGCTGCTGCTGCAGCTGCTGCTGCTGGAGCTGCTGCTGCTGCTGCTGGAGCTGCTGCTGCTGGAGCTGCTGCTGCTGCTGCTGCTGCTGGAGCTGCTGCTGCTGCTGCTGCTGCTGCTGCTGGAGCTGCTGCTGCTGGAGCTGCTGCTGCTGCTGCAGCTGCTGCTGCTGCTGCTGGAGCTGCTGCTGCTGGAGCTGCTGCTGCTGCTGCTGCTGCTGGAGCTGCTGCTGCTGGAGCTGCTGCTGCTGCTGCAGCTGCTGCTGGAGCTGCTGCTGGAGCTGCTGCTGCTGCTGCTGCTGCTGGAGCTGCTGCTGGAGCTGCTGCTGCTGGAGCTGCAGCTGGAGCTGCTGCTGGAGCTGCTGCTGCTGCTGCTGCTGCTGCTGCTGCTGCTGCTGCTGGAGCTGCTGCTGCTGCTGCTGCTGCTGCTGGAGCTGCTGCTGCTAGGAAGGAGGGAGGGAGCGCCGCCGCCACCGCCGCTGCTGGCTGTAGATGTAACAGTATTTGAATAATCTCTCCAGGAATGGAAAACTGATTAATCCTTGCAGAAGGATCCTAGGGATGAGTACAGCGGTTGGGTTTCAGAGAAGAGATGGAGGGAGGGAAGGAGGGAAGGAGGGAGGGAAGGAGGGAGGGAGAAGCTCGGCGAGCGAGTGAGCGTGAGAGAAAGAGAGAGAACGGGCAGCCATTCAAGAGAAGAAGGCCCCTCTGTCTCCTTTCATGAGTCGTCCCCGCTCTGTGCCAGCCGATACCCTTCATCCTGTTTTATGCTGCTCTGCTGTGGGATTTCCACGTCTTCTTTGTCCAGCCTGAGTTTATAGTTTGGAGGGTAACAATGAGATAGGACAGCCTCGGTCAGTAAGGCCAGCCATCCGTAATGCAGAGCACGCCTGGCCGGCCCATCGGCGCAGCCCTGTTATCGGGGAGCGGGCGGGCCGGAGGTGATGGCGCCTCTGTTCTGCTGCTAAACGGCCACGTGAAGGCAGAATTTAAAAACGCTGTCACGGTGGTAATCCAGTTTTCCAGGCCTGGTCTGTGGCTTGGCCTGCTCATGTAAAGACAGGAGACAACAAGGACAACATCTGGATGTGAGTGTCGTCGCACCACGCTGAGAAAACTAAAACAGGCAGGACGAACTGTGGCTGTGAGAGTGGGGGTCAAAGGTCGGGACCATCTGCTTGCTGGAATTCTGGTTTATGATTTTATAGAGGAAACTGGGTTTGTTTGTTTTTTACTACCAATATCCACACGACACATTCAATAAAGCTGTCAACAGCTGGAACTGGACACATGTGAAGCTGCTGCTCAGGGCTGCGACTGACTGAATTACAGTCAGATATCGACATCCATGTTCAAGTCAGAGAGAACAATGTGGGACTGGGCGTCCTGCAGCTCCTTTTATTAACGCCCCCCCCAGTGTGATGCTGTGGGTCACATGAGTCAGTGCAGATTTAATCACTGGGTCACAGCTGGGCCAGAATTGAGTTAATGTCAATACATATACATTTTCAGTAAACGCATGCTGTCTGTGTTTTTCCCCTTCATGTCTGTCGTTCCCACGAGAATCAAACCTTTGAAATAACCAAAGCCAGAGCCACAGTCTCTCTGCAGATCTCAGGTGCTGTCAGTGGGAATGGCATTTTAAGGGTGTCATGCAGTGCAGGGGGTTTTAGGACGGATAATATGACCTCCACACCTGCCTCACACCTGCCTCACACCTGCCGTCATCACAGCCAGTTACTGTAATTGAACTCAAAAGGCTGAACATAAAATAAGCAGCACAGAGAGAGAAGCAGCAGCAGCAGTAAGCAGCAGCAGCAGCAGCAGCAGCAGCAGCAGCAGCAGCTCCAGCAGCAGCAGCAGCAGCAGCAGCAGCAGCAGCAGCAGCAGCAGCAGCTCCAGCAGCAGCAGCAGCAGCAGCAGCAGCAGCAGCAGCAGCAGCTCCAGCAGCAGCAGCAGCAGCAGCAGCAGCAGCTCCAGCAGCAGCAGCTCCAGCTCCAGCAGCAGCTCCAGCTCCAGCTCCAGCAGCAGCTCCAGCAGCAGCAGCAGCAGCTCCAGCAGCAGCAGCAGCAGCTCCAGCAGCAGCTCCAGCAGCAGCAGCTCCAGCAGCAGCAGCAGCAGCAGCAGCAGCTCCAGCAGCAGCAGCTCCAGCAGCAGCAGCTCCAGCTCCAGCAGCAGCTCCAGCAGCAGCAGCAGCAGCAGCAGCAGCAGCAGCAGCAGCAGCAGCTCCAGCAGCAGCAGCAGCTCCAGCTCCAGCTCCAGCTCCAGCAGCAGCTCCAGCAGCAGCAGCAGCAGCAGCAGCAGCAGCAGCAGCAGCAGCTCCAGCAGCAGCAGCTCCAGCTCCAGCTCCAGCTCCAGCAGCAGCTCCAGCAGCAGCAGCAGCAGCAGCAGCAGCTCCAGCAGCAGCAGCAGCAGCAGCAGTAACAGTATGTTCAAGCAGGTAGAAAGAGACACAGTCAGTAAACCAGCACCACCTCTGCTTCCATGATCTCAACTCTAAGTACCATCAACGGCCCCAAAATAGTGAGCATGACTGTATTTGATGGCACGGCATGTGTCTGCTCAGAGATCCACACACATCACCTGACTGACACCAGCCTTGACCTGCTGCCACCCACACTGCAGCGTGGACACCACCAGGACAGTGAGTCAGTGTTTTTTATCATACGTGAGCAGCCTGTATTTCAGGAAGGTCCACATGTTTAAGGGGCGGGGCCAGAGAGAACCACCAGGACTCAGCTGGGTGGTTCTCCACCACAGGAAGGAAATGATGGGAGCAGGAGAGCCGGCTACTGTTTGTGCAGCTCGCTCGAGCCCCGTCTGCCACTGAATCATTCCAGAGTCCTTCAGTCTGTTCCCTGCCCCCAGCAAGTCATGACGACCCCCCGTTTCCTGAGCGCACATGACTGACCAGGGTTAGAGACAGAGGAGAAAAAGAATAGGCCCCAGACGGCTGCACAGGGGACACTGAGCTGCTCTCCTCTCCGGCCACTTCTGACTGTGTGCGTACATCCTTGTATCTGTCTTTGTGTGTGTGTTGTCATGCTCGTGTTTGTGTGTGTGTGTGTGTGTGTGTGTATCTAGGAGCAGCCAGGCGTGGTATTAAGGGGGCCTGGCCCGACAGCAAGTCGACCAGCCAGCAGGCCATTCAACACCGAGGGCCACACATCACTTTGGGCAACAGCTGAGGCCACATTTAAACGGCCAGGGCGGTGCTCTGGCACCAGGGAGTGGCAAATCACTGTCACTGTGTCGTCTCCCCTCAGGCGCCGCCCGGGCACCGATTCACAGCCTGGACCGACGGGCAGGGTCTGGACTGGGCTCCACCACCGGGCCACAAGGCGCATCGAGACAGCCTTCCTTCAGATGTACTTTCTCTGCATTCGCCCCAGAACAGCATTTTTCTTGTGATTGTTTTCAGAAATTCTTGCCAGAGGAGACGTTCGCCAAATGGAGCGGACTTTCAAGTAAATGAATAGAGCTGTGAACAGCGCGGCCGTGGAGAGGGGCTGCTGCCTGAAAGCCCCGGCCTGCCAGGAGGGGGTTTGATGGAGTCGTCTGAGTGCCCCCACTCCGTCAGTCCTGGTCCTTCTTCACGGCACAGTGCGGCTGGGAGGACAAAAAGTATGCACTCATGTGGCAGCCGGGAGAAGACGCCTGTGACGATGCTGACCTCAGACAGCGTGTGATTCTCCCTCTTCAATCGGAGACAATCACTGTCTCCTTTGTTGGGAGGACATCAGACGGTGGGACAGAAGCTCAGCGTCCTCACGTCACTCAGGCTGGACTACAATACACTGTCCCCACGCTGGAAGTCAACTCTGCAAACTGGAAAGTTTGAGTAAAGCTCGGAGCAAAAGAGCTACTCATGGAAACCATGTTTACTTTTTCCCCTTGACATCACTCACATTTACACACACACACACACACACACACACACACACACACACACACACACACACAGAGTGCGGGACGGCGGCCGTAACCGCAACACGGAGAACACACAAGTAGAGAGGTGGATACACGCTTGCATAAACACACACACACACACACACACACACACACACACCTGTCATACGCCCACAAGTGTAAACACAATACACACTCTGAAAAACACAATGCTCAGGAACACACACCCTCACATCCGTGCACGTACGAGACAGACGACCAGAGTCTCTCAAGGCCCCAGAGTCCAAGCGGCTGTCGTTATAAGGTCGCTGAAGGTCGCACGGCGAGAAGTCAAATACTACACACGCTGTTTCCAGCAGTGACCTGAGGAAACACAGCCAGCGTTACATATTCACCAGCCTCCGCACAGCGCCGTTAATACATGATCTATAAATCTACTTATGGTCCACTCCCTGCTACAGGAAGGCGAGCATTAGCACGTTTATGGAGCCTCAGAGGGAGAGTGCTGATCGAAGACTGCAGTTTATAAACCCGGGCTGTGACTACACTTGTATACAACGGCAAACTAATCCTGCAGAGCCCCCCTGACTGAAACAGATAGCTGTCCATTCCTAGGTATCTGCTCCTATTGTGAATCTGTGGCCTTGTGACCTTTGTGACCTGAGCCCAGAGGGTCTGCGTGGATTAGCGAGTAGGTGAGGACTGATATGAACTTTGGATGAAGTCCCATGTGTCGACATCCACTTTACGATCAACCACAGACAAATGTCGAGCCATGCTGCTTTTACTCTCGAGTCGAGCCGAGGAGTTAACCACAGACTCACAGGCCACCCCCCCCCCCCCAAAAAAAGAAGACTGACTCAGGCTGTGGTACATCATGTCCAACAGAGACAGACACACTGTTTCTGTCAAGCTGAACAGGTCTGGTTGTTGCAGCGTGAGCCCGTCCCAGCGCAGGGCAGGGACATGACAACAGACAGGCAGCAGAGTGCACTTCCTGCAGAGCTGCCGATTCAGGAGATAAAAATAAAACACCACAGATAATGTTATCATCGGGCGGGTGATGCGCCGAAGGCTGTCGTCGGCAAATTTAATGTGCGGTCGTCGGTTTGGGCCTCAGCGATCACAAGTCAAGAGATCTCATAGTTAACAGTCAGCTCTTCCTCTGCACCAGCAGCACTGTCATCTCTGATTTAACCGCAGCAGGGCGAGTGACAAGCCATAGCTGGGTTTCTGAAACCCAGTCATTACTGCTGACACACACCAGCTGCTGCCGCCTCAATGCAACGCTGCAAAACGCCTTTCAATTTAAAAGCACGACTGCTTTAATTCTCAATGAAGTGATCAGGAGCACAAGCAGCGCAGAGCAGGGCAAACGCTGCAAACAGGGATTTAATGAAGTATCTGAAAGGGGCTGAATGAAACACACACACCAGACACTTCAGCTTTAACATCACAGGCCAAAGTGAAAACAACCATCAGTGACATTAACATCTCAAACCCAGTTCCACCTGTGACCGTGTGAGGCTCCAGCGAGCACCAACGCGCTGATGAAGGGTCACTTCTATACTTAAGTCGTTGTTTATCTAATGTTGAGAAGTTGCAGGTCCTACTCTGCCCCCCCCGCCCCCCCTCTTTCAGTTAAGATGACCCGGAGGAGACGTCTGCCTCTTAACAGATGCTTGCCTGGCTGACCAGACGGCTGCAGGGACACATCAGCTAATATCAGCATGTATTGATTGAACGTGGCGACTGGTGCATGATCCCACTCTGAACCAAAGGCAAAGTCAGTTTAGGCATCAAAGAATCAAAGAAAAGCCAGAAAGCAGGAAAAAATGATCAGCGGCAATTAACTTGCCGCCAAATGAGCTTTTGAGCCAATTTCCAGGAGAAATGAAACTGCATGGGGATCATGTTTCTGTCGTGAGCGCAGCGCTAATGCAGAAGGGGAAGGCGAGGTCGTGCTGTTGTTGCGTGCGTGGGGAGCAGGACCCTTTAGGATACGTGGTGGCTGCTGGAAACTGTGTGCAATGACTGAATGCAGACTGTTTCTGTCATTACCACCGTAGCCACCCCAGCTCTGGGTAAACAGAGATTATAAAACCAAGAGAAACATTTCTCAGTAGCATTAGGTTAGCCACAACGCAGCCACATAGGATGCCACCGAGCCTGTGTCTGCGGGCCGGGACAAACACATGAAAAGTCCAAAGTCGTCCCATGTTGTCAAATAACCAGGACAGTTTCAAATAACCTCACAAATCATCGATAACGTTCAAACCTGTGCAGTCGGTGTGAGCTTTATTACTGTGGCCCAAAAGATCAGCCTGTGTGAGCGTGGAGGAGGCGAGGAACGCCCTGCAGCGAGGAGCTGTGTCAGGATGTGTACCCACTGTGTCGGCTGAGTGATGAAGGCCTGTCGCTCCTCACCGCTCTCCCAGTCAGAAAGCAGAGATGGCTGCAGGGGCAAAACATCTTCTGCTGAGGCTTTTAAACACTGCACTGCTGGCTTGTGACATTCACACACACTCTCACACACACACACACACACGTCTGACACTTTGTGATGTGTTGCATACACACTTAACGAACACGAGTGTCACTCAGATACGGCGCGGACACACAACACAGAGGGCTCAGAGCACACGGCTGTGACAGGGAGACAGAGACGTACAGGAGAGGTGACAGTGTGACATGGATTTTAAAAGGTGGATGAATGAAAAGAAAGAATAATAGATGGAAAAGAGACAGAAGGACAGAGAGAGAGAGAGAGAGAGAGAGAGAGAGAGAGGAACAGAAAACAGATCACATGGAAAAATACTCGCAGAAGAATCAATATCCCAGAGAGGAGCCACTCCACTGCGGCTGCCGGGTCAATAATACAGCTTTTCATTCCAACGACACTATGGCTGAATGGCAACACAGTGCTATGGTCAGCTGGCATGTACAGTGTGTGTGTGTGTGTGTGTGTGTGTGTGTGTGTGTCAGTAGCAGTATTTGTCTAGCAGCAGGAGTGATGCGAGGATGGACTGGAACAGGAACTTCCTGCTGAGTGAACAGACATGCAATCGCTGCTCTGCCCCTCGGACCAGGCCAAGACACACACACACACAGAGTACATAAACACACACACACTTAACACACACACACACACACACACACACACACACACACACACACACACACACATCCCTTTCTCTTCACCTCATCTGGCCTCCTTGTCAGGTGAGCTGGGTAAAACACACTGAGTTGTGAAGACCGGGGGTCGGAGCTGATGGCGGCGCCCACGCTGTGACTTGAGTCTATCAGCTTCTCTTTACGCAGCTTCAAAGAGAAAAAGGAAACCGAGTCAAGCCGTAATAGGAATCCACATGATGCAAGGTGGGTTGTGCTGACGTCAGGAGCCGGCCGACCTAACTGGTCCTGTGAGCATGAGAGCGCCGACTGTAAGGAGCTGCAGTGTTCAGCGCAGCCGCCGAGCCGCCCGCTCGCTTCAGGAAGTCTTTCCACGTCCCTGAGTTTCTGGTCGCGCTGTTTGTCGAGCCGAGGACGACTGTAGAGCACCAAGTTACACAACCCACAGATT
Source organism: Caranx ignobilis (assembly GCA_021432705.1). Classification (NCBI taxonomy): domain Eukaryota; kingdom Metazoa; phylum Chordata; class Actinopteri; order Carangiformes; family Carangidae; genus Caranx; species Caranx ignobilis. The sequence goes on along the minus strand of JAFHLA010000217.1, from coordinate 383,858 downwards.
AGGCCAAACTGCTGGTGCTACCTGGCTGTTTACCAGCAGATTTACGGCGCAGCTCAGGCAGGGTGGAGCAGGACCGACACAGCTTCCTTAAACCTCCCAGTACATACGTGTGTGTGTGTGTGTGTGTGTGTGAGAGGCCGTGCTACGTTCCTCAGAAACACTGTCTGGGTCTTAAAGGCTGGAGCTGCGTTAGCTGTGTAGTTAGATTAGATCAGTGAACAGAGCTCTGTCTCCAGAAGGACAGGGACGTTTCCAGGCCTCAGTTTTACAGTCTCAGGGCAATAACTCAAGACGTGGCTGCACGTTGGAGGAGTTTCTCCGAGGCTAGCATGGAAAGCACCTGTGACGATACGAGGCTGGACTCTGAACTCCCAATTATATCATTACCAGTTTAACACAGAAAGATATCCATGTTAGCAATGGTCTCTGTGGCAAACATCCTCTTCCATGGTGAGCTCTGGCTTCAGAGCCAGAAATGATTCAGCAGTCATGGTAGACGCCTTCTTTTTCCAAACATGTTGGACGACTCCTTCTGTAAAACCGTCCAAAGTAGAAGGCTGCAATATGAACATAAGAAGTGATTTCACCATCACACACACAGGCAGCCAGAAAAATCAAGCGCGGTCTCTGCAGCAGCCAGAGATGAAACTCAGGCAACGAAGCCATTTCATATTTTAGGACTGGAACAAGCCTTTAACAAGCAAGCAAGCAACGCAGGGCCGTGTGATCTGGGTTCGAGCGAGGGCCTCTGCACACGGGTTTTCACTCCAGATAAGGACTACAGCAGGTAATGTGACTGCCCTGCACACCTTGGAGCAGAGAACAAACTAATCTGTGAAATCAGCCGGGGATCAGCTGAACTAAAAGCCTGCATGGCACATGACTCAGGTGTCTTGCTCCGGGAGTCGTCTGTGGGACACACTGGCTCCAGGCCTGAACTTGTGACCTCACCCATCTATTGATTTTGAAGATCAATGTACACGTTCTTCCACATTCATGAACTTGATTTAACAAAGAAGACGTGTGTGTGTGTGTGTGTGTGTGTGTGTGTGTGTTTTTTGAAAGGCCAAGGAAAGGACAGACCAGCCCTGTCATCTCTTATGAGACAGAGAGGAATAATACAGCCGACAGACATGGAGCCTTTTCCTCCTTGGCCAAAGACGGGCTCTGGGCAGGCAGGAAGACAGACGGACAGGCGGGCAGGCAAGGACTGCAGAGCACCAGAGAATGGAAAATTACCAGGGCTCCACAATCAGCTGGGTACCTTTGATCAGCCGGAGCCCAGGCACCAATTACTGTGGGATAATCGGTAGCCCTCAGAGACCTGACGAGCTGCAGGCACTGTGGGCACAACGGGTCAGTGACCAGCAGGCAGAGGCCTGGTCAACAAGGCTCGCGGAGCCAAAAGCCGGCGGTGCCCCTCGCTGAAATGCTGCATGAAGGCGGCCAAACAGACAAGCAGCACAGCGAAGCCATTGTTCCCCTCCTGTCGACTCAGCACAGTGGCACTCTCACAAGCCAGACGTCCTCTCCACAGACCGCTCGCTGGTGGAGGAATGGTGCAATGGTGCGGGGAGTGTGTGAACCTGCTGCTGCACATGCTACAGATTTTTCACACGCTTTCTCTCGTCCCTACAATCCGACATACGCAGAACTAACGCACTCACACATGCTGCTCACACACGCATGCTGCTCACACACCTGTCTCTGTAATTCTGTGGTAAACAAAATAGCTGCAGTGCTCAAGGCAGCGCTCGCTGCACAGTGATGCAACACACAGGAAACACTGATAACCCGCTGCTGCTCAGGGACAAGGCTTCAACTACCTGTTCCAACCCTGACTTACACTATCTAAGAGGAATGTGGCCTGACAAAGCAAAGTAAACTACATTGAGTCCAACAAAAGCTTTGCATTTTCTCTTTCGCTCCCCCAGCAGTCTGGTGTCCGACACAAACGCAGCCAAGAGCAAAGGTTTATAAACAGAAAGTTAGCCGCTCCACCTGAGGCAGAACATGATATTCGGCTCATTAATAATTGACATCTTTCTTGTGCTGGGGAACGTTCATGATCGATCAGGGCAGGCTGCGACGCTGGCTGCCGTGCTGCTCCTCCCTCAACCGTCAGCCATGCGGCGACCCGAAGCAGCTCACAGACGGCCACAACAATGACTCCTCAGTCTTTACTGCAATAAGAAAATAACTCCGTTACAGCATCGAGCTTGAAACTGAAACTTCAGGCTGTATTTTCCTGCCTACTCAGAGCAAACAGCTATCTGACAGAAACACAGTAGCCAGTGGACTTTGGATCAGGCACCCTGCTGTTACACAACAGCCAGCGCCGTCCAAGGAAAGCCATATGGGCCAGAAGGAGCTCCCCCTGTTCAGCACAAGTCAGCAGGAGAGTCTGATCTCGGAGCAGCACGGCCCGGACGGACGAGACACGTTCTGACGCCTCTCTTGATTACAGACACATATCAATGACGTCTCCTCTACAACTCGGGCCAATCTGAAATAAGCTGCTTTTCATTTGATACACGATTTATCAAAACGGATGATCTAAGTCCGACACGGCTTATCAGAGAGTATGTAAACACGGCAGCAAAACAAAACTGACCAGTCATTGAGTGCAGACGTGAGCGCAGAGCAGTCGGAGCAGCAGAAGGTCCAGCACAAAATATGATTCAAACTGCAAGACGTTTGACGCTGTAGCACAAAACCTGCACAGAAACAACACCACAGCAACATAAACAGAGCCACTGCACTGTGTTTCCCTACACTCAGACCTGCCTTCATCCAGCACTGTCACTGGTGGGACGGTGGGTTTGACGACTTGATATGAGACGCAGCGAGACCAGACAGGTTTTCCTGAAAGACAGCAGAGACTGAAGCAGCAGTAATTACCCAGTGTTAATAAAAGCACATACTGCCTGAGGCTGGTCTTCATCATTATCTGCATGTCCTGGTCCACTCACTGTGCTGTTTGTCTTCTGTTCTCCGTGTGCTTTTACTCATGTATGTAACATTGTCACACTTTGCAACCAAAGGAGTCTTTGTGTTTCTGTTTTTAAATGGGAGCTACCTCTGAACACTTTGCTGGGTCATATTCTTATCGCTCCATCACCCAGCAACCTCTGTAGTGGTTACCAGGAAACTGGTGTCACGGCAACGTTGATATGCATCCAGGGTGACGTTGAGAGGTGGGGCCGGGGAGGACCAGGCTACTAGAATACAGATCAGACGTGGACATGCAGACAGTCTGTCACTGGAGTCATGCAAACGGCAAACGCACACAACAACATGTGAAGGGAACAGTGCCACTGTCACTATGCTATGGACAGGGAGTCATTAGGTACACACACACACACACACACACACACACACACACACACACACACACACACACACACGTGTCACTTAGGTTTAAGACAGGGAGTCATTACAGCAACCAAACAGTGAGACGTTCACACCAGTGGAAATGAGGAGTGTTACCACAGGACTGCTGTGTGTCGTCCACACCAGACGAACACCAGACGAACACCAGACGAACACACGGGCTGTAAATGTTTTACAAAATGGTATCAAGACGTCGTCATAAAGCGTGAAACCCGTGGTGAAGATGACACACCTAACAACTCCACTGTCACCTGAGAGCAGGGGGAGGAGCTGGTGGGAATCTTCTAAGTCTCTTTTACCCAAAAGATGCGATCGATGCCACTTTCAAAAGGATGGTGAGTAGAAAAGACTAGTGTCCTTTGTTTTGTAAAGACGTCTGTCTCTGTGTGGGACACGCCGCAGCCACAGGGCTCACACCTCCAGCGCTCTGACTGGTACCAGTAGCTGGTGCAAAGTTCCCACCCAGTGAGACAGGCCACCGGCCCCTCTGCGGCCCCTCTGCGGCCCCTCCATCCCGGGTCACTCGTAATTAAAGCAGAGATCAGAGGGTGAATAAACCATGAGCTCCTGCAGCCTGGGGGGCTCAGGTATCACTGTATGGGAGCCAGTGAGACAAAAGGAGTCCCTGAGCCCCATGCTACACCCAGGGAGGAGCGATACAGACACAAACCTGAAAGGCAACTCCTTGCATACAGTGACATACCCCCCCACCCCCCTTCAGCCCTCCCAGGTCTAATCCACAGTTTACACAGCCAGGGCAAAATGAGGAGCTCAATGCCCCTTGGACCTAATTAAGAGCTAAAGATATTGTCCCAAATGGGGACGCTCAAGAAGTGCGTTCAAAGCAGTACGGCACGATGCAAGACCCCCCCCCCCCGTTGATTTCCACTTTTAAAGCAAGTGCTGACGCAGCCGAATACAGCAAAGACTGTACAAAACAGAAAGGGGGAGTGAACGCGCCGGAGGAACACAACCATTCCTCACGAACAGACGCGGCTTCAAAACGCTGATGTCAGCGCAAAGCGCGGTTTCCTTCGTACGATAAAGAGCCTGATAACGACCTGGGAGACAGAGCTGCAGAAACATATGGTCTGGTCAGTGCAATAAAACACGTCACGTCATGACTGCTCCTGTGTGGGGGGGGCAGACAAAGATGTTCCCCAGCTGCTACGCTGTTTGATTAAAGGTGAGAAGACGAACGCCTGAGATGTGTTTTTGTGTCGATGGAGGGAAATGTGTTGTGCAAACCACACGCTGTGGAAACCAGGAGCAGTCAGAACAACGCCATGTTCAGTCTGGTCCTCTAACATGACCTCAGTGGTGCGTTCATGCACGCAGGCCTCCAGAGTCAAAGGTGCTGTTTGGTCTTGAGCTCGTGTTCACGCTGGGTTGTTGCACACTCACCCTGACGAGCGCAGCATCCAGATGAACCGTCTTCTGCAGGAAGGTCGTGGCCAACAGCAGCTCTCTGTGACAGTGGATATTACACAGCTTACCAACACACACTTCACAGAGACGAGCTCACACCAGCTCTGCAGTTCCACTGAACCTATTTTAGGCGACTTACGCTGAAACGGGGTCAGCCTGCACATTTGAGACCCTGATTGTAAAATCTCCCCTCTCGTCCTCCTCAGAGCGTCTCTGCTGGATCCAGCCCCAAAGACTGTGGCACGCCCACATGGATGTTCACGACGCCCACAACTTTCACCTCCTGCAGTCGTTTCACCGAAGCAGGAACGATTTCATCTTGGTGCTAAACTCTCCTTGTTTTGTGCTCATCAAAAATACATGACTGTTCATAAAAGCGTTTCACAGCCCGTCAGCCCACACGCTGCTCTGGCAGAGACCAGCGTCACATCAAATCCTGCTCTAGTTCCTGTGACTTATATTTGTGCCATCACAAACTAAACCTTATTATATTCTGTCTCGTACTGAAGGACACAGAGCTGAATTTCCAGGCGCATCACCACAAACTACTGAGCAACTTCTGAGATGAGTCCGACCTGTTTGGCGTGCCCACACTCTCTGGTGACGGCGACAGAAAGCACAGGTTGTAGGTGACACGGTGCACCGGTGCATTCAACGGCCCGAATCTAATCTGCTGCAGAAAGCCAGGATCAGCATGACAAATACATCGGACAGGTGAGCGTTCAAGAGGCGGTCAGACACAGATGCTACAGGCTGATGTTGGACACAAGAGAAGAAGAAGAGCAACACAGCGGCGTATCTCCATCCCTGTCAGCTCCTATCGATTCAGGTAGCACTGCACTGAAAGCTGAGCAGACACCGACACCCGCTCTGCTTTCACCATCAGCAGCGAGGAGCTCATCTATCTCGCCGCTATCAGGGGCGGGGGCGGGGGGGGGACAAAAGTGAAGCCCTTTGATTGCAACGTCATCGCACAGCCAGTTTATCTCCCGGTGTTGCATCACTACTCAGCGTTCACATGTTCAGCTCAGTGCCAAGGAAAGGGCCTCTCCTCTGAGAACAGGCCGAGCCGCTGAGACTGAATCACAAAGCTCTGGACAGAGACGTGCTCTCCCCCTCTCCCTCCCCCTCCCTCCCCCTCCCTCTCAAACAGCTGACAGACTTGCCCAGTGGGTTCGGTGGCAGATATCCAGTCCTTCCTCCCTCACGCTGGGAGACGAGCTAAACCATCAGTTACTTTCTGAAGCTTTGGGGAGAAGGAGGTGCTCCCCCCCCCCTCGCTCCTTCCTGCACCAGCCTCATCTCTGAAAGACACTGTCCAGACGGTCAGAAAATCCCCTGCACTATTGCTCCACTGAAAGGAGGGTCACAGCTAAAATGCCGACTCATGTGATCGATCAGACGAGTCATCATTGTGCTGTATTTCTCCATCATATGTGGTGGTGAGGTGAAGCTGAGCTGCTGGTTACATACAGCACACGGTAAATATAAGTAACATTGAGCTGTGAGATGGTTGTAAAGGACATTTACACAGTTTTCTGGCTGTTTTGTTAGTTAACATCATAAATGACACACAGGTGGCATCAGTTTCACAGACGGAGCTGCAGGGCTCACCGTCTCCACCACAGACAGACACATGCCAGGATTCAAGTCATGAATCTCATCAACAAAACCAGTGACTGTGAGTAATGAGGGCATGAGGGTGTGACTGCTGCCCCCTGGACAGGATGCTGCTGTGGCAGCCATATGCATAGGGAGGGTCACCTGACCGCTGGTGTTCACCTGGGCAGGTGAAGGCAGAGCAGGATGGAAACCGTCGTGATGCTCTGTGGTTGTACATTAAGCTCAGAAAAGGGTCAAACAATGATACTAACAATGAAATCACTGCCGTGTTAGAGAATCTAGGGCACATGATCACACCTCAGAAAAATGCACAGGGTGCAGACCGTGAGTCAGAGCCGGGCTCCAGGGCAGTGAACCTGCAGGAGCTGGCTGTGTAAAAGCACGTTTCAACCTTAGCTTCACACATTTATCCTCCTTTCTCTCTTTTTCACAAACTCGCCGAGTCACTGAACTGCACATGAATATTGACTGTTAGCATCAACCTACGTGTGTAACGTTGCTCCACGTCTGACAGTGTCGAAACACGACGACAACACGAAGCGACCGGAGCCCGAGCTGTTATTTCTGCTGAGTAACGTCCATCCCTCAAAGTTAACCAGGTAAGTTCAGAGTCGTTAGCTTCTTCACTGACGGCAGCTAGCTAACCACAACCGTAGCTCGGTCGGTGATCCAGAGCCAGACCGTGGTCAGTGTCCCAGTATCCGACATTCACAACTTCCACTCGGCCTCATGTTGGATACGTGTCGGGGTTAGCAAGGCGGCTAATAAAAACCACAAAATAAACACACAAACAGCCGTGTGACCGGGTCTACGCGGAGCTACGAGCCGTGGGGCTAACATAGCTGCGTGTGCCGCATCCGAAAACACACACACACACACACACACACACACACACACAGGCTAGTGCAGCTTTAGCCTGTCGAGCTAACAAGCTTCACCGCGCTACCGGCTAATTTAGAGAAAAGAGCCGTTCGTCATTCTCCAACGTACCTGTGATCACCTCTGCGACCCAGAAGACGCCCCGCTGATGCCGTCACCTGTGTCTCACGAGCCGTGCCGTGCCGAAATAATTCAAATTCCACAGAAAGTGCAGGCAGAGACCCTCGCAGTCCAATCGCTTCAGCCACCGCCGCTGAATGGCTGCTACGCGGAGACTCAACCAAACTTCCTCCTTAGCAACGGACCGCCTCCGCCGCACCTGATTGGCCCGCGCGCGCAAGATCGGGAGGTGATCGATAGACGACGAAGCAAGCGACCCGAGATCAAAACTGGACTTTCTCTTGGGTTTCTATAGGAGTCACCCTGGGCAGCGAAGGGTTAAAGCTCTCTGAGGGACTTATCATGTGCTCTGTGTGCAGGACACAGCCCACAGGTAGATAGATGTCAGGTGATCCATTTTATTGATTAACCGTTTTGACCAGACGTAATAAGAAGATAGTGAAGATTCCCGGTGGTTTCTCCTCCTTACACACTGGGTTAAAGTAGTGCCCACATGCAGTGAGTCTGCAGCAGGGCTGATGGAGGAAGCACTCAGGTCTATTAGACCTTGGTACACAAGCATCAGATCACATAGCCAGTGGTGAAATGCACTACATTTTGCTCCAGCACAGTGCTTAAGTACAGTTTGGAGGTATGTGTACTTTACTTTGCCATTAATCATCTCATGACCTGCCACCAGATTTATCTCGTGACCCTTGGATGGTGGGACTGACCCTGTCTTTACAGCAGGGCAGCGCTGGTTGCACCTGGATTCATGGGTGTTAACAGGACACTTAACACTTAACAGGTCATTTAACTGGAGCAGAGGGTCTGGATATTGCACAGTAAAAAAACTCGGTGACATTAAAACGTTATGAGAGAACAGTCAAAGTACTTGTTAGATAAAATAATGGGTACATACGATGATGTATTGTTCACATTATCATCATCTATAGTCGTCTATATTTCTGCACTTATAGACTAACAGCCAAATGATTAAGTGACATCAAGTCAACTTTGGGATGTAAAATTTAAACTTTTTACTTAAACCAACATAAAGGATAACGGTGCAGTGTGTGTTTTCATATAAGAGCCACAAATCCAGCTGACATGTACATAAGGCCTGGTGGTTAGTGAACTAGTGAACTAGTGAAAGGCCCTTTGGATGAAACCACAGCCTTCACGTCCTTCCTGTTTTCACCCAGACCGCAGATCTTAAAAATGATTTTTCTTGAGGGCCATTGATACCACCTGACCCGTCGCTATGGTAAATAACTTACAACCAGTTCCCTGTCTCTAAAACTCATCTGACCCCCCCCCCCAGTTAGCTGGTAGGGAAGCCCCGGCCCCTTTAAAAGGCCAGAAGTTTATCAGCATTAAGTTGCATTCCTCACATAACTCTGCAGCTTCTTAATCTGCAGCGTAGCGAGTTCAGTGGCCTGGAAGGTTACAAAACCAACAAGGAAAAAAAGCTTTGGTTACAAAAGTTGTCGAGCCTGTTACACTGATGAGTGTGTGTGTGTGTGTGTGTGTGTGTGTGTGATCCTCTGTCCCTCACACAAACACAAACAACGTCTCCTTTTTACTCTTTCAACCTTTTTACTCTTAATCATCTTAACCCCACTCGTCTTTATGACTCACTCTTCACAACACGCACTCATCCATCAGCCTGTCAAGGTCACAGTCATGAAGTGTTGTTGTTGCTGCTGGGCCTCTCACGCATGTGTGAGGAGAGCCTGCCCCCGCGTGGTCACTGTGTGTACGACAGTCATGGTGCAGCCACGCAGGTGTTTCCGCTTGACGTGACTAGTTAGATTTAGTTGGTCCTTCATTAACTCTCAGTCTAACAGCTGAGGTGCGTGAGCGACGTCATCATGTCAGTCAATCAATCAGTTTGGTATTTACATTTTTATGTATTGATTAGTTGATTACTGCCATGGGGCTAAGGCTCAGGTGGGCTCAGTTACTCAGGTACCTTTATGGGAAGCCTGAGTTTCTCCAGACTAATTCTCACTCAGTGAAATCACCATGGTAACCTCCGAGGGCAGGCTGTCAGCACAGGTGTTTTAAATGTGATTATTATAGAAACACACAGGATGTTTGTGGCGCTCATCACCTGCTGTATCTGCATAAACTAACACATGAGCAGCCGAGCACTGATGCAAATTCATGGTTAATCTGGAGGCTGTTTTACATAAACTTATGCTGAACGGTGTTTCTAATACTTTGTCTGCTATGTTTATATATATACACGTGGTTGGACTGAATATCATGAGTGTGGTTGTGGCAGAACAGTGAAATTGAACAGCAGCACAAACGGCCGCCATTAAACAGCAGTGTGAGCCTCAGTGTGAGGTTTATTTCAGGCTTGTTTAATTAGACTGTTTTAGTTTTAGCTGGTCGCATGTCATAACCTGGCCACAGAGTCCAGACCATCCAGTCAACAGATCCAGCATGAAAGCATGTCTACACTTATCACAGTGCATAGCATGGTAAAACATCATTAGTATTAATCTGAGAGCAGCAGAGCTGAGGCCGACACGCTCAGTAATTGGTTTCAGACTTATTCTGCCATGAAGTTTTGGATAAGTGAGAGCTTGACCTTTTGGTGGTGCTAAATATAAAGTCAGGGATTAACCAGGGTCATTAATATTCATCCCCCAGAGACCTGTTGTAGCTGTTTGTGGCAGAGTCTGTGACCATTTACTCAGCAGACTTTGAAACATGAATGGACGTCTCATATTACAGGTGATGTTGGGTTTTAGCCGTAATTTAGACTAAACACACTTTTTTGTTACCACATTTTATTTTTCAAACAACATATAGAGTACTTTACACAAAAACCAAGCCATCATCTGCTCCAAATATTTACATAAAACTTTGTAGAGAGACAGAAAAAAACATTCTTTGGGTCAGACCATGCAAAACAATAAATAATGTTCCTGACGGCGCTTTGCATGGTGCTTTCAAGACTGCTATTCAGCAATAATAACATTAAAAAAAAAAAAGCTTCAGATTTTTAGTTGGCTATACATAAAGCTGCCCTGGTCCTCAGTCATCAGACATGCTGCCACCTAACACTAGGCCACAAGACAAGCAGTGACGTTGACTCAGAGTAGGTCAGGTGCACCTCCACACATTTGCTACAGTACAGTATGCACTCGTTTGTTCGGAGGCAATCCACACTATTCCAACGTAAAGCAAACTGTTGACCAGGATAGATACAGAAACGAAAGAAAAAGTGAGATGTGCAACAGTTTTCGGAGAAAAGCTTAAGATTACGTAGAAGAACTGCAGCATCCTCGAGGGATGAAGCACTGTACAACCATGGACCTCAGATGTTTTGCTCAGCAAGGCCTTAAAATTGTTGCCGGCGACGAGAGCGTCACCGAGACACAACGAGCAGGAGCTTGAAGTTGACATTACAAAAAGTACAGTTCGCACTCCTTTCATCCCTCAGCAAGGCGACAGACAGTGTGCAGATGTGACCCCCCCCTCCCACCAGTCCTCCAGCAGGTTGGGTCCAGAATCTGCTCCTCTCTCCTCTCCTCTCCTCTCCTCTCCTCTTCCTCCCTCCGTCGGCGGTGGCTCAGGTGATGATTTGTGGCTCCCAGGTCTGGCTGGCCATCTGGGGGCGACACTGTGTGATGACTGGGGGACCCGTTGGGGTGTTGCTGTCCAGACAGAGGCCGCTCACCATGTGCTGCAGGGCCGTGCCTTTCGGCTTCCACTTCTGCAGAGAGAGAGAGAGAGAGAGATGGATGGAAAAATGAAATCAATCAATCTCTGTCATTTAGTTTTACAGGCAGCACACGCGCTGTCCTCGTACGCTGTGTGCTGTGTAATGTTCCCCCACACATGAATGATGTGAGTCAGCACAGCAGGTTCATGTTAGCAGTGAGTAATAGACTGAGTCAGACCTGGATTACAGTAATCAGACCAGTGATTGACCTCCTCTACTCACAGTGGAAAAATCAAAGCAGAAACAAGCTGCAGCGAGCGGCGGCCTGCCTTCACACAACAAACTGTCTGCTTCTGCTGATAAGACGTCATGTACGTGGCTCCGTTTGTTACCGAGCTGGAGTTTAACACGGACGAGTTCGGTCACTTCTCCACTTCGTTACTTCTAGTCCACGACTCTTCTGAAGGAGTTCTGTGCTTTTCACTCAACAACCTTAGTTAATATATGATGTAATATATTAAACAGGTCAAATCAGCTCCACTACAACAAGTTACACCAATGAAATGCTGCTTTAACATTAGTATAAGCTCGATCGGCCTAGCTGCACTCTGTGTGCACATCTGTGTTCATATATCACATTACATCTCATATTTGCATTTTAATTTACATAGATAAAGTGATGAAGACTAGCGGTGGAAGAGTCACCGTGTTGACTTGCTCTGCAGCGCACAGAGAGCTGATTGTGTTGTTTAGCTTTCTCTCACTGATATAAATCAGATGGACAAAGTACTGGAAGCTTTTCTCAGTCTGATGCAACCGAACTTAACAGCACTACAAACTACATGCAAGAGAACGACTGTTACAGCCTTCATGAATGATTTACTGCTGCGCTCTGAGTGGGTCTTATCTATAAACTGGCACCTGAGTGACGATTACTGAACATCATCCAGCAGCAACGTACACGTGTATATTAAACCACAGGACAAAGCTGATCATTAACTTAATACTACATCCTCCTGTAAAAACTGCTGTGGAGAAGCTGCTGCACCTTTTCCTCCAAAACCAATCACAGCGCACTCTGACGAGGCCGATTACCACACGTCATTGAATTAACGCAACCTATGATACTTTGTCTCGTGATGTTTTCCACTGGGTGACACGTTGGACAGATTTTGTTTCTATTCTCCATAAATCTAATTTTCCAGGGCAAGTCTGACAAGAAAACTTTCGACCAGGAGTACAGAGAGTGAGAGAGCGTGTCCCTCGTAAACAGGTCTATAAATCACCTCACAGGGATTGTTCATCAGCTCACTGATTAAAGAGTCAAAGCTGAACTCAGAGCAGAGCGCCACGTGCTGATATCTTAGGCAACATGGAGGCTTATCAAAGTGGGTGGGTGGGTGGGGGGGGGGGGTAACCTTAAAATCCTGGAGGAGGGGGTGGAGTGTGTGTCTGTGTGTGTCACATTCTGTAAACATATGTGTGTTTGTGTAACAGAGCAGGGAGTGAAACGAGTGAACAGCTGAGTATGTGAGGTTTTAAACCTGATCTATTAAAGACAATAATGTACAGTATATGTGTAATAAAGCTGTTGACGGTGAACGTTTAGAGCCCAGCCTCGTTCACGCCAAACACTTTCCAAGAATTTCACGCTGTTTATTGTTCCTGGACGAGCCTCTACAACAGCTTTTAGACCTGGATTGGACCAAAAAAATCACCAGTAAAAACCAAACTAATGAAATTCTTTCAGGATTATTCGAAGAAATAATGCAGAAAAAAAACTCAATAAAAAATGATGCTTAGAAAAGAAAATGTTGCACAACTGCTGCAGGGAAAACCCTCTTACTATACTGGTAATAGATGTCATGAGTGAGAAGTAAAAGTCCAGAATGAGTAACATGTGTCAGTAAACCAGAGTTACACTTATTTACGTGTTTTATAAAGAAAAAACTAACCACAAATCTCTTGTTGGTCAAAGAGTTAAACGCCTCAGTGCTCTTTCATTTAGAGCAAAGTCAAAAAGAAGAAAGAGTGCATGTAACTTTTTCCTTTCAAAGGGATTAAACACTCAGGACAAAGAAGCCAAATGTCTCCCACAGCAAAAAAAGTGATTGCTTGTTAATCTCCCAGTGAACTCTCAGAGGACTGCAGTGCCTGCAGAGAGATGACAGGATGGGCTGGCTGCAGTCCCACACACTCATACACATGGTTCAAGTTATTAACTCCCTCTTCGAGGCCATAAATCAACCGTGCGGCCAACAAGGGTCCACATGGGCTGCGAGTGTTAGACATGCACGAAAGGGGGGAGAGTGAGGGAGGAACAGGGTGGGGTCTGAGGTTATGGGAGCGCTTATTCTACGCCGCAGCATCAGAGATATCAGCTATCTTTTGGCAGGGGCTGCATCAGGCCGGTTGGACCGTCTCAGCCTCTTGCTGGCAGCAGCAGCATCATCATCACCATCATCATCATGAGCAGCAGCAGTGACGGGCTGCTTAACATCTGTCCTGGAACCTCCTCTGATCTCCAGATCATTCATGTCTCAGCTCAGCACTGTGAGTGGCACATCAAGGACGAACGGAGCGATGGTGGAAGGTTAGAGCCTGACGTTAACCTTCAGTTTACCTCGCAGCTCCACAGCGTTACAAATGACACTGCTTCCTGTGCTTTTTTTCTTCCTACTCGGGCCTTCATGAAACATAGTTGTTCTCGTCTTCTCACCTGTCTGGGCTCTTTTGTGTTGCAGGGCTCCATCTTGACCTTTGACCCTGCTGTGAATGCAGAAATGGCCAAGCAGAGGTCCTGCTGTCGGATCAGCGGCTCCATCAGCTCCCATCTCTGCAAAACACAGAGGACACTTATCAGAGCTCATGTGATTTTCACAGGAATTTTGTTGTTTTCTTTTATAATGCGTAAATATTAGATTTGCCATTAGAGCGTCTCAGCTCACTATTAATCACAATAAAGTCTTTCCACATTCCCCTTCAATCCAACAGGTTTGTGTAAGCACTGATACTGAGACCTTAACGTTACTGGATTGCATATTTCCACCGCCATCAATCACAAACCAAAATGCTTCTGTCGGCCTGATTTTTGAGATGCAGCTGAGATGAAGGTTGGATTTGCTTCCTGGAAATAGAGGAACCGGCCCAGGTTTTTCCTCACACTGACTGGCCTGAGTCTCGTTTGCTTGTCAGTGATGCACTTTTTAATTTTTCATATCACTTGCAGGCCTTAATCTGAACCACAGGTCAGCAGTGAGAGATGATACCTGTGACATGTAGCTGAGTTTGTGCTGTACTCTACGCCGTGAGTAATCTAAGCTTTGGCACGTTGTTCCTTCTGTGAACATTATTGTGCACATGTTTATCAGTTCTGTAACTAAGCAACAAAAGGTTTTTTTTTTTACCGTGGAAACACAATATTAAAACTGAAGGGACCTGAAGTTGAATAAAATGTCATAATCTCCCCCAGAAAAGCAAAACAAAACAAATGCCATCACTTATCTGAGCCGTGATGTTATTTAATTAGCCAAAGAAATCTGAAGTAATAAAAAAAAAAACATTACAAAAAGCAGCAGAGTGGTTTCGTTCTCTACACATACAAGGATCCATGTGATTGCTCATGTTTGACATTGTCCCTGGGGCTGTTATATCCTCACATCAGTGCATTAAATGTTAATAAGCCCCCTCATCTGTGTGACTGGGTCATATTCCTACACATTTATTGTATTTCACAGCAATTATTCAGTCTGTAAGTGAATGAACCTCGGTCTCCAGAGGATACTGACCTGAGATTGTGGCCTGTTGGCTCCGATGCCCCTGCACTCTGCCAGGCCGAGGATGTCGGTCCCACGGGTCTCCAGACACAAACCTCCTTGTTTGAGCACGCTGGACACCGCCTCCTGCTCGGGGACTCTGAGGGAAACATTTACAGAGAGGAGAGAGGTCAGTGGAAGGTCTTATTACAACAGTAAAGAACGGATGGCCTGTCCTGACCTCTGCCCCGCTGAGTAACTGAATCACACCAACCAATAATCCGCCTCATTACAACATCTGCTTATAAAGATACATGGTTACAGTTTGAGAAACCACAGTTATTTGGAAAGAGGCCACAGATAAAACCAGACGGAGAGGTGGGGGCTCTTCTTGAGAAACAGGCTGAGGGGACACACTCTGATAAACCACCCCCCGATGACTCCCATCCAAATCAGATACAGTCTCTGCTGTATATTTAGATAATTGGCTCTGAACTCGAGGGTCATGGCAGCCTGAGGGGACTCAAGAAAAATCCCTGGTGCCTTCATTATTGTGGGTTTTTGTCTTTTGAAAGGAAATGATGGTTAAAAACTTGTTCTGCCTCTTTTTTAAACCAGTCATGGACCAGTGTAAGAAGATTCAGCAGATTATCTGAAGAAGATCTTTAAATGTCATTAAAGTGGTTGAGTTGTGGGTTTTGTGTTGTACCTCAGCTCGGGATAGACGTTCTCCATGTACCAGCGGAAAGGTTTGCAGTTCAGCTTCCGCCGCAGGGTCAAACGGTCGGCAATGCTGCACAAACATAACGTATGATGTTGAGATAAAGGGGGTTAAAACAGAGGTAAGGAAAAAGGATGAAAACAGGATGGAGGGGGGGCAGAAGACAGAGCATGAGTCAGAGTGAGGGAGAAGATACAGAACAGAAAACTAGACCCCGGCTCAGCAGAGGCCTGAGGACAACAACAATAAGCAGCTTGGTGAAGAAAACTCAGTGACAAACTCAGCTAATGGGGATTTTACTAACAACAGTGTTAAACCAGAAACAACTCATTTCTGCTAATCAGGGCTTTTTGTTGTAATCCACCAGCACAGCAATGGCTTTATGCTAATGTGCTGGTCCTTGAATACAAACATCCCAACAATTAGGGAGCTGCTGCCTCTGAAACACACCGAGAGAGACGAAGAAGATGATGATGATGATGATGACAAAACAAAACACAAACCTCCCGAAGGCCTTGCCCTGGGCCGACGGCCTGGCAGAGTAGTAGTACTGTTTATATTCGTCCATCCACACCTCAGCTGCCCTTCGGGTGTTCCTGCAGGGACACAGACACAGCACCTGCTCAGACACAGTAATGACAGTGCTGTGAGCATTCCTGCAGACACATCTAATGGTTAGTGTCTAGTGCCGCACACAGCAGCCTTCAGACGCCACAGAAACCAATAAACCAGAAACACCCCATAAGGAATTTGTGGTGTATTTCCAAGTGAAAAGATTGGATGGTCTGGATTCTTTCAGTTCAACTTGCTAGTTTGTGATTTTTATACAAAACTACAAAGCTCTGCTGTCAGGGGTTTGTTAAACTCAGCTCTAGTCCATCAAGAGGAACTGAGATCTCCCCTTAAACATGAGCAATAAGATTTTCAGGTGTGAGTAGTTCACTGTTCTTACATTACATGAGGTCAAGGTGATGACCTTTCAAACTGCCACTCCCTGACACTTGGGTCAAAATGTGTGAAACGTGCCTGCTCCATCACTTAACCTCACTCTGGACCGAGCTGCAGCTCAACCACCTCTGCAGCTGGGATTTTTGTTGTGCAGTCTGTCGACCCACTCACTTAATGTAGGTGAGAGCGTTGCCTTCTGGGAAGTCGTACGGGTGCCGTTTCCTGAACACGTGCCCCACGCGGCTGCAGGGAAGAATCTCCAGGCTTCCTCCGCACATCCACACCCGGAAAGAAAGCTCTGCAGGAAGGAGGGAGGGACGACAAGACAGACATGTAGTTATCTGAAGGTGGTGTCTGTCTGTCTGTAAATTACACAGTTTAACCTGCACTGTCCCAGTTTCAGCCCGGTCGTGTTCACCTGCTACATTTTTCATGCAGCACATCACTGTAAATCTGTAAATCAATAATCTGAAATCTGCTGTGGAGGCCGAGTTAATGCTGCTGCTGCTGCTGCTGCTGCTGCTGCTGCTGCTGCTGCCTTCTTGCAAAGTCCAAGGACACGTTTGTCCTTTTGGAGCGCAGGCTGCAGGACCTGTGCAGCATCTAAAAGCTTCTACAGCCGTCCACAGTCAGGAAGAACGCAACACGACTAAATACAGGGAATTAAGTAAAACGAAGCAGCTCCAGCACTGTAAAGCCACGACTCCCCTGCAAGAAGAGAGGCGTGGCCATGACAACAGCACCATCATTATGACAAACAGTCACAGTAAATGTCAAAGAGCAAATTCCCACATTGAAAAACGGATGCTTTTGAGAATAATCTGAATAAAGACATTAAAATTCCCTCTGCTGCTACTTAACTTTGAACGTCTCATTATTACTCATGTGCTTCACTTCATGACTCTTCAGTCAACAGACACAGTTGTGTTTCTCCAACAAACAAAGCAGGCACTGTGACAAATAAACACACTTTTCTTCACCACTGAATAAACATAATTTTAGGAAATAAATGATTCGATGTTCTTGAAAACACAAGACTCTTTATTAGTTTACACTGAATGGGACAAAACATGACTCTTCTCATTGTGCACAGTGACGGGGTGAGTCCAGGTCAAACCCAGTTTCCCTTATGGATGTCACTTTAAAAATCAGTGTAGCTTTAGAAGTAACTTATAAAGTGTGTGATCTCCTGTTATTTCCCATCTTCTAGCCACTTGTTTAATCTAAAGTCCTTTTAAAAATGCTGGAGGATGAGTGAGTGAGCTCACCGAAGTTCTCCCCTCCCCAGATGTCCATGTGGGTGTCGTACTGGCCCAGGTGGTTGAACCAGCTCTTGTCCATGACAAAGATCCCACCGGCGATGACGGGAGTCCTGCAGAGAGGAGGGGAGGGTGAGTGATTTTACAAGCCTGAGGACGGTGGAGCTTTCTACGGCTGCAGATGAGCTCGACACACTTCGATCTGGGATTTATTTCCATCGGAAAACAACAAGTCAAAGTAAGTCACAGCGTGTGGATTCCTAGACTGCTGCCATTATTTGTTCCACAGGAAGCAGCACACAATGGAGAGAGAGACATGGGCGATGAAGGGTTATAATAACACCGGCCCAGCAGCTGATCATGTGACCTTTGTGTCGTCTGGGACCAGTACATTAGTACATGTATAATATTTCAGACATTTGCCTATGAACATAGATGTTAGTGATGATTTGTCCACTTTGGGAATCAACACTACGGCACTGTGGAGGACTGATGGCGAGTGTTGTGGATGTACCTGATTGGCTGCGTGGGGTCACTTCTCGCCATTTTTTGCTCAATGGGAATCTGCTCCCATTTGAAATGAAGGCTCCAGTCAAATCCTGACAAAGAAAAGACAGCACAAGAGAGACAGCATGTCAAATCCAGCAGTTGAATTTACAGCCACTTTGTCCAGACATCAGTTCTCATGCCGCCAAGAAGGCAACGAGGAGTATCCTGCTGACTCTGGCCTTGGCCCGAGTCATACCAATCATAGCTACTAAGGCCTCACAGAAAATCTGCTTTGCACTTTGCTATCCTCAAAAACTTTACACCCTAAGTGACTTGAATCCATTTTCCAAAGTTTGAGAGCCGATCTGGCAAAGCGTCATGATGTCACACAACGAGGGCTTGTGAAACAGGGGCTTTCCTTGAGTGCAGCTGTGTGTTATTAACTGTTACTGTGCATGATTTGTGTTCTGCGTCCTGACCTCCTCTCAAGTCGGCAGAGGCAGCCAAGTAGGCAAAGTTATCCAGGCTGATGACGTCAATGATGGGGCTGACCACACGCGTATGGTCCTGCAAGGGAGGAGAAGACACATCATCATTCAGACACTTTTCTAACATGATTAAAGATCTCATACTTGAACGATTACAAATATTTACGAGCTCCCTCTGCAAGGATGGAAGCAATAGAAGATGTGAAAGCCAGTGTGTTTTGTAGTTTTAGCATTAGGACATGAGAAAGAGGGTGATGCCGCTCGGTCAGTTCTCCACTTTGGTCCGATCTGAAATGTTTCAGCAGGTATTGGATGGACTGACATGACATTTTCATTCACAGTGTTTGGAGGATGAAAACCAGCAGCTTTCACAGTCCTCTGACTTTTCATCCAGCACCAACAGCGTTATCTTTGTCAATATTTTGACAGATGTCAGTGTAGATAATTATACTGCATTTCAACAAGTACAAACACTGTGAAGATGTCAGTATGAAAACTGTCACTGGACCAGCCACAGCCGTCTTTTTATTTACCTCACCACTGCTGCTCAAGAGCTCCGTCCGCCTCAGCCTTTATCCTTCCTGCAGTCTGATGGTCTTTATGAGAAGCAGTATAACCTCACGGAGCAGCTACAGAGGTTTGAGAGCTCACAGACTTTTGTTTTTGAAGACTCAGCATGTGCAGCTATAGCTCATTTACATAAAACCTTCCTGCAGCACCAGTCATGGTAACTATTTCCAAAGTCCAAATGAATGCCAATATCACATTGATCATAATATCACATCTTCTTCCTTCTGTGGTGCAGTCAGGATTTTCCATAATAAACACCACAACATGCACAGTTAAGAAAGTTGAAATGAATCATGTTAAAAGATGAGAAAAGACACAACACACTAAAGCCAGAACATCACACTATGTTGTAATCAGACTTGAATCTTTCTCAACGTGTGAAAGTTCAGCAAATTAATCAAGATCTCTTTGTGTGAGTGAGGAAGATGACATAGTGCATACTGATGAATGTTAAATACTGCACCACCCCTGTGTGGGGGTAGGACTATGTGACGACACACTGTTTGGATCTCATGGTTTTGTTGATGATGATCCATTGTACTGGGAAACATTTTCTTCCTCAGCTGAACCCTGAACGTCACGTGTTGGGCTGAGTGAAAATCAGAAGAGTGAAAAAGGGAAAATGAATAAATGTCCTCGTTTGTGCATAATATTATGTGACTGTGCCCAACCTGCTCGCTCTACTTCTCACAGTTTGTAGTGAGATAAAATCATGAGAAACGAACTCTGAACCTCCTGCTGCACAGGTAACACAGACCTGAGAGTAAACACAGCAGGGGAGAGAGCTGCTGACTGTTGACAGGCGCTGTGTGTGTGTGTGTGTGTGTGTGTGTGTGTTGCCTGCATCTGCATCTGCCAACACCGCTGTTTGCCCATGAGGCATCTGTGTGCGTGTCTGTGTAGCGGGACAGCTTGACACTGGGACACTGTGGACGACCGTTTCCAATCAGAGCCGTCCCTCTCTTCTGCTCAGAATCTGAACCCACCCTGAACTTTGTGCTCGTTGCACCAGAAGTGCGGGGGAAGAGCGAGTGTGAGATGCCACTCTGCCAGAGAGCAATTTGGAAAGTGATGCTCTCAACAGCTTTAAGCAATAGACATTTATTGGGCTTTTAATGAGCCTCTGTGATTCTGGTAATGCATGAGGAGGCTGCACTTCCAAAATGGATGTCATTGATGATCTCTCCATCTCTCTCTCTTTTGTTCTGTACTGGTTATGGATTCATTACAGACTGAGAGTGCTGTGACTTAGTCTCTCAAATGCATCCACTTCTGATGATAAAAGAATTTCAGATTAATTTCCTGCTGCACAGGTCAATATTTAGGCTCAGGAGGAGACTCTGTGGAGGAGAACAAAAGGCTTCATCTGTGATTCAACAAGAGTTTCACTGACCCTGACTTCACTGTTTCCACACGACATGTGACACGAGGAGATCTCTGTTCCTTTGCTTCATCACACAGTAATGTCACATCTGTGTCTGACTAACAGACCAACAGAGGACACACTGTCCAGCTGGGGTTAAAGGTTAAGAGCCAGACCTCTGCTGCTCTGACTTGAATCCTGTTCTCTGCTGCCCACAGGCTGTGGAGATGCAGGATGTTGCAGTTCGTGGTATTGTTTGAGGTGATTAATGGACAAATCTCATCTAAATGCGACAAATGTAGGAGATCAGCCTAATGTATGACTCTGCCGTGTTTCTACGAAGCTTTGGTATTTTGATTTTCTGACTATTCAGACACTATTTGGACCCTGTCACTTCACTTTTGTCACATTTTGTTATGTTGCAGCCTCAGGCTAAAATCAATCCGTGCAGGTGGTCTGCGGCCTCCTGCTGATCTGTGAAGGCGTCACAGGTCGCCCCTCGCCATGCGTTCAATAATGTAGTTTCACAGCGGGAGTCGTGATGTTTTTATCCCTCTTCTTGTCCCTGCCCAACACTGTACTGCCAAGAGCAGACAGACTGTGTGGAAGTCACCACTCCCAGAGAACTGCATGAACAAAGATCTAATCTAAACCTCTCCCCCCCCCCACAGTGATCGTCCCCTGGTCTCTGGGTTCACAATCAGTTGAAGAGCTGCCGTTCACGCTCTTTTTCCTCGGCTGATTCCCCACTTTATTAGAATATAACTTTATAACTGAACTCAGAGTATTTTTACATCACGCTGCATTAACGTAGGTCGCTGACCTGAGTGTTTACTGCCCCCCCGGCTACAGGCCCGTCTGACCGCAGTTAAAATAAACAACTAACATGGAAAGTTCAGGGACACTGCAATATTTAATTCCTCTCTCTCTCTGTGTTTAATCTCATGCTAACATCAGCCTACAAAACAGTCTGGCACTTGTTTTCACATAATCAGTGAGACTTTTCTGCTTCAATAGCTGTGGCGCTTCTGATAAATGTTCTGATCTGAAATGCTAATTGTTTTTGGTCTATTAGACAAATGGCCCCCACCCTGGGGCCACGTCCCAGGATAAACATGAGAGGGCGACTGGGTTTCAAGATGATTAAGAGGAGAAGAAAGAGCAAAAATCACAAAATGTTTATTAGCCCCTTTTTCAATAATCCACACTCTTCTTTCATGTGAGTTCGGCTGATGTTGGTGATGGGGGGGGGGTCATGTCTAGCTATTCTTCACATTGTCAGTGTGTAAGTGCTGCTGCAGATTACCTCCAGCACTTTGCAGTTTCTCCCTAAGGTGCAAAAAGTATTAAATATCATCCCAACCAGTGAGATAATGGCCGTGCAGGAGAGAGTGGATGTTATGGGATGCACCTTCCACTGACTCAGCTCTAATCCCCCACCTGTGTGAGCAGACGTCTCATTATTTCTGCTTAATTACTCATTAACTTCACCCTTTTTGGTTGCTGCTCTAATAGAAAGCTTCATTATGTTGATTTAAGAACATACTGGACAGTGACCCCTCATCAGCGCTCCTGCTCTCAGTGAGATTAATGGATCTGAGGCCAGGTGCAGCCGGCTCAAGGAGCTGGAGCGTTACCGCCGAGCCCTGCGCTCTCATGGCTGCCGGACACAGAGACTGTAATGCAAGCCGGATGAGTCAGAGCGGCCCAGAGCCGAGGATGAGTGTACTGAGAGACAATGTGCACACACTCACTCGTAGCGTGGAGAGTCTTCTGAATAAAACATTGAGGTTTCTGAATATGAGTTTTGTTGCATGCAGTGTTTCTGAATGAGTTGTTGTGGCTGTTTGGATTGTTTCTGAACAAACTGCAGACTCGTTGCCGTCCTTCAACAAGGTGACTGAGCACTTTTTACACTGCAAGTAAGTTCCTCTACTTTTAAAGGAACTTGTTTTCTTGTTCAGAGTTAGATGGAAAGATCATATGATTCAACAACAGGAAGCTTCAATCATTACAATCAGTGAACAGTGGTGACACTTGGCTCACATCCTATAATATCACAGACATCAATATTCAAGTGTTTTGCTTCAAAACGTTTGGATCATTATTCATTTTTATTCTATTGGTTCCTCTTTTTGTGATGTTTTATAGCTGACTTGTCGGCTCAGTTGCGATAACCTCACACCCCACCAGGGGGCTGTGACCCACACGCTGGGAACCAGTGTAATAGTCTGTTAATGTTGCTTAATATAAAGGCTGGAAAAAGAGGGGACGTATCCGAAGGGAGCGAAGTCCACCATGCAGCCACACACACGACGTTCATCCAACCACAGCCCACGTTTGGACAAATTCATCAGCTTCTTTAACCTCAGTCTTCAGGTTTTGTTGAAATGACTCAACTGACATGATGATTATTATCAAGATGCTAATAGGCTAAATTTACCTTCAGACAGGAGCAGGCTAGCTTCCTAACGCTCTGCTAAGCTCCTCTGCTGCTGGCTCCAGATACATACTAGATACATGGAGGTGGTTTCAGTCGTCTCATCTAACGCTCTGCAGAACACTGACAAAATGTTATCGTCCACAACGAGGGGCAATTTCTATAATTAAAAGGCACAGTTGTGTGAAGTATTTTTTCTGGATTGACAGAACTGAAGAAGAAGAAGAAGCAGAGAAAACCCAAAAAGTGATAAATGAGTTAGTTGTTTATGAACAAAGTTGTTTTTCATCTCTTCTGAGGTCTTTGTAAACTGAATTGAGGCGGTTGATTCAGTGGCAGCGCGGCTTTAAAAGCAGAGCGGAAAAGGGAGTGGACGGAGACATGAGGCTCGGTGCAGGCAGCTCAGTCTGAGCGTCAGACTTTAGTGGGAGCATGAACACGAGAGGAGACGCGATCACTGAGAGAAATACGAGATGAAACGGTTCCTGATGCAACGTCAGTGGAAGTGTTTGGCCAGAGACGGGGGGATGGCAGCAGATTTGGGGAGCAGCTGTGCTGGTTACAGCCCAGTCACAGGTTTGTAATGTCAGGGGAGGGAGGAGAGAGCCAGCAACACTCTATCAGTCATTAGTGAGTGATTCAGGCCACTCTCCACAGCAACATCTCTCTTCATCAAAACACCAGAGCCTCATGTCTCAGTAAGTGCAGGCAGTCGCCTCTGCAGCCTCTTATATATCTGTGGATGCACACATTTGCATGCTGTGTGCGCTTCAGTAGTGTGACTTTGTGAAAGTGATACAGAAAAGCAGACTTGGAAGGAGGCAGTGAGGGCTGACAGCCAGAATACCCTTGAAAATACCAACGAAATTAAAAACGACAGAGGCGAAATCCCCCTGATGATTGCGAGGAGCTGGTTTTGCATTTCATCCTGTGCACATTTTCGTTCTGAGTTGCGAAACATTCGTGTGTGGGGATGCGATGGATGCGTGTCCCCGGTGGGCTGCATAATTTAATTTGTAGGATGCGGTGAATGAGGAGAATCTTCCCAGCGCATTAAAAAAATCAGCATGCAGCCTGGATCCAGAGCTGATGCTGTCACTGTACCCAACACTAAACAGACCACCTCATCTAGCAAAGCGCTCCAGAATCAAGTGGAAAACACACTGGCTGGGAAAATGGCACCGCACTCTTTCCAGCAGTGGCAAAGCAGAGTGTGACATCTGGTCTACAATGACTAAAATCTTAGCTGAACAAATTGGGTGTTTACTTAACAATATACGATGCCAGCGTGTTACATCACAGCCAATAAAATGGGCCCTGAAAAGGAGCACAGTCCCCCTGAAGCGTTAAATTGCAGAGGCAAAAAAAGCAAATGTTCCACCTCTAAAATATGTGTGTGAATGTGAGTGAGAGAAAGAGCGAGCTGCATGTAACAGCAGTTTAATTGGAGAGTGTGAATGACGACAGGCTGCGAGCCCGTGGGCCTGTACCTCCTTCACTCGCTGGATCATTGGCTGCAGCCAGTCGGTGTTGACCTCGCAGTGGCTGTCCAAGAAGGTCAAGATGGAGGCTGACGCCGTGTTGGCTCCACGCACACGTGATCGGATCAGACCTGAGGGGAAACACAGGGCGGGAATGACACTTGAGTCTGAAAACTACCAGTGGATCTTATTCAACATTGAAAGGAGGTGTTGCCGAGAAAAGCGCTGCCATGAAACCAAAGCACACGGTCAGGGTCACTATTAATGGTGCACTGTGCTGATTTAACATGTCAGAGACAAATTTACTTGTCACAGAGACTTTTCCTCAACTCTGCAGAGGAGACAGAGCTCTAACAGCAGTGACAGGGAAACTCATGCAGCCTGTCTCACACTGACATAAAAATGATTTGTCACTTGAACTTGTTTAATGGCTGATACAACCCTGGTCCAGCTGCATGGTCAGGTCCCCGTCTCCACACAAAGAGCTGCTGCAGCAGGTTTCTGGTTGTTTCAAACTGAAGGAGACTGTGTCTGAGACCTTTGTGATCACAGCAACTGAACTCTGGAAATCACTCTCACCAATGTTTACACCTTCCTTTCTGCAATGATCTCCTTTCTCTTCTAGTGCTTTCTATACATCTTTTGTCCGATTTGTCTTTTCTGTGCCATTTTGTCACTTTGAAAGCAGCACTGTAAAATAAACTCTATAAATAAACTCGAACCATTTTAGACATGAAGTCTCAGCATTTAAGACCATTAACAAATAGCTGTGAGTTTGACAGGTATGGGCATGTGGGCTCTAATAAAAGACACTATCACACACCGAGCCTTGCACCCCACAGCCGTGTCAGACGTGTGACAGGCAGACAGAAGACAAACCAGAACCAGAGACGGTGTCTCTTCCTTGTCCTGGTGCCTACATTGCTCACCATACAACCCTAAGGCAGACAAACTCTAACCCTAACCCTTCAGATTTTCCTCACACGGTTTTAAGACCTTTTCATCCTACACAGTTCATCAGATTGTGCACAACTCCCTCTGGAGCCACAAGAGGCTTTTTACAACTTTATACAACCTTTTTTTTTTTTATATATACATATGCAGTACGTGACCCGAGACCTGTAAACACACTGTGAAGCATAAAACTGGTGGAGTGTGCCTTTCTATTCAGGGTTTAGCTTATACTTTTACTAATGTTAGGGACTAAAATCCAGGATGAGCCTCTGCTCCCCTTATATAAGACCAGCTTTATGTAAGTCGAATGCTAAATTGCTGGAGTGCTGCTTTAAGAAGAAAACACACCGTCACATAACTAACGTGGCTCATGCTTTTCCCTGCCTATTACTACTTTGATTGTTATTTCCTGTCTCCAACACTTCCTCTGCACGTGAGCAGGTGTGAGCTTGTTGTTTCAGGTACGTCTCACAAGTCCAGGTGGAGGAAATGATGAGGAAAGCTTTCCAGACGGCTGCTTTGCATTCCAGTGCACTGAGGCCGCGTGTTGACAGAAACACTGGCCTTTCAATACATTCCTCCTTATTCTATAGATTATTCAGCATCTCAGAGAGAACCAGAGAGAAACTGTTGATATTGGATTTTGAGAAACTGACATCATGTTTACAAATGACGGGTCAGACCGGCTCAGTTTTGTCTGCAGGAATCAGAAATATATACCACAGAACAAAGTATGAAGTGCTTTTCCAAATGGCTGCTGTGTGGAGACCTGTCTCATTAACAGTTCTTCATCTGTTGAGAGGGAATCATCTGCTTTTCAGATATTTATATCCGACTTCAGCTGGCGAAGATACACAACAATCGGCCTTTGGAAATGAAACCGGTTAATTGGATAAGTCTGAAGTAGACACCAATGTGCATCGTGCTTTTTGCCCTGGCAACCACTATCCACTGCTTGTTAAAAAACAACAGAGAAAAGGTGCTAATTTGGAGCCGAGTGTAGAATCTATTTTAAAGGAGATCAGGTTAAAAAAGGAACAGGGGAGCGGAGGCAGCGAGGCAGCGAGGCAGCGAGGCAGCGAGGCAGCGAGGCAGCGAGGGTGCATATCTTCATCAAAAGTTTGCCTGCAATCACAGTCATTTGCATTCAACAGACCACAGTGATCTGTACAGGAGGTTAATTGTCTCTTCACTACATTTGTGTTTTCTGCAGCATCAACAGTTAATTAGACAAAGGCATCTCATCATCTGAGGAGCTTTGCTCCAACGTAAAGGACCAGTGAAGACATCAGAAACTTGTGGAAACGTTAAAATGAGCTAATTGAGCCAATTGATTGGGTCATTAAGTTAAATGTGTATGTTTGTACCTGCTCTATAGATATAATGAGTCGTAACGAAGCAGCGCTTATAAATAACTGGCAGCTGAATCTTCTGGTATAAAACACCACAGTTCATTCTAGTTGAAAGAATCACGTGTGACCTGCCTGTTTACTCCTGTTCACGGTGAACACCATCAAGGCCAACCTGAGCTCGCTCCTGGCTCATGTGACTCAGCTGCCGGTCGGGAACCACTGGCCTGAATCCAACATGCTCGTGTTTTGTCAGCATGTGGTTCGTAAACCCAAACACAGTCTTTAGTCTGCAGCAGTGAGAGCGACAACACACACAGGCAGCAACCTGAGTGAGAGGAGCTCGTTGTTCAGCATCCAAACAAACCACTAGCACTGGTTCTAGTGGTTTGTGTTTGGCCTTCAGTTTGGCTGGATTTTTGTCTCTTTGTGCAATATTTATAGATAGTCATCTGTCCACTTCATCGTCAGCATCTTTTGGCCCAGGCTCTTTTCCATTAAGCCAATCTGTCCCCTCTCCATCCTAACCCGGTGTCACCCGTCCCTCCACTCACCCTCTCTCCTGCCGTTCCTCAGGCAGCGCACTTTGGGGATCTGGGAGAGCAGCTGGCAGTCCTCAGCTGGAAGAGCAGAGCAGAGGAGATGGGATGTTATGGTGGAGGCAGAACACAGACTGAGATAAACATCTCTCTTCATCGCCTCGCACTCACACGCCGTCAGTCAAGCAGAGCCGAATACACAACCACACTCCCACACTTAGATCAATGCAGAGCACTTAAACACACATAAACATGGGCACTCAAGCACGTAGTTATACACACACACACACACACACACACACAGCGGAGGCCAGTGACACTGCAGCACAATATGACCTAAGCGCATCACATTCAAATACAACATCCATCAGTGCTCCATCGCACTGCTGCAAATACTCAGAAATGCATAAACACAAAAAAGTGAATGTATGAGAGTGGCTGGATGCTCAGAGCAGAGCGCTTCATCTCACTGGATGATTAAATTCAGAATCCACTTTCCATAAACAAACCCAGTCAGCAGCCAGCTCCTCTTCATCCACTGCCTTTCTCGACATGAGCAATATCTGGCACAGTCCCTTTGTTGACAGACGTCACAACTGGCACACAAACACAGGTAAACACACACGCACGCACACACTCACCCTTGAGAGGATTAGCATTAGCAGCTGAGAGTGAGTCTGATCTTGCTAAGGGATTGTGGGCAGATCAAGGAGACCCCCCCCCTCCCAACTGCCGGTATAGCCGTATGTTGACAGAAGCGAGCATGACAAGTTGTAATCCTGTTTCATTAAATTTGTTGTGTGTACAAACCTGTTTGTTTGGATTTAAGCTGCAGTACATGTGAGAGCAAGAGTGCTCCTAGAGAGGGGACAGCTGGTGTGTGTGTGTGTTGTATGTGTGTGTGTGTGTGTGTGTGTGTACGTAGTGAAATGAAGAGCAGCACAAAGTCATGGGTCACACCCACAGAGCAGATGTTGTATACTTTCAGCCAGATTGTGAGTCCATCTCTGCATGTGTGTGTATGTATATGTGTGTGTGTGTGTGTGTGTGTATGCATAGGTAAGTGTTTGCATACTTAATACATGTATACACATGTGACTGCACGCTGTGCATGATCTGAATGTAAAGTATGTTGAGCCAGGGGGAAAAATAATAAATGAAGTATGATCAAAAATGCAAGACCACACCACAGAATATATGTAAGGTGGTAGAAAACATGAAAATGGTTTTGTTCTCTGGCTTTAACAGAAGTGAGACAGCAGAATTAACAGTTCAGTGACTGTAGCTCCCACAGTGGAGCACTGTTAGCACAGTAGCCCGTAGTGTTGACTGCAGTGTATTCTTGCTCCAGCGCTAGTGGAGTCACATGCTATCGTCTGGACCTGGTGTAAAGATCACCGTCCTTGATTAAGGATGGTGTCCTTACGATTATGGCGAGCCTTAACAGGATTACCCTCAGGCAGGTCGGTCCCTCCCCCTGCTGTTGACCCACATTCCCCCCATGACCACCTCCTCTAGCTGATGTGACCTGCCAGGTCACAACCACCGAGCCATCAGCTTGCACTCTCACCCCTGAACTTCACCTGCACTTTGGACACAGCAGCTCTGTCCTAAAAGGTGACACAGACGTGTGAGATCTCTGTGTTGCTGGGTGTTTTGTTGTTGTCGCCAGTTATGTGAAAACTACACAACAAAAAAGCCACTCTGTGTGATTCTGGATGAGTTATATTGTCGTTGTCTCTCGGACTCACCACTGCCAGTAACTCTTGGGTATATTTGAACTGTCAGAGGGTGAACGTGGGAAACACTGTCTGCTTCCAGAGGTCTGAGTTTAGGAAGCTTATTTAAAAACAAGCCACAGTGAATGTGATCTTTGTTCACTTCTGGCAGACATGAAGACCCCTGATCCTGACCATCTCCAACTTAACCATGCCACACTGTCACTTTTGCCTCCATTATGGTCGTATCTGAGGTTGTTTTCAGTCTCTGTACGTTCTTAAAATCAATTAGTCATGTGACCTCCACATATTTTGGATTTCTTCTTGCAACGTGTTGACGTATTGTGAAGAAAATGTGTGAACAAGCTCCAAGAAATAACCCGTGTTCATCTAACATCATGTAGTGATTTGGATTTTGAGGACATGCTCAACATCCTGTCTTTAAACGACAACTTAACAGTTTTATTGTGTTTTTCTTCCTGGGGGAGCAGTGGAGTTTTTAAATAAAACACAGCTTTAGAAAGTGGCATCACATGGAGACAACAGAGAAAAGTGGTAGGAAACAAAATAGATGTTAACGGGAGGCTTATTGGTTCACAGTGAGACTGAGTCAAAGGCACAAACTAGAACTAAAGTGCATGTAATTAACGCTGAAAATCAAAATCCGAAACAGCAGTAAAAGCCTTGCTCAAGGGCGCTCTGGCAGCGGAGGGGTAATTCAGACTCTGTTGGTGCTGCCAGTTCGTGGTGGGTGCAGGCAGACTGGCAGCAGCAGCAGAGGGAGAATAAACGAGGCATTAGCGCGCTAACAGAGCTCCTGCTGCTGCTGCTGCTGCTGCTGAGACGCTGCGACGCTGCTGCTGAGGCGTCTGCCCAGCTCTGACACCTCCGAGTGTGCCTGCATATACGTGTGCGTGGGCATGTGAGTGTGTGTTTGTGTGTGTGCCGGGGTGCCACAGTGAATGTAGGTCGCTGTGCTGTTCCCACAGATAGAAGACGCATGTGGTGGTAATTACAGAAGGTGGACAGTGAGAAGCCTGAGCTCCTGTAATTCTGCTGCTGATGACTTACAAAGGGGAATAATTACCCAGTGTGGCTATCCTGTAATTTCACAGCCTTGGTCAGTTACATAAAAACATTACCTGCTCCTTATGATGCAATTAAACTGATTCATCACGTCAAGGTTAATTTGACTGCTAATTAATAAATAGGGAGCCGTTTTTCAAGGTGTTAGCAGCTCCAGCTCTTTTCTACTGCGGCCATGTTGTTTTCATGCCTCAGCAGCATCAGTGTCATAGAAAGAAGAGTCTCTGGATGCTCTCACCTCTGAATCAGCGGCTGATTGTCAGCGATATTAGCTGCTCCAGTCTCTTGACATTATCCTCCGCCTACAATTTCCTATTACTGGGGCTTCTTTACCGCTGAAATATTCCTGTGACATTTGCATCACACGTATTCCTAGCAGATGGCAGCGTGATAAGAAGTAAACACCTGGCAACCAGACTTCAAGGTAGGATTTTAGAAGATTAAAACTTGTGAGCTTCCTTCAGCGCAGTCCCAATCTCTGAGGAAACTTTTAATAAGCCCATTTCATTACATTGTGGGTAAACTCGTCCATCTACCTGACGCTGCTGCTCCAAAGCCTTCTCCACTCTGCCAGAGAGATAAATCATTTTCTGTAGGGAATTTCATCCCTTTGTTTGATAAAGACATTTGGGAGATGAGGGAGGATGTTGTGGTTCAGCCCCTGAGCTACAGGAATCCTCTGGTCACTAATATAATTATGTTGAACAAATCATAAAACCTTTCATCTTAATTAAATGTAAAACAAAAAACCTCTTCTTTTGGCCACTTTCAGGCCAGAACCCAGCTGTAAACCCACTGATTGATATGGTATTATGTTAAAGCTATTTACACATCCAGCAGCCACAGAGACTTGTTTTGATCTCCTGTCTACCTACCTGTCTTATGTGATCCACTCCTGATATGAACATTTTGTGTCTACACCATGTGTGAATCAGTGAATTCCTAAAAAGCGACACAGAGCATAAATAATAAAGCAGAATCTCACGGTCAGAGCTGAAGTCATCTATCAGGATTATTTCTTGAATCAGAGATGGAGGACTTCTCATCAGGACACTAAGGAGAGGGGGAAGAAGTGAGACGGAAATGAGAGGGGAAAAGCATGAGTCAGTGTCATTGCTGCCGTCTAATCAGACCATTTATGTTCGACCTCATTACCTTTTGATGGTGCGAAGGAGAGTTGAACGAGCCTCATTGTGGAAAGTGATAATAATACTCGTGGAGGGAAGGTCAGCGTCATAATTCAGAGAGGCACATCTGCAGAGAGACGGATATAACACAGAGTGAGCAGGTGTGACTCCTGTCTTAAGAAAGAACATGTGTGTGTTTTGTTTTCCAAACGTCTCTCACACACACACACACACACACACACACACACACAGGGCAGTGTTCTGCTGGGCAGCTGTGATTAGCAGCAGTACCCTCTGGAGTCGCCTCAGCATTGTTGCTGTAGAGACATGGAAATAGCTGGTTGCCAGGCAACAATTGCACAGATTTCTGACCCTCTGCTTTAAACTGCTACCTGTTGCTTTAGTCCAGGTCAGAAAGCGTGAGGAAGAAATGCTGCGCTGATTCTGTTGTTGTGCAGCAATTAACTAACCGTGTGTTTACAGCAACAAAACAACACTAACACAACTACTCATGCAAGTATATAACTATACTTTTATTGTTTGTTCTATTCCTGTCCTTTGTGTTTCTATGTGAGTTAATTACTTTTTCTTATCTCATATGAATCGGTGACAGTAGTAAACACAGCTGCTGTATCACTGTGTTTTAACTGTCTGTTACGCTGCTCTGTCTGTTATTTTGTTTCTTGGTGCAAATGTTTCCAGGATTTTGCTGTGAGCCAAAAATGAAGATCAGAAAACACATCTGCAATTCTTTGTAAGTTAAAAAAAATAATGGTTTTGTTCACAAAATACTGGAAAACTGTGAAAACAGACGGTTTCACAGACTTGTAGATGCAAAGCTTCCGCCTCCTTTCAAGGTAAATGGAGAAGAAGAAAGTCTAGCAGCAATACACGCAGTATTACAAGCAACACCTTTCATTATGAGACTTTTTTAAGATGTGGGAATGAAGTGTTTGATAACAAGCTGGCAAATAGATTTGCATTTCCACAAAATAAGCCTCTTTGTATCACACTAAGCACTTTGGTGTCCAGGGGATATAACCTCAGATCAAAGGTCAAGACTTTGCAATAATATTCTCCTTTTTGACCCTTAAACTACCTGTGAGTGTTTCTACCACACTTCAAATCCATGTGCAGCCAGCGTTTAAGATTAGCCCCTGATCCACTTGTGAAGATCAAAGCAGACAGACAGCGCCCGGGCCGAGGTCCTGACCCTGCTCACCTGTAGTGTCGGGTGTCTCTGATGGCTCGCTCGCTGCCCAGCCGGTCGCTCTCCTGCAGGTTGAAGGCGTGCTCCCTGTACGGGTCATCACCGGGCTTCAGCTGTTTCGCCGACAGGTAGGCCTTATCGTCGAAGCCGCCCAGCAGCTGGCCCTGCTGCTCAGGCCGCGGGGGCTGGGTCACCTGCAGAGGACACAGAGCAAGGTGTGAAAACCAGGGGCGATATCAACAGCTGAGATTCAAAAAAGAGAAAGAGCACAAGTGTTGTGACATACAAGCACAGAACATCATTCAAACACATTGTCAGTGCCAGCTCTCTGACTGTCATCACTTCTGTCCACAGAGTTATTATTACTGTGGATGTGCTCAGTGCAGCACCCTGCTGTTTGAACTGTCTGAGTTAATAAGCAGCTCAGGAACAGGCAGCGCTTCATTTTTTTCCACTCTTGGTTTTGATGCTTTTCACAAGCCTTCGGGTCACAGGTCTTTATAAAAGACAAATTGAGCCTTTAACTGAAGTGGAAACAGAAATAAAACACAAACAGGACTTTTTTTTTTTTTTTTACAATCTCCCATTAAAACTGATTCAATACATGCCTTCTACAAAGCCTGGGTTACCACTGAGATGCAGAGATCAGTCTCCAGTGGCCTCCAGGCTGAGATGGAGGAATTCACACTTAATCACATGGTTGTTGTTGTTTTATATCAGCGTGACGTGAACACTGTTGGGTTTCATCTCTGCCTCTGGGAACCTGTGGTGGGTATTCTCAGTATCTGGAGACCACCTAATTCATCAGGTGGACAAAAATGACAACTGAGAGAAACACCAGCAAAGGAAATAACTGACAGTCACAGGCCTAGATGTGACTGTGTTCAAGGTCAGCCACGACCTCTCAAAGATAATTCACCTTTTTCTTCATAGATGAGTTAAACAACAGACTCGTAGATTTTTGCTCATTAAACACTTACATTACACTGCAGCCATCTTCCTAAGCAGACTGATTGAGTCATTGATTTGACTCTAACACAGTCACTCAGTCGTGGCCTTGCCACTGGGAGCACTTTGGGGTTCAGTGTCTTGTTCAAGGACACATTGGCACATGTGTGGATCGAAACAAAAATCAACCCAGCCAGACACTAATGGACGACCCACTCCACCTCCTGAGCCCCAGCAGCTCAAATGAACCAGTCGACTGTTTCGCCCGTGTCCAACACCTCCGCTGCTGCGGCGCCGCGTCGCAACTCTAGTGCAACGCTGCTCATGTCTATTGCACCAACCTTTAGACAAGTCTGAGGAGGAAGCACATCAGCCAAATGATTAAAATTTAAATGCTGTTTTATTATTCAGGTCACCGTGTCAGTGCTAACTGAGCAAAATGGGATGGGAACTCATCAAATCAGAATACACAGTCGATAAATCCCCAGTAATTAATGAATGTTTCCTGCGAGGAGGTTTAACGCACGCTGGCATCCAGCAACGGGTGAGCGAGAGGTTAAAACAGCTGATGAATACAGAGAGGTGTGTATGAGAGCAGCCCCCCTCAAACAGGAACAACAGCAGGATGGACAGATGGAAGAAGGAAGATAAAGACAGAGAGAAAGGAGGAGGCTTTGTCCTGTGCTGCATTATTTAAAGTCGGCGTAGATGGAGGATTAAGAAAGAAGACCAGGTTCAGGTGAGCCAGGTCTCATTTCCAGTCTCTCCAGGGGGGCAGCATGACCCCGAGAGCTTCAGAGAGTCACACACAAACGGGTCCTCGGCGCTCAGCTAACACACACACACACACACACACAGACAGAGAGAGAGAGCAGATACAGTTTGATATCATTATATTGACTACACTGACTGAAGCTGCAAAGTCCCTGTGCACACTGCCAGCACCCAGCAGCATGACAAACACACTGAGAGGCCAACTGGTAAACACTGAGGAGAACTTAAAGAGCCAGATATCTGCAGGACACAGAGCTGAAGACACACGCAGTATCAGTCTTTCATCCCCGGTGGACACAAACATGACTGCAAATCAATGATACACTCAGTCTGAGTCTAATGTGTAATCAGCCCAGTGTTCACCCACATGTTAATGGTCACATCTTAACATGTGTTAACAGATCAATACTGTGTTTTTGTTGATGTTGATGTTATAATCTTTGAATGTGACTCAACAGGTGATTATTAACGGGTGATTATTAACACGTCCACCAGCAGTGAAGAAGAGAAAGCCGGTCTGAAACGTCCTTGTGCAGCTCATTGTAACTAAACAAACCGGTGGCAGCAGCAGCTTCACAGTTTCACATCGTCACTTGATGCTTTGTTATGTTAAAAACAGTGACTGCAGCCGGTTTACGAGGGCAAAACATGAGCCGGTGCAGGTTTGAATGAGTGACAGGCATTTACGGTTTAACCTGTGGCGAGGAGTTTGGTTTATTAGCTTAGCGTTAGCAAACACAAGCTAGCGGCTAAATTAGCTTTAAGCTCGTTCACACACACTTTTAGCGCTGACTGAAAAAACAATAACACACACTTCGTTTCAGAGCAACATCCTACCGTGGCTCCAACCGGATACTTGCTCACAGATGTACACAAGCTGCTCTTGTAGGTCGGCAAAAGTGAAACTGAAGGATGCTAATGTGGACGACCGTTAGCTAGCGACGACCGTTAGCTAGCATAGCAACGGGCTAACGACGGATTGCCCATAATTCAACACATGCGCCTGTGAAAACCGTTATTTTCTTAATGTTATTCAGTATTTTGTAATTATTATAGTTTTTCCCCCAATAACAAAAAGCCCTAATCAATTTAAAAGATATGATGTGTCCTTCAGAGGACATTTAACGAAGTATTCCAGCTCCTGGCTGCGTTTAGAGGCTAACTGTGTAATTTTCACTGCATCTAAAAACTAATAATGACTAAATCTACAGAATATGATCATATAATGCATTCTGTAGCCTGGTGTTATTGATGACTTCATTGATCCCTGCAGGAGATCAATATGAGAAGCTATCCAGCAGTATATGCAGTAATTAAAATTCACTCCACCTAACAGCTGCAGAATCACAGGGTGTAAACATCACTGGGATCCAATAACATGTGGATCATAATGACATGGTCTCTCTGCTCTTTTGTGCTGCTTTTACTTTTATTCTAATACCTGAGTATTTCTGCACTGTGGTGCTGCTGCATTTATTTCTGTTTGACTGTTTCCTAAAATGCCTCAGTATTTGATGACAGTGTTTTCTACGAGCACCTGTCGACCATCTTATAACTCTCCAAGCAGCTTAAGAGCAGCTGCTTACACCATTAAACTAAGTTATATTATCATTATCTCTTTTACTGTATTGACCCAGCTTTATTTAGTTATTTAATATTTTTTCACAGAGATTTAATGAGCAGAGTCGCTGCTGTCCCTGTGCAGGCTCCATCAGATGCATTAAACATACTGTTCTGTACTTCATCCAATATGTATATGCATTTCAACATCGGGTTAATTAGCACTGCCTGACATTTATGCTGATGAGCATAACCAGCACGTCTTTCTGGCATCATTATATGTGACATCAGCTGAGTGCATGTGGTGCATCATTTTCATCATTGCCCATCAAATGGTTTGTAAAATGATGTTTGATTTCTCCGCTGCTTCAAGTGCATCTCCATTTAAGTACAGAAAACAAGGAATACAACTCTCTGAAGTCTCACAAGCACTCAGCTGAATGCACAAGCTGTATGTGGATGCAGACGGTATTTTGTGCACTTTTACCTTCACCTGAAGATTTTTTTTAAAATTGCAGCATCGTCCAAACCACCTTGGAAAGGACACCATGTGTCTCTATATATAACAGCTATTCATTTGAGCAGGTTTATCTCTTCTGACAGGAAGAGGCTGGGCTGCGATGACAGAGTCAGGCCAGGACAACAAATGGGCGAAAAGTGGAACAGGTGGTTGAGGAGCATATTAAACATTTTCTTTTGTTTGCTATCTATACACAACTCTATCCTAAATTTCACCTCAGCCATTAGCGTTTACTCTTCGTAGTTCAGATCATCATGACTAAATGCAAAAAAAAAAAAGTAGTACTAGGAGGATAATAACAGAAGGCACTTTGTGGCTCGGTCCACTGAATTAAATATGAATCTCGTCTGCGAGATGAACACATGTCCGCTGCCTCTTTTCAAGCCCAGTTAAAAGACTTAACAAATCACTCCAAAGTCAAATCTGTCCGATTGGCTGGAGATGAAGCAGCGCCGACTCTGTGATGGTGACAGACGATGAAGCCCCACTGAGGACACACATCATGTCAGACCATGGCAGTGGTGATGTGGCGTGTCTGTTTACATATCATCCAGTGTTGAAAAGACATAGAAGAGACCGTTTCTCTTCAGTCTCATTTGAACTGAGTCTATTAGTTTGAAAAATGTGGCGTCGAGCAGCATTCAACCAGGATTTAAACTGGGGCTGTTTGCCTGTGTGATCATACCACCGTCAATCAGACAACACACCCACACAGAGCTGTAGAAACATATTAGCTGAGTTGAACTCCTGATAAATAATTCATCCATCGTTGCACGGTCTCTAATGATTATAAATGTTAGGAATTCATGTTTTCAGGGAGCTTTAAATGACAAAAGGCGATGATGTGTGTGTGTGTGTGTGTGTGTGTGTAGGTCCTGGAGCTGTTTGCCATTGGTGGAGCTTGTTCGTCCACGTTTCTGTGTGCATTACTCTAGTGGAAAATGTGGCTAATCCACACTCAAACAAGACTATTGAGAGCACATTTAACCCAATTCTCCTGTTAACTGTTTATATGGTCACATGCTTAATCAAAGAAAGAAGGGGGGAGGGGGGGGTTGCCAGGTTGGTAATAAAAAAAAGGCTTAGAGTCTGGCCACCCAACCCGGCAGCCTGAGCCGCGGCCTGACAGCTACTCAGTATCATATAATAGATGAACATCTGACAAGCTTCTAATAATCTTTTCAGTTTCATCTGTGTTTGGAAAACTTGGCCTCATATAGGAAGAACACATGGGAGCCGTGACACTGGGATGAAAGCTGACGGGGATAAAGACGCACTGACAGAACAGAGCAATCGGCTGGACGTGGATCTGCGGTCCACATGTCCACGACGGCAGATGTGCAGGGTCAGAGAGACAGTTGATTACTGCTGATGTGAGGGTTCAAATGGAATTAGACAGAGAGCAGCGTTCACACACTGTCGCTGCGGGAAGAGACTGAAAAAAAGTGGTGCTGGGAAATGAGACCACTCAGGAGAGGAAATGAAGGGGAGAGGGGAGTCAGTGCAAACACATTTCACAGATGATGTCATTAGTGAATCAAATGCTGCTAATGAAGGGACTTATGGGGAAAGAAAGAAAGAAAAACGGAGGGAGGGGAATATGAGGACGGGGAGGAAGGAAGGAGCAGAAGGACGTAGGAGAGGAGAGAAGAAAAGAAATAAAGAAAAAGAAAGTGGCCTTCTCTGTGTCTGCACCAGCCTGGTGCGGTTGAACTGCTGGACCCTGTCGTGTGGAGCTGGCAGCCTCTGAGCTTCAGGTCAGATTACCTGAGCAAACTGGAGCGAGCAAATCTCAGTTTGGTGACAAAGGTGAACGACCCCGGCGAGCTGAGCAAATCCAAGAGTCCAATAGAAAGAGAGGGGGGAGAGAGAAAAAAGAAACCTGGGAGCTCATACTCAAAGTGTACAGTCAGTTCAAAGACTGATCTGATTAGAGGTGATGTCTGTTATTGGTTCAGCAGCTGCTGATGCCGACTGCCCTGCAGAAACCAAACACAATCACACACACACTCTGATTATTCAGAGTGGTTCCATGTTTGCTTGCACGCATCTTCCCACCACCACCACGATGCTCTCAGCCCTCGCTCACACACCGACACAGACCACGGCTTCAGTTTAAGTAGCAGAAATGCCACAACAGCTCCACCGTTTGGCTTTCGCCCTTGAATTATTTAATCCTGCAAACAGCGGTTTAATGATTGTGCTGCTGCTGCTGCTGCTGCTGGGGTGAAACACCCTGACATGTTGGCACACATGCTCGGCCACAGCTGACTCTTTTTTATTGCTCTTTTAAAATAGTGGAAAAAGGCTCCAGTAAACTGCATTTCCTCAACAAGCCGTGGATCCTCGAAACACAATTGGATATACATGTTTAATTGATTTGTCTGGCAGTGAGGCTGTGGAGCGATCGTGCAGCAGTACAGTAGGCAGCTGCAGAGGGGAAACAAAAGAACCAGATTGGTTTTGGCCCTGAAAATCTTATATTCTTAACCAGATTAACCAGAAAAGTTCTGCAGACTGGATTCAAATAATCAAATGATAGTCATTTACTAGCTGCTTGATTGACAGAACATGAATAAGCAACTATTCCAATACAACACGGTCATTTGTGCAGCATCTTTCAAGCTCACAGCTTCGTAGATGTGAAGGTTTTGATGGTCAAACGTGACAGAGCACCAACGGCCAAATGTGGATACGTCCTCTTCAGCTGTGTGACATCATAACAAGCATTTTCTTTTCTTCATCATCAGGAAATAATCAGCAGATCAATCCTCAGTGAAGGTGCTCATGAGCTGCAGCCCTGGTTTATTCTAAGGCTCAGATGTTTCTGTCGCTGTGAGTTATTCTGTGGATTATTTTCTATTTAGTAGCTGGTCGTTACATCACAGAGGAAAAGTGTTTGCTTTGTCCAACCAACAACAGCCCATAATCCAGAGGTGTTTGGTTTACAGTCTTTAAGCAGCTTGGACTGGAAAATGTTAGATTGTGATGTGTTTTCTCTCTCTTCTTCTTACGTGCTCATTGAAAGTGGATTAAAATCCAGTTTTTTTTTTGAAGAGCCTGTGATTTTCTTATAGATTTCTGTCAAGTCAGAAGGTAGCAAGATGTAGCTACAGCCATTGATCTGTTTTCATGTCAATGGACTAATCAATACTCCCCTCAGCAGCCCAGTCCTCTTCACCCCCCCCCCCTGTCTCCAGACTGAGCCACAGGTCTCGTGTGTATCTCCTTACACTTCATGCAACAGAAACCCCTGAAGGTAACTAGACCGGATCTGCTAATCTGAGCTGGCATGGACCCAGATAACAGTCCCCCCCCCCCCCAGCACTCACTGCTCAGAGGTCAGAACCGAGCTGAGCCGAGCTGAACTAAACCAAGCCTTACGACCACCACCTCCACACCTACACCCTCACACGTTATTTTCACTGCTCTCCTCCTGGCGCAGGCGACGCCAGGCTGATACAGACCTGACCTGAGTGAACCAGGCCTTTAATGACACGCCGTGGAGCAGAGGCGTAAAGAAGAAGGGGTGCCCCTTCTTGCCCTGAAAGCCCGTGTTTTCCACCTCACATGTGCAATTCAAGGCAGGTCTCAGCGGTTTACAAGGCGTTTGCGCACGACGCACAGGACTTATGGAAAGCCTCTTACGGGTGCCTGAGGTTCTCTCCGGCTCGAGGGAGGCACGGAAAGGCAGGGAAACACCGACAGGCAGAGGTGTAAGTCGGCTGCTGATTTTGCTGCCTGTAGATTATATGCTGTGGCTGCGCAGGAGGAGGTGGAGGCGATAGTAGCAGCGCATTCCTGCTGTGACACCCAGCTGTGCACCACCACCACCACCACCACCACCACCTCCATCCTCATCATCCCGTCCCAGGATTCACACACACATACAGGCATGCACATCAACATGCAGCACACACTCTCCTGCAGCTCGGTGCCTTCAGCGACAGCACCGTGCGCAGCGCCGCTCTCCCTCTTCCACCCCCCTCCTCCTCCTCCTCTCTCTTTATCCCCCGGCAGCAGCGCTCACTCACTATCAGCGGGATGGTCCTGTCGTCCCGGTGGATCTCCAGCCGACCGGGGACCACCTTCTGCCCATGGTTCCTGCCGCGGGTCTGCGACGCCGACGACGAAGGCGACGACGTGGGCTTGTTGTCCTGCCACAGGTAATAAAACGTCCCCAGGATCCACGCGACGGTCAGAATCGCGATGGCGTTGGCCCGTATCCTGCGCATGGTGAGCCCATATGGAGGGCTCCGGAGGCGAGCCCGGCTGGTTCAGGTCCGTCCGCGGCAGAAGGTGCAGCCTCCCCGCCGGTGATGGGTTGAATCGCAGCGCAGACAGACAACCTCTATCTCTCCCCGCGAACAGGCTCCTCTGCCGGAGCGCTGCCTCTCTGCTGGGATTTGCGCACTGATAGAGCCAAGGTCCTAGCGCCGAGTCATATCATCCACCCCGACACTAAACACACACACACACACAGAGACGCGCGCGCGCGCACACACACACACACACCCATCATCCATCTACTGGCTACAAAGAGGAGAGGATGTCCAATCCGCATCCAGCAGCTGAGACCGGGCGCTGCAGGAGCAGTTTCACTTCTCCACTTTCTCCCTCTGTTCACACACGATCCTCTGTCTTTCCTTCCTCTGTGTGTCAGTTAAACCAGCTTTAACACTGTGTCTCTTTATATTATCTTCCCCTTTAAAACGCAGAGCCCTTCCCCTTGTTTAAATCGCCTTGTGTAATAAGTGCATTAAAAGTGGTGGAAAGTAACTGAGTACTTTTACTCAAGTATGAGAGTATACTTCAGCACAACCCTGAGGAACTTGCAGCTTTACGCCCTATAGGCCTTGATATATCACAAGATCTGAAACAAATGTTCAAACGATCCAACATCAATCATCAAAAATCTTCCACTGATCAACTGATTTGTTCTTATGAAACATATACACAGGTTCAAACCAGCTCCATCTGCAGCCGCCACATGCAACACTGACACACTCATGCTTCAGTATTCACCATCACATATTACATCAGGTGCAGGGGCACTCTGTACCTGATGACCATTCAGCTTTGCATACTAAGCACACTGTAGCATCATGTGGTCACTGATATGGACCCATGTCAGCCATCTCTGGGGGCCCCCTTCCAGCTCGGGGCCCCGGGCCTCTTACAACATATGATGCAGTGTTGGAGACTAAAAACATGTTTTGATATGGATTCATCTTATTATTTCCTTTATGACAAGGATGACTGATGAGACGATAGTGAAGAACGTCACTCAGAGCTTCTCAGAGTCCATTGCCTTGTTTTCAGTCGTCTGAAATCCTCTCAGTTTATAATGATGTAAAATGGAAAAACAGCGATAAAAGTAACACAAAAGGAATTTGATTTGTGGAGCTCGAAGCGGCGTTGGCAAGTGACAATTAAAAAATTCAACGGCAGCATCTTCTCCCAGAAACAATATCACACATTGGAATAAGCCACAGGCTTCACTGTCAACAGCTTTCATCGAGCCGTACTGTAGTTTCACTGAGAACTGAAATAAACTTGGACAAAGGACCCTAAAACAAATCAGCATGAGGCTGCAATAACCCAGAGAATATGATCATTTGACTGAACTGCCCCTTTAATTTCTCCCATACACTGCTCGGACCGGATCCAAATGAAATCTGCACATATATACTGCAACGTATTTATGCAAGTGTATATGACGACTCATTATTCTGCCTATGCATTTCAAATTACGCATTTAAATTAAGAGCCCCCAGCTTGTGCATGCAGAGGCAATTAAGCAATGCAGCTGAATGAACTGATCATGAGGAAGAAAGATGCCTTTGCAGTCTTTGAACTCCGACTCCATGAATATTCAGCTCCTCCTGAGTTAATTCTGGATTTGCTCAGATGACCTCTGCAACTATGACTTATTCAGTGTAGGAATAAATTTGGGGGGAAAAAAAAGGTATGGTAGTCCGAGAGGACCCCCCCCCACCACCACCTCCAGAAATCCATAACAACCTTTAAACGGCTGCACAGACCTGCACAGAAATCAGAGCAGAGCAATAACACCCCCGAGGCACAACAGAGCTGAGGAGGCTGAACATTTTCATCTTATTCCTTCTCTCCTAGAAGAAACACACACACACACAGTCCACAGTATGAGCTCATCCAGCCCCACCTAGCAGCAATATGCTGTGTAGTGTGTGAAGCGTCCACAGCTGGGCCCACCGCTGCAACATCAGAGATCAGGAATGCCAAGTTTTTTCCTCGTCAGAAACGTAAGCATAAAGAAACCCGACCCAGAGACAGCAGGAGGGAGAGAGACAGGCGCTTCAATGAAATCAATAGCTGAAGGAAAAATCCATCTGCAGCTGCTCATCACTGTTGTATCATCAATCTGCGATGCATTGATGCAATTACTTTGTGGTGAAACATGGCGACTTTAATTGGTTGCTATACCAACGGTCTCAGTTAAGAGCAGCACTTACAACAACAACCACAGGCCTTCTTTTATAAACAGTTTACACTGGAGGCACAAAGTAGTGGCTTTGTTAACAGAGCACAGGTCATTAACGATATTAATAAACTCTAGTTTAACTTTGCCAGGTTGTAAAAACAATTATTGGACCATGTGATAATTTATTCTCTGGAAAAGTGCTGCAGAGAATCTGGACCCGACCCCCAGTTATAAAACAAGTTATTAATGGTCTTCCAACACATATAACTACATTATTATTAAACAGTAAAGTTAAACACCATCCAAAACACATTTTCCACAACACCAGTGTTTGATTTATAGTGTTTTGATATTACCTTTTGAAAAGCGTCAGGTACTTTCAGCTTCATGTGGTTAAAGTTTGAGCAAAAATGGTAGAGTGTCTTATAATGCCGCAATGCATCCTGGTCTATTCAGGCTGCTGGGTTTGGTTGGACAAGCAGGAAGGAGTCTTTACGATCTGGAAAAATCTACGAACTCTCACCCAGTCAGGACTTTTTACTAAAAAGTGGTTTTGCAGTAACCTTCACATGAATAAGTGAATAGCTGTGGTTGATTGTGATTTGATGTGAGGTGATGTTATTTTGTTTGACATCCATTTATGTGAACATGTACATACATGCATGCATAATACATATCGTTTTGCATAAAGTGTGTGCGTCATGTTTGTTGTATGTTACATTTCATGTCTATTTTGTTGCATGCGGACACCAGGAGAAGCAGCTGCAACATTGTGAGTTGGAGTAAATGTGATGAAATTGTGGCTACAGGATTTATAAAGAGAAATCTGGGACATGGAAATGCAGAATAAAATATGAATATCGAGTCTGTAAAAGGATAATGGGATGAATATATATATATTTCCTCAGTTACATGGAGGTTGTATGTGCACACACACCTCTGTAGAAAGAAAAACAGACATTTATTGCTGATGTTTTACGGTAGATCACTGAAAATTTCTTCAAACTCCCCAGTTGCTGATATGACAGCCTGTTGGCCCGTATTTCATCAGTTATCTTCAGGAGTAAGAATAATGTCACGGCCAGCAGTAAAACAGAGCCAGGACCCAAAGGTGCGCATGAGCAGTTACAACGTTAAAGTCTCCCAGGTTGGATTTTTTTTTTTACATATATATCAAACAAATCAGTCATTTGCATGTAAAGGGCGGCTTTTCCCCTTCATTTCATTTAATTACCACAACGTAAGTGTGTGTGTGTGTAAAAGTCAAGAAGTCTAACAAGCTGCAGGGCAGAGATCTATCCACTGTGTCTGCTGTCTCTCTGAAGCTCTGCACTTGGAGGTTAATCTCATTATACATGTAAGCCGTCTATTCCCTCTCCTCCATCTCGTCATGGAGAGACCCGTCAGCCAACGTGATCTGCCCCGCATCCAGCAGCTTGTGTATATAGAGAAGGAAAGGTCACAGGGGTCAGAGCCACATCTGGCTCAAGGCTGGGAGATATTTGTCTTCATTCGTAGGGACAGGGCTGCGCCTCTCGCACTGCTGCTGTCACTGCTATCTTTTGGGAAAGACAGTGATGCCCCCAAAGCAGTGGTGGGGGGGGGTGCAGTCTCTACATATTCAGACAAGGAAGGGATGAAAGCTCACAGAAGTCCTGGTGAGGTGTCCTTTTTTCCTCCTTCTTTCAGTCTCAGGACCTGGCAACCCGGCCATTAACTGGATTGATAATGTCAAGATTACTGGGTGCCAAGAGGAAACGATGGCTGCATGTTGAGTTTCCAACAGGGTCGATCTGATGCTCGTGTCAACAGACCCCCCCTGGGACTCATGGAAAGA
The DNA here is from genome assembly GCA_021432705.1 of Caranx ignobilis. Lineage (NCBI taxonomy): Eukaryota > Metazoa > Chordata > Actinopteri > Carangiformes > Carangidae > Caranx > Caranx ignobilis. The sequence continues at coordinate 339,155 of JAFHLA010000217.1, read as the reverse complement.
CAAAGCTCCACGTTCCCATGTCGACAGTGGAAAAAAAAGTGGGGGGAAAAAGTGGGACACTTTCCAAAGTTAAATATACTGGGTGGGAACTAGGGCTGAAGAGCTGACGAGCTGACAGTCAATAATTCATAATTCATCCAAAAACAGCACGATAATCACGTTAGCAGGTGTCGTGTCTGCGCTCACTAACATGGCTTTGTTAGCTTTGCTCAGCAGCTAGCTGATTAGCCACCAAATGAATTAGCCTTGGGTTAGCTTTTAAGCATTTGTCTGATGCTGTGAACTTAGTAAACAAAACAGCTCAAAAGACAAAGCAAAGATCAGAGCAGAGCTGTAACCAAACTTTGCCTTGACATTTCACTGAATCTGAACTTTATAAATGGATCAAAAAACTCATTAAGATTCATCTGTTGGGGGAGTGTGTGAACGTCTGAGCAAGAACTCATACAGATTCATCCAACAGTTGTTTGTGTGTTTCAGTCCAGACCAAAGTGGTGGAGCGATCAATACTACTATTGATAGAGCTGCATAGCTGCTGTGGCTAAAACCCACATAACAAGCATGAAATTATTCTGCAAGCAGAATTTGTTTGCACATAAATTGTCAAACACTTTTTCAAAGAGGCATCAAGGGTGTGTGGAGGCGAATGAGTGTTTGGCTGCATCCTTGAAATCCCCCGGGCTTCAGAGTTTTTCTTCTGATCGTGACCTCTGACCTTTTTGTTTTTCGCAAACTCAAAAAAAGATAATTTCCCAATAGGGATTTTTATGATCCTTAAAAGCACAAAATTTGTAGCAGAAAGTATAAAAGATAGATGGAGCTTTGTATCCTCTTGTGAGTGTGTGTGTGTGTGTGAGTGTGTGTGTGTGCTCTGCAGACGCTCTCAAAGACCATCACCAGCCTTTTAGTTCCGCCGAGGATCACTGCTGGTATTTCAGACAACTGTGCCAAAATGGTGGATCCAGAAAAGCAAACAAAGACGTTCACAGACATCCCAACACACCCACCCACACACACACACACACACACACTCATTGACACAGCTGTGAAATCACATAAGTGTGAATCATGCTTTTTAGTTATTTTTGAAAAAAAAAAAAAACCTAAACAGATTTTCCTCCATAGCACATCTGCTTTTATAATTTTCTTTTAAAACCTGTCCAAAGAGGACACGTGTCTCTGCCTGCTGTTTACGTATCACAGAAGGTGCCTCCATACAGTAGGTGTGGTCCACAGAGACCTCACTCACCCACCCACCACCACAGATGAACGTTAACTGAAGCTCCTGACCTGCATCTGCATGAATGCGTCTTGCTGCCGCCCGACTAACCGACCGATCGGATAATTACATGAGGTGCAGCCTACAGGTGTTCCTAATAAAGGGAGCTGTGGGCGTATAAGCCTTTGAGTGGATGTGGAGTTCAGTTCAACGGGCCAATAAAAACCTCAGATCTTCCAAGTGGTTGCTCTAACATGCTGAGATATTTAGTGAAGGGCTGCTGCACTCTCTTTCGTTCTTTCTTGGAGCTTTCCTTTGGGTGTTGTCCAGAGGAAAAGTCTGGACGGGCTTTGGAAGGTCATGGTCGCCAAGTGGATCAACACCAACAGGACGACTGAGGAGCTCCGGGAGATCCAGGTCTTGATCCTCAGACAAACTGTGTCATACTTTAAAATCTCACACCCAGAGGAGACACTCAAAGTTTACAAGACACAGAACACGCTGTGCTGCAGGCTCAGGCTGCTGCTGATGGGTTGGTGCACAACACACACACACACACACACACACACACACACACACACACACACACACACACACACACACACACACACACACACACACACACACACACACTACTTCCTTGCCTCCAAAGACTCAACAAGAAAGACACACAAGACTCATTATGCATGTTTGCACACTCATCTTCCAGAAGGTTAGGGGAAAAAACACAAAAGAGCTGGCATGTAAATGCACGCACGCACACACACACATACACACACACACACGGACGCACGCACACACACACACATGGACGCACGCACACACACACATACACACTCTAATTGGTGAGGATGGGCCAAAATACCTCACTTTACCAAAATGTCCTCACTCTGCAAAGTTTTATCTCAAACTGGTTCTCACAGCCATAGAAGTGCAAGTGCATGCTACACACACACACACACACACACACACACACACACAATCCCGTAAGCCTCTATGGAATTCCACAAGGATAATAGTGGAATCTCAGCCAGTCGCCTCTCGGCTGTAACCAGTGATCACTGAGCTCTGTGATGTACAAGTTCAGTCTTGTGTGTGTGTGTGTGTGTGTGTGTGTGTGTGTGTTATGCAAACACAGAGAGTCAGGGAGCAGATACACAATAAGAACAAATTTATCTGAGCTTCTGTCCTGATGAGGAGGGAGCAGAGCGCCGGTGGTTCTCTTACAACAGGTTTCCCATGATGCTTCACTGCCGGCCGGAGGGAGGCCCGTTCGCTCTGAGCTCAACTCTGGGAAAACCGAGGCCTCTTTTACATTATAGGCCATGTTCCAGATTTAAAGTCACACTCCGCCCAGTATCTGTCTGCTGGTTTTAAAGCGTTCCCTGTGGGCTGTAAATCTTCCAGCTGACGGAGGCTGTCGACTTAATTTTAATGATGATGAGTTTTCACAGTGGGAAAAATGATATTACTTTAAAATAGCTTTAATATCTTTGGATGCCGAACCATTAAAATAACACAGTACTGTATGTTAGTCTTTTTTATTACGGGCTGACATCAAATGTTTTCAATGCATACAGCTAACAATCCTCGCTCATGGCTCGGTAGCTGTGTAACTCTAAACATACGCTACACCATGAGACGACACACTGTGTGGTCACAGCTTCACAGTGACGATTCCCTAGACACGAGATCTCATGATGATCCAAACTGAATTCAAAAGAAAAACAGGTGAAATCTCACCTGAGAAGACGGTAGAGTAGACTCGGTGGCCATGTTTGTCAGCTGTAAGAGCAGCAGCATCCAGCTGGTGACGGTTTCCTGTCGGCTTCCCTTTATTGGCTATTTCCATCAGATCTGGAATCGTCGATACCAAACATGTTTGATCCACATCAGGAGGGTCTGACTCGATCTGAAAGGAATAAAATAATCCTGTTGTGTTGACAAAAACACACCTGAAGGTTATTTGGATCATAAGTGTTTGTGTGACAAGCCTCGTATTGAACCACACCCCCTCTGATCGTTGGGGCAAATCTGTGCATCTTAAATAAAATAGCATACGGACTGAAAACAAGGGGAAACAGTCGGCCTGAAAAAAAATCAATGATCATTTAGTCAAATCAATCTCTCATTTAACTCTTGAAAATAAACTCTTTATGTCGACCTTCTCCTTTAAACGTGCAGATTGAAAGTTCATGCTCGACTCTGAACGACCTCACACTGAGGGAGAAGATCATGTGATGCAGCTGAAAGCTTCACCCTATAAACTGATCTTGGTGACTGATCTTAAAGTCTTGTCTGCTACGTTAAACCCTTTGAAGAGCCGTGTTTGTGGAAGTCGCTGCACCACTAACCCTGAAGCAGCTCCATGATGGTGCATGATAATATAGTGAGACACAATAATCCTAACTCCGCGTCTGCTCACCCACTTTTTCCAGACTTTAAATTCTTCATCAGTGGATGGAACTTGCTCAGTTGTCATGGAGATTCTAAGGAGTTTATGGGATGTTTCTTTTGTTGAAAGGGGATGCACTCCAGCCTTGTTAAACAGTTTCATGTGACCTCAGTGACAGATCTGCTGACACTGTTTTACTGAGGGATGAAATGATGACGTTGTCGTCTTATCCACGAGACAAAGACGATCCTTGTACGGTTGCTAACCAACAGGAAACTTTTGGTCTTCAAAAACTATGAACATGGCAAAATAACTCAGGAAGACAATTACACCTATCTTCTATCATCCTCTACTTTTGGCAAGTTACCAGCAAGCAAAAGTAAAATATCACACCAAACACTAAATGGGCCGTACTGCTTGTTTTTTCTATGATGGATCGTCCCATTAAAATACAGCACAGACTACAAGAGCAACTGTTTTCTTAATCAGTCATTCGGCAAGAGTAGATACAGCTTTTTTCCTAACAGTGACGTCTCATGGAACAAAACATCATTTGTGGTTTGTTTCGAGCAACTCACAGCAGACGGGTGGAGCTGAAGGATGCAGGAACTTCAGAGCAGGAAAGTACACCAACCTGACCTACACACACACACACACACATGCATTCATTGTTGAAGCAGTGCTCAGTCCTCCTTGTGCGTTTCAAACCCCGCCCTCTGCACCACCTGCGCTGAAACACACACATAAGAGCAACAAGCAAATATTTGCTTGTAAGTTAAACTGTTTGATGGAGAGATGAACACACACAGTCACAACACATCCGCCTCATCGTCAGAGGAATTACACAGAGAGAAAAGAGGCTGCTGCTGCTGCTGCTGCAGGGTTAACTCTCTCTCTCTCACACACACACACACACACACACACACACACACACACCTCTTTAACACACACCTCAGGCTTTATAAACACAATGAAGATAATCCTCTGTTGGCAAGAGGGATAAAGATAGTTTTCATTTTCTAATAAGAAATAGATTCAAGGCCGTGTGTCTCAGGATTGCTGCTCTTACTTTCTAAGAAGCTGTTATTAATACTCGTTTTCAACCACAGCTGTGACTGAGCTCGCTGCCAGCTGTCACTGTGCGTGTGTGTGTGTGTTTTACTGTAAGTCTCTGACTGCACACACCACAGTCAGCACAGGATAAGTCCAGGAAAAAAAAGCTTTTCTACAATCCTCAAACTATAAAAAAAAAATCAGTGTTGAGGCTGCAGCCTGTCAGAGTCAGGGATCACCAGGAAGAGGAAAATGAGACAGGCCAAGAAGGGAGCTCTGTGAGGCTGCAGGGCTTCGAGCTAAATGCTAACATCAGCATGCTAAAACGCTAACAGGGCAAACATGCTAAGCAGGTTTAATGTTTACCATGTTCACCGGCTTGCTTTAGCCCGTTGAACTGTTGAGGTGTTTTAACTCTGAGGCACAAAAATACAACACACACACACACAAAAAAGATGCAATTCAAAAACTTAAAAACGACTCTCTTCAATAATTAAGAATTCACAGACTGAATTCACAGCGACTTGAAAGAAGAGACAGTTCGAGGCCTTGATCTTGTGATGCATCTTTAACAAGTCGAGGACCACTGAAGGTCTCAGAGACGGGTGAGCGGTCACATAAGGTGATGAGGCCAGGATCAGCGAACATCCCTCTGGATAAATGAAAACACTGATGTGCTCTGTGTGTTGGAGGAAAAGTCGGAGCATCACCAAAGTCACGAGGGCGCATGTTCATCCTCTGGGGAACCCGTGAATGTCTGAACCAAAGTTTCATGACGCTCCATCATCCCTTTGTTGTTGAGGCGTTTCACACTCACAGTCCAACAGTGCCATTCATAAAGCCAGGCTCAAACAAAACAGAGGGAAGCATCAGAGTTTTAAAAGGTGTAATTTGCTCAGTATTTACACAAAGAGGTGCTCCATAAAAAACCAAGGAGGTATTTTCTCCCTGCCAGCTCTGCAGAACATAAAGCCGAGGTGGGCCTGGGTAAAACTGGGCAAACTCACACTGGAACATCTTTTCCATTTGCACACTGGTGCACCAATCCAAGACATGACAGCATCCCAGTAAAAACACACACACACACACTCACTCACTCAAAAAGGAGAGCTACAATGATTCGGAGCAGGATGAATTATTCAGTGTTTCTCTCAGCCTCATGGACTCTGCTTTTTCAAAGTCTCAGGGGACCCTGCCTGTGCTACAGTCACATCGGAGCTCTCCATATGCTCCAGTGATGCTCCTATCAGCCGAACATATTCTGCCGGTTCGGGCCGAGTTCTCAGGCTCGATCCTGTCTCCCTGCCCAGACAAGGGAGTCATCGGGATCCATCAGAGGCCCCGATGTAGAGAGCAGTTGGCAGACTTCTCTGTGAGTGTGTGTTTGTGTGTGTGACTAACTGCGTTGCTGAGCAGTCGAGCTGTTGTGATTCTGTTACTCCAGCTGGCTCAGCTCAGTGTAGGAAGTCCATTAGCAGGACAAGTAACAGTGTGGGTATTCTCCGGTGCCTCGATCGGCTCCGAGGATAATGGGCCTATCTGGGAAAAAGACATCCAGATCAGATGTGGATGCTGGACCGCCCATGAATGATAAGGTGTGGAGAGAGAGGCACAGACAGAGGAGGCGCTGTGTGTCTGAGGTGTCCCAACATCTTCAGTCCGTAGTGAGTTTAAACCAGTGATGTACTCGCACACAAATATGTGATTTAATTAGAACATGAACTGTGATTATCATTCACAGTGGCTCATTTCAGAGTAATAAGCTATGATTGGCTATTATGTGGTGCATTCAAGTGCAGGCATCACTGCTTCATATGCTGCTGCTGCTGCTGCTGCTGCTGCTGCTGCTGCTGTGGAGGTTAATGTCCAACACCAAGACTAAAACGCTGAATCAGCAAAGTCACAAGAAACTAAAGCTTTAAATCAGAGAGGTGGAGAGAGAAATATGATGTTTGGCTCCAAACTGTGGAGGAGTAAAAGTCAAACTGATGAATCATTGTGAATTAAAATCTTGACTTAACTTTCAGACAGAAATTAAATCGTGCTCTTTTTTTTTTTTTTTTTTAGCAACATTTTACCTTTTTTTTTTTTTTTTTTAATATAAATATATTTTTCACATTGTCAACATTTTGTTTATTGCATCGACTGACTCTAAAGCTGTGTCTCAGCTCAGGCAGTGTGGTTATCAGAGAGACAAACACACCAGTGGAAATGCTTATTATTTATTGTACTGATTAAAGCCAGACACAGATGGAAGCTGCTGGGTCGTCCATCAGAATCAAATGAGTTGAGAACGAGAAATTTGTCAGCGTCACCATCAGTGGGGGGGGGTGGGGGGGGTATTTAAAGGAGCAGAAGACATAGAAATGCTACAACCTGTGTGAAATGTAACTTAAAACGGTTGCAAAAAAAATCCTCTATATCATCCAGACGTGTGTTTAGTGGTTAAAACAGTCTGAGTCGTGCATGTGGACGGTCCGGAGCGTCACTGAGAGACTCACACACTCACACTCGGACCCCAACTCACTCTAAAAACATTACAGTCATCACTTGAATTTCATCTCTTACTAAACTGGGGGTAGTCCTGCTTCTTGAACGACCTCCCGTGCGGACGGTAAACACACGCAGTTCAGAACAATAATGCCGTTAAAATGCAGAGATCAAACACACCTCTCAGCTCGTTCACATCACTTCCAGTTTGCGTCGCGCAGATATGTGATCTGATAATAAATAAACACGAACATCTTTCCTCTTTTAAAGTGCTGCACTTTTGTGATCTTGAGGAGACTACGTAACACAACCTCCATCTTTATAGGAATCAAAGCTCGCTCCTTCTCTAAAGTACACAACAGTAAGTTACACAGTCCCACTTCAAATCAAAATCTGCTCTGTTTCATAAATGTTTGATGTGACTGAGAAAGAAAAACACAAAAATAACACAAAAGGGAGACAGAGAGAGAAAAAAAGCATTAAAAGACTGGATGTTGTCGTGTGGTATCATTCACAAACTGTGTGAGGAGAACAACACAACTGTGAATAAAGTTAGTCGGCGACGTCGCCTCGAAGATGTTTTAAATAAAATACAAATAAACCGTTAAACACGCTGTCAGACGACGAACGCTCTTTCAGCTTTGTCAGTACCGGCACATGCTAATAATAAAAAGACAGTTCATGAGCACAATCTTGAGTCACAGAAGGCATTGAGCAGAACTCCTGCAGAGTCGATATGGCATATGAAGCAGTGTTTGAGGCCTACACAGTGAAAAGGGGGGGGTTAGAAAAAAACAAAAACAAAACATAACCAGCCGACTGAGGCCTGTAATCGTGTCCTGGTGTGATGAAGGAGCACTAACGTCAGTTCCTCTTAATGGCGCCCACTTCCTTCCACGGCGAAATGTCAGCATCTACCATCTCTGCTGAGAGACCCCAGACATTCCTCCTGTTTCTTCATGCACAGAGAGACGGAGAGTGGCAGCCTCCGATTTTTCTCAGAGAGTCGCCATGACGACGAAACAACAGTGGCCGCCCCTCCACCCCCAGGTTAACTCAGGTAAAAAATAAATGTCTGAACTCATAGTTCTGCAAGGTGCTTTGGATATGACGAGCGTCCAAATCTGAGCACTTCCAAGCATCTGATGGATTTCTAGTTCATGGATTTCCAAGCACTGAAGTCCACATGGAAGAAGAGGAGGAGGAGGAGCAGGAGCAGGAGGAGGAGGAGTGGGTGGGGCAGGGGGGTTATTTATCAGTAAACAAGAGAAACTGTTACTCGGTGGGACACACGGTGCGGTCTTTGCAGCAGAAGTAATGCACCACCACTCCGTTGGGATACCTGGCAAACGCACTGAAAGACAGAGAAACAGAGAAACAGAGAGGGATCGTCAGCAAATACAACGAGCGACTAATCAAAAGTTACAAGAGCAAAGTTAAAACTGAGCAGGGAATGAAATTAACAGCAGCGCGCAGCAGAAAAGCCCGTTCAAGTTCATAAAACTGAAACTGCATGGATTAAAAAAATCAGATCAAGAAAGATGAGAGATATAAAACAGGACAGTTTGTTACATGGACGGAGTCGTAATCTCCACATTAATGAGGATTTTCATTTCCATGACCTCAAATAACTGGATAAGAGACCAACCCACTATTTTAAACATGTGCAGAGCAAAGATGACATTAAAATAGGAGCAAAAAAACAGATAATGGAAAAAAGACATAAGGACGAAATTTCTAACATAGAAAAAGTATTAAAAAATAAAAGCATGTTTTCATGTGAACTGACAAACACTTGAGTCGTTTGTACCTGTTTCCTATTTTCTTCTTGCAGACTCTGCAGGTCTTTTCCTCTGTGATCACACACTTCACCTGCTGGTGGAAGATGCGCTCCTCCTGCACCTGAACGACAACGACAACGAGCCGTGAGTCGATCAACAAACATTTTCATCACTGGCTCTTTTGTCTGAAGGTCACATGGTTCTGACGATTTTGTCCTTCACCCTGAAGCTTCTCGTTTCACACATGCACTTGTCGACCACACGCTGAAATGTGCTTAAATAATGACTGAATCTCTCTCAGATGGAGGGAACATGGAGGAGCCTCCATGTTCTCTGCCTTTACATGTTCTATAAATACATATAAATGTACTATTTCCAAGTATCACATTATCTTTTTAAGAACAGAGACCCAGATTCAGCAGCACATGAAGGTTTTCTTTCACTTTACCAAACCATCTGACACTTAGTTCGTGTTAACAGCTTCATTTTTTAACCTTATTTGCATGAACTGTTGTGTAAACAAACCCAGCAGGACTCACCCTGAGGAACTCGGCCTGCAGCAGACTCTTCAGCACTTGGTTGCAGCGTTTCCTCTGAGCCTTCTCCTCCAGGACGCTCTCCAGGAAAACCCGGATCTCCCGGATCTGAGTGTTTGCTGGGAGCAGATTGATGGCCTGGAAACCAAACAGTCGGCTTGTTAAAACACCGTCGAGCGATTTACTTCTCTGACGACTGACCAACAGTTGCAGTCACTCGTCCTGTTTAAGGCGGACATGGGGGAGATTTTCAGATTGTGAGAGTTTTCAGTGACTTTAGTGAGAAGCAAGAGCAGGTCTGGACTCTGGCCTTGAGCTGCAAGAAGCAGGTTGGTAAATGTAAAGCGGCAGACGGCTCTGTCTGGGGAATGTGAATGATGTTTTGCTCTCGCCAGCTTCTACGCTGAAAAATCCTTGAGTGGCAGTCTGGCCATTGTTGGTCACATATACAGACACTGAGCAGCCAGCAGGAGGAGCAGACCCAGCTGAGACTTCATTCTCGTTCTTGACCTTGGAAACAGTAGCCGACAAAACAGTCGGACTCGGCGGCTGCTCTGGAATAAATTTACACTTTTTCAGACTTGTCGTCTTTGTGTAAAAGCCAAGAACCTCCGGCCTTCACCTGAACAAGTCTTTAAGACAGAGGTTCACAAAACAAATTAGTTTGTACAGTGTGCTGTCTCGGTCGAACTCGACGGCGAGGTGAAAATAAAGACAGAGGAACAGAGGTGAGGTGTGATCGGGGTTTAAAAAGGTAGGCAACACTGCACGCTGTTATGAAAGGCATTCATTCATAGTTTTGTGCAAAGAATGAAAAGAGTTGAAAACATTTGCGTCGGAGGCCAATCACAGTGTGAAAGTCACATGATCAGTTTCAGAAAATGAGGAAATCACCAAACACGGCAGCGACACAACAACAGAGGGAGGAAACTCAACCTGAGCGGGACAGATCCCGTTGTGAAATGATGTTCGAGTTTGGTCACGTTGAGCTTTTGATGAGGTTTTTTTGCAAAGTGTCCACATGTGTGTAAACACACAGCCATGGCAACAGCAACAACAACAACACGGGCTGGGTCTGACATAAAGAAAGACAACAGAGCCTTGGCTTGGTTCTGGCTCGGTTACCACACGCTCAGACCTGTGCCAGGTTTGGACAGGAATGTGCAACATCAAGATAATGTCTGTACATGTGTGTGGAGGAGGTTTCTGATGCTGTCTGATCATCTGAAATGAACCACCCTGAACCACTTGCAGTTTCTCTGTAGAAGAAAATGAATCGTTATAAAGGAAGAAAACACGGCCTCATGCTGGAGTTTTGCTCAGTCGCGTCTTGTCTCCCTTCTTCACTCCTGGCGAGGCAGAGACTGGGAGCGAGGCCAGGGGAAATGAAAGTATGGTGCCATTAAAGTCCACGAGGGAAGAGCAGCGAAGCAGAGCGAGCGGCACGGGAAGCCCGTCCATACTGGTGCAGTCTCTGGGATCTAAAGCCGAACGTGCTCATAAACCTGCAGCGTTCCCCCTGAGAGACTCTTGATTTGACATTTGTGCGCTCGGACACAGATCAGCAGTGCCTTTCACGCACAATCACATCCAGGTTAAATCACAGATACAGTTAGTTATGGTGCATTTTACAACCTGAAACAACTCACAACAGCTTCAAATCCTCTGTTGAATTATCAAGAGTGACACAGTGAGGCGTCTCTGCTCCTTTGTGGTAAGATATGGAAAGAGAGAATCACAGTCTGCTGATGTGTAGAGAGCGTTTCACGCAGTTTGCAGCTGAATCATGTTGGAAAACGAAGAACACCTTTATAAAGCGCTCCTAAAAAGGGAAAAATCCCTTTACTACTGGATTGTGACATAAAGGTTTGAAAAGAAAAATAGGTCATGAGCTACTTTTCAACAAAACCGCTTTCATTCAATTAACTCTTCGCTATTTTGGTTCTAGGTGCAGAGACTGGAAACAAGACATGTGAGAGGAATTTCATCAGAGAAATTCACATTACAACACAGATGCTTCTCGCGGGAGACCGGCTCCCCGCTGGAAATCTTCTTTTTTTTTTCCGTTCTATGGATCTTTTCTATCACAAAGGCAGCAGCTTGATTACCCCCAACAGTGCTCAACCCCACTGATCTCGCTCTAAAAACAAACTGAATCAAATCTGTAAACGGCGTCCTGCTCTGTTCAGTTCAGGCGCTGCTTTCATTTCACACCAAATGCCCAGTAACTACATTGGTGCGATTGCATGTCATCCTCAATCGTGTTATTTTCTTTGGTTTTAATCCATCTTAAACAAACCGACTCTCATCAGTGCCACTTTCGCTGCCACATCCTGTCTGATTGTGGAATGATTAGGGAATCTGAGCAAGATGCAAAGTGCCAGTTAACGACAATAAAGCTCTGGCTTGGATTAGAAACTAATTTCTAGCGTTCAGTTTTTTTTAATGAGCTGTTTGAAGTTTGCTGCAGAAGGAAGTTGCAAGAAAATCAGTGTCAGAAGACTTTGCCAATCTCTCCTAAAAAACATTTAGAGTGGAGTAAAATGTCTGACTGACGGCTCTCTGGATACGGACACGGCCTGATCTGTGTTGAAGCAGTAAACATGTTAAACCCCCAGGAGAAGAAAAACTAAAATAAACAGAATTATTAATGAGTATTACCAGACTGACGCTGCTACTTAAGTGGCCCTGGTGAGCGATGCGGTGCTGCTCTGCTGTTGTTTACCTTGGTGGTGTTGAGCTTGCTGTGGTGAAGCTCCAGGACCTGCAGGGCTGCCTGGAGGTTGGCCTGAGGCCCCGACAGCTCCATCTTGATGGGCCCCAGGCAGTGGACGTCAGGGGGTGACAGGTACATTCGCAGCAGAGACAGATAAACCTGCAGAGCACAAATACAACAGATAAGATACTAATCCAGGTCGAGGTTTTTATCTGGATCAGAATCTTCTTTTTTTTTTCTTTCTCTATTAAATGACTGAGTAGTTCAGAAAGAGAGCGTGCGCCGCAGTAAATGCCAGAAGAATGTAAAGAATAGCACAAAGGCAAAAACAGCAAACAACAAAAAATACTCCGATCTCTATAATTAAGTTCTTTATGGGATGAAAAGCATCACCACTGCACTGAAACAGGACATAAAATACAACAAGTATATTATATTTGTGTTTGAGCTGATAAGATCTGACCTTTCATCACAATGAGTTAAACACCAACAGAAGACTTTAAAACACCGACATGTTCACAGAGAGATTTTGTTTCTTTGTGACCTTGTGGTTCAATGATTTTCTCTAATAATCCATTTCTTATTCACTGATTTTCAGGACTTTAGCAGTCGTTTTTTCAAGCAACATTTAATTAAAAAAAAAAAGGGAAAACATCACAGGCAGTGGTGGCTGTAATTTTTTTGTTTGGTCAAGAAGAAAACTGGAGATATTAGTTTTTTTTGTAGCACTGGCATTGTGCATGTACCATAAATAATCCATTATATTTGCACAGCGCTTCCTGCAGACACTAAGGCACTTAACAGAAGGCAGCAGAGCGTAGCAAATGAAAAAAGTGGTCATAAAAACAGAAAAAACAACGAAAACAACAACAAACAGATAAAGAAGTATAATAAAAACCAAAATAAAAAAAAGAAGACACAACAAACGACAAAATCCAAGCAGAATGTAAAACGAACAAAACAACGGCACAAATCAAAATGAAATTACACTAAAAGCCACTTACGTCTTTATTTCCCTCAACTGAGCTGTTGTAGTGCCGGTGGCAGTATCTGCAGAGAGCACCCAGAAAAACAGGAGCAAATATAAAACATGACAGTTCCACTTATTTTCATGATGTCGATCAATGCTCACAGCGCTGTAATGACGTGATTAGGTTATCGGTATGGCCCGATCAGGTCACATGGGCCTTAAAAATCATTTAGCTTGCCTGGCAGAGCAGCTTCATGATTAAATATGGTTTCAGGGCATAAAACAGCTTCCTGCTATCTATATTTTATTCTCTTTCACACACATAAACTGCTGATAGTCAGTAAAATGAGCTGAAATGCTCAGGTAGTATCTTGCTGATACTCACTGTTCAGCCATGTGTGTGTCTTTGAGGATGTGGACGTAGATGAAGAGCGCCTGCTCGTGTTTGCCCATCCGGCCCAGCAGCTTAGCCCGTTCCTCCAGCAGGCCTGAAGATACGGAAAACAAGGTCAAAGGTGCCGGTTACAGCCCTCAGCTTAAGCCTATAAAACCACAGTAAAACTTTCCCCTATAGCTGAGAACATATGTACATGAGTTCATGGGAAATAAAGGACATACACTGTTTTTCTTTGGAAACCTCTTCCATACATCCTGATTCTAAAGGCTGCAGTGGTTTTAAATGGTGCTTCCTCGCCACATCGACTTCTATAGACAGCGTGTTGACACCATCACATCTCCATATGTCACGTTTGTCGAAGCCTCAGCTCTTACCATCGAAGGGAAAGTCACTGATGAGTCTGGATGGTTCGTAGCTGGTTGAAATATCCAGGAAAGTCAGCAGCTTGTCCCTGAACTCTCCCAGTCTGCCCTGCTCTGTTCCTGCAGCAACAGCTGGAACGCCTACAACAGCAGACAACAGGTTTGTACTTTAGTGTCTGCAGCTGCAGTTAATTGATAAGTGCAGGAAGATAAATGTAAGCAAATACACAGGGATCAGGAATTTACGGGCTCCACCTTTTCAAACATGACTTTCTGCTGCTCTCTTGAGTTCCTGAGCCATTAATCGACTCTGATCAGCACAAGTTTAAATCACAGAAAACAAATTAAAATAAAAATGAAAATTCAATTGCATAATTAGGTTATTTTGTTTGTGGGTTGTCCTGTTTGTTTTTTTGCATTGTGCATTGTGTGGAAGTTGTCTGCAGTCACACATAAGAGTTTTCAATGTCTCCTGAGGAGGGAAACACACACCACACATGTAACTCAAACACACACACACACCAAGTGTGTTGGCAGGAAAAAACTGCATTTCACATCATTTTTTTGTTTTTTTTTGGTTCAGCCGTTATAATTAATGAATAGAAAACTAGACAGTGAATTTAGTGCTGGAGCAGGCTTGAACATTCACAGTATCTGGACACACAAAGTCCCAGTGCAGAAGCACAACAGTCTCAGAAAAACAATATTGTAGGCCGTACAGTACACTGCGAGATGCCTCATGAAGCAACGTGAGGCAATAACATGCCACAAGGGCAGATTTATTAATTCCTTTAGTTGCGTTCATTAGTTTATTTCGCAGACGGAGTGCACATTAATGAGCCTCTCTGCCTTTACTGCCGAGGTCCGTTTCAATGCACGGTCCCCGGGTCCCTGGATGAGCATTAAAAAGGCACAAACACACAGAGATAAATGGAGCCCATAATAAGCCGTGACACAGGCTTTATTTGCAGAGCGATCGGAGACAAGCGTCTGGATGAGGAAGCAACGGCAAACTGAACCCATACGCAGTGATGTAATCTCATGAAAATGCTACGATTAATTAGAGAAATAAACTTTTCTTCTGGCATGATGTTGGTTTTTAAAAAATGGTGGTGGGGGGGTTTGTGAAAACGATATTCCAGCTCCAGGCTCAGGTTGCCTTTTGAGCTCCGACGCTACAATAACACACTTGCATTTAAAGCATTTCCCTTATTTTCTAGGATTGCTTCAGGTAGGTCTCAGGAGAAAAAATGACAACTAAGCCCAATTTCTTGCTGAAATGTCGTTAAATTGAATCATTCTGTACTTTTAAAAGTGGTAAAGTAAGTTACTTTTAAACTTTTGAGAGCTGCTGTGACCTTAAATCAACTGCTGGTCGTACCTTCTGGCAGGGAGCTGAGGTACTCCTTCATGAGGACCTGAACCCTCTCCAGGTAGAGCTGGATCAGCACATTGTGAAACTCCGGCCCCTTCTCGTCCCACACGTAGATGATGTGCTCCAAATACGGGATGGCGAGCTCCGTGAAACCGTCCCTCAGGAAATTCAGCACCTTGTCTCGGGGCAAAGTCTCCACCTCAGTCAGGTCCTCGGTGAAAATCTGGTTAAAGATGAAATGAAACCACAGTTTATAAATAAACAGAGGTCTACTGGGATATCTGGAGGTTATGTGGACGAACAGAAGGAGTTTGTATTTGAAATTAAACACAGTAAAAATACATTTTCCCACCTTGAGCCCGTCCTCAGGACAGATCTTCAGCACCCAGGGAGAAAACTCAAAGATGATGCCCAGGTTCTCCACTCCTGTGTCAGAGGGTCACAGGAAGCAAGTTAGTTCAACGTCATCATGGGAGCTCAGAGGAAAACAGGACAAGAAGAAGCTAGAAGACATGATTGAGCCCATTTCCAGGCATCATAGTTTTAGAAAATAACTTTCTTTCAGGCCGTAGGCAGCATCAATAAATGACTGTGAGTCATCCGCACAGGAAGCACAGAACAAACAGGCTGATCGTGATAATAAAACAACCATCATCGTCCCTCAGCTCCACACGAGGCTGTGGTCACTCTGCTAAAGGCAGATGTTTCTGAAATAAGAAAATCAAATTTCTAGTAAAAAACAACCACTTTCGTTGTGATAAAATATTTATTAGTTTAGTCAACATTCATCAGCTCTAAACCAAAGGGCGGTTTGCTGCTCCTCTCTGTTTCATATCATCCTAAGATGTTGGACAAAACATTTACAGATGTTGCCTTGGACTGAAACACAGTAAAAACTGTCAGTCAACATTTCTCATCCAGCTTTTTTTTTTTTCATGATTAATTATGTGAAAATTTATTGCATTAACAGTTAAGACAAAAATGTGGCGTGTGCATTCAAGATTGTTGGAAAGAAGATAAGTGTTATCATTGTGTTGACTGTAGCTTCAACGGCTGTGGAGGGTTGATGTCCTTTTTTTTGCCACTACAACAAATTTGACAGGAAATTTACTGGGTTTCTCTTTGGGTTAATGAGAAGCAGGAGACAGTGTGGTGGAAACAAACAAAAACAAAAATCACTTCCAACATGTTTTCTAATCCTGCAGCCAGAAAAGCTTCAACCAGAAGTAACAACATCAACGTGTTCGTGACCGAATCCAATGATTTCAGAAAAGTGGTTCAAACTGTAAACGAACAATAAAACTGTTGCTGCGATGCCACAGTGTCTCAATAACAAACAGCATCTTTTACTGTGAGGAGTCCTCGCTTGTGTCCCCAGTGAGTGGAGGAGTTGCATTAATTTCCCTGTTGGGCTGGTAACAGCTATTGAGAAAACACTGGCACCCCCCCCCCCCTCACATTCAGTCAGTGCCAGACGTATGAAAGGCTGCAGATCGTGCAACAGATGCAGACTATACGTTTCATCCAACAGTCATCATCAATCAGAGTCAAAGATTTCCCAACATCACCCCAACTAACTTCACATATCTCCTGGGGGTGGTGGTGGTGGTACTGGGGGGGGGGGGGGGGGGGGCGACTTTAATGCTCCAAGTTAAAACAGATTCGATCCTTACCCAGTCTCTGGAGGTACTCCACCGTTCGCTCGTGGCCCTTCAGCGGAGAGTTGGCCTTGGTGGACTGATCCAGCAGCACCTGCAGAGCTGCGAGAGGGCAAACAGGGTGAAGAGGAGTGAGGGGCGGCGAGTGAAAAGGGGCGAGTAAGAACAAAATGTGAGATTAGTCCAAATGACGGAAAGTAGCAAGACGTCATCTCCAACTGCTGCGCGCTGCGTTACATAACTCCTCTGTCAACAGAAACTGGACGGAGCACATACACAGTGTTAATTGGTGGCCGGGAACAGCTGCTTTGAGTTGGCAGAGGGAGAGAGAGAGAGCGGCGGACTTCAGCAGCATGACATCATGAACACAAACTGCAGCAGGCCGATTAAACCCAGCAGCGCTCACAATGTGAACCTACCGCAACCCAGAACCCACCACAAACTTAAAGAACACTAAGACAGCTCTGATCTACGGGGACGATGAGTCGAGCGCAGGCAGGAAACCTCCTCTGAGATAAACGGCGTACCCTGACAGAGCTGATCCAAACTAACCCTGAGAATACGAGCACATGACTGGTTACTGCACTGAAAGCACAAAGGAACAATCCAGCTCACAATGACTATTGTATCTGGATGAGGATGTAATGAGAAGGCCGCTGGCAGAGGCCAATGTAGGTCTGGCATCGAGCGATCCCTCATTTAAATACTAAGCCCCAAACTCAACAACCCATTTGAAAGAGAAATCGGGAACAGATGTTTCATTGTGTTTTAATGTGATGTGTTCAGTTGTCACACTGAGGTCTGCAACAGATAAACTACACCCCTCCACAAACCACACAAATAAAAATGAACTCTGATATCAGTCATTATCCTGTGATTGACTTCTCCGATGTACGCTCAGCGATGAAGCAAAAAAAACACCAGCCACTCTCAGAAATGCGATTTAACACGCCCCTGGAGACATTCGTTTTCTCTTATAGCCTCGTTGTAATATTTTCAAAAACACATAGAAAAGACGACCCTGTATGTGCTGTACGTTCAGACGTACTCAGCCTGTTCTCATGAAAGGGATGTGACTCTCCTCACAGATGGACTTCAGCGAGCTCAGTGTTTCCTGTAGAATAAGCTTCGTTTCTTGATTCAATGTGCGACGCCAAGTATACGTCTGTTTCTACTTCCAGCATTTTAAAAACACAACATCTGACAACCGCTGAGGCAAAACTGGAAGCTTCTTCTTGCAGACAATCTTCTCTGTCTATTTCTCTAGTCAAAGCACCGGTGCAGTGATTACTGCAAACCACCACTGATACTTTTCTCACATTTCAGATGAGATTAGATAAGAGAAGCACCAAGTGTGATTAATAACAGTGATAATGAGTGAGCTGGTCTATGTGCTCACTGTCGCAGCTTTACTGAAGGAACTTAATGGATCTGAGCCATCGTCAAGGAAATTAGTCTCAGAAGCCAAAATGCCCAGTGTGAGAAAAGGTCTGAAAACAGTTTGGCTCTGTGGTGAATTAAGGTCAGAGCAGATTTCTGTAGAATAAAAACAGATTTGAAGGCACAGAGGGAAAATAAACTGGGAAGAAAATGCATTAACGACCCCTGTAAACCCAGCTCACCGCTCACAGTATATTCAGATGGCATTAATTCTTGTGTGCATTTTCCATTTGTCCACTTTCTCTACTGGTTTCTAGGTTACATCCTCATGTTGTGTGTTTATCCACTTCTTCTTTTTTCTATTGTCATGTTTTTTAATGCTTATTGTCCCCGTCTACTTTGCTTATGTAACATTCGCTATTACTCATTCACGCAACAAAAGCACACTTGACCTTGCACTTGAACTCGAGACAGAGAGTTTTCCAACGACAGCTGAACGAGGTGTATGATCTCCACCGTGTCAGATTCATTTTCACACCCCGAATCACACATAATCAACTGGAATTCAAATTGCTTTTTTTTCAAAAGAGCACGCCTCAGCACAAATACACAATTAGAGACGAGGCATTAATGGCATGTTTTTGAGACAGAGGCGGGTGAAAACTGAGTCACTCTGCAAATAAACTGTCTCTTAAATTAAGGCCGATCCCTGATTTTCTATTTTGATTTGAATTGAAAAGCAACATCCTGGAAAAAAATGCACCAATATAATGTGTTTAGCTTTCAGATTGTTGATGATTGTTAAAGCCAAAAAAACCCAAAGTGTTTAATATTGTTAAATCTGCTGCAAAGCACATGTTGTGTATTCAAGACGGATTTAACAGGAGGCTTAGGACCGTGAAATGAATGTGAACGTCCCTAAAGGTCTCTCTTACAACAAGAAGAGAACAAACCAGTGGTTCCCAATCTTTTCTAACTCATGGTTCACTTCAGAATCCAAAACCTGTTGGTGGGCCGCATCAGACCCCGTAACAATACAGAGGCCAACAAAACCACCTCAGACAGTCAGGAGGGAGGTCACATTTCTGTTCACCATCTGTCTCTCAGCTCTTTGTCTTTTCAATTCTTCCTGTTGATGATCACCAGCTACCCAATTTGATACTCCAGCTGTTGTCATGGACACAATCTTTTAGTGCTACAAATGGAGATTAAAACAAAAACGTGTTCATATCATTGGTTTGTCACAGTGATTTTTTTCATATTAAACATCTGTTCTCCAAAAATTTTTGTGTTTTGCAAATTATTTGTCGACCCACTTGTAATACCTTCGCTGGCCACTAGTGGGCAGCCACCCACAGATTGGAAACCAATGGAATAAACAACACCCATAATTATCTTATTATTAGCGTCTTTGTGCGGATGATACTTGATGATGATGAGTTGTCAGATTATGACTGCCATCAGTCAGACTCTTACCTTTCTGGTGCAGGCCTTTCTTCTCGTACAGAATAATGAGCTCGCTGTACTTGTGAGCCTTCTTCAGGACGTACTCGCTCTCCTCGATGTGGCAGTGGTTGTTTTCCAAACGCAGGAGGGGGGACACGAGGGCCACGTTTGTCTGAGGGAGAGAGGATACTTGGAGATTACACAACATGAACACCAAACATTTTCGAACGTGAAGCCAGATGCGGCTCTGTGAAGGTCGGGCTGCGGTTCACCCAAAGACTACAGGCAGGTGACTTCACCGATTAGCTGATCCTCTCTGCTGCACAGTGTGTTTATCATTCAAATGATCTGCTGCAGATGCTTGGCACTCCAAAGCAAGCTCTATCTTAGCGGATCTCCAGGCACTCACAGGTTATCCATCCAGAGTAATCTAATCTAGCTCAGCCCTGGGAGTTCCACTGCTTAAAAAGGGTTTTTATACCTGCAAAAAGGACGGACTTGGCAGCATTTTCCCTGAATTAAAGTGTCCCATTTCAACACTGAGGCACAGCAGAGAGACTTGGAGGCACATCCACTGTATTTTGCTCCTCATACATTTTGCCTTCCTGCCCTGGTGTCTGTTCCCCAGAAACCATTTACTGCAGCCACTGCACCTGAGTGACGGCCACACTCACACTGCTTGTAACAGTGACTCAGGTTTCATTGCTTCAAAGTAAATCCTGCCAATGAGCTGCTCAACACAGGGCCCATCTGGCGACATGTGAGGTACAGCTATCTGCCAAGCAGCTCCACCAGTTTCTGTGAGTGTTGAGAATTACTGACTTATTTCATTTTGCTTTAAACGAAAGGTTGAAGACTGCCAAGTTTATGAGAACTGATACAACTTTTAGCATGAAATATAAACATTTGGACCAGATTCACTAACAATTACAGGTTGGTTGTAAATCAAAGAGGATTATATTAGACATGAGTGGCTTGTGTTTTCTCTGTCCTGGGTTGATTCAGCCTTCCCGCTTGTATCCATCCACCTTAACCATGAGCAGATGCAGGCAAAGAACAACAAAGAGCTTCAGACAGAAATATAAACAAGTAAAGGATTATCATAAAGATGTCTTTCATTACAAAATAGAACAACAGCAAAATGATGGCATAATATAAAAACAATAATAATTGTTGTGTTTACAAAGCAGTTACTCAGTGACAGGAGTTTTTGTTGGTGAAAGCATGACAAACAGAGAGACCATGGCCTTACATGCAGGTAACATTTCAGCAGGGTGGTGTCAATGATCTGCAGGAGTTTCTTGCGGCTCTTGATAGTCGGTGTTCCCTCCATGAGTGGAGATGTTGTGGAAGGGTCGGAGTCATTCAGCTGTTTCACCAGGTGGCTGCGTTTCTGTGAGGACATTTAAAGAACGTGTTGATTGTTAACATTGCATTTTCTTTGGCTTAAACCAGGTTTGGTTGTTAGTTTAACTGGATCCTCATTTGTAGTCTGACAGGACCTTATGTTGCCATGAAGGACATGGTACACACAGACCTGGGTGAGGTAATCGATCAGAGCGAGATGAGCCTTCTCCAGCTCTGCCCCCGACAGCGTGGGCAGAGGGTTGGGGTAGTGCAGCTGTTTGCGGTAATCTGATGGGAGCAGGTCAGGGTACAGTCCGATCACATGGGTTGGATCTGCAGAGCACAGGAGGTGGGATTTGATCAAATTTTATTCCATGTATGACAGCTGGGTTTGTTTATCCATCACTGATTAAAAGGAAATGTGTTCAGAGTTTATGGTATAAACACAAAACAACAACAAAAACCAGACCTGAAATCAAGAGCTTGTAAGAGCAAGAGCACTATTTCATCACTGTGGAATGAATTCTCACTCAGAGAGAAGATATGTCATCACTGAGTCATGAGTAAATACAAACATCCACATCAATACACTTCCCAATAACATTCACCTGATTGAGGTTGCCACCATGTGGGCGAAATGGGTGAAATGTCTAATGCTGTGGCTGATTGGTTTCTACTTTATGAGGCAACTCTGATTTGAGTTTAAGGTTTAAGTGGAATCCAGATTTGGAGAAAGACATAAACTGATCAGGTTGATCCGTGCACTGCTTTTCAATGTGTGGTTCGACAGTATGATGTGAATTGAAGAGGTTAAATAAGGCATTATGTTCACACACAGTTTGAACCAGGCCAGACGATGTTTTACAAAATTTGGGCTGAGCAGAGTGAACTCAGTTGAGAGCTGTACCTGTGCCGAGTTTGGCAAACACCTGCATGGAGTCATCGAACCTCTTCTGGCAAAACAGGTTGAAGGCGTAGAGATTCTGGATGTGATGTATCTGTTGCTTCTTGTCTCCATCTGAATCATCCTTCATCTTCTAGGAGAAAAAGGAAAAAAGAAAAAGACAAACAATTCATCACGCTACAGCAAAATCTCTATGGTTGACTTCTGAGTACGCCGGAGCTTCCAAGAATGTAAAAACCGCATGAATGACCTTTTTCCTTGTTCTTTCAGATTCCCCCTGGAAAGTTTGATTGCACAATAAGCTGGTCATAAAGAGCGAAACCCTGAACATCCTACTGTTCAAACACACTGCTCCTAATCAAGATAAGTGATTCAGTTGCTCCGTCCTCTGAGCTAAAGCACAAATTGAATCCTCAGGAATTTAATAACAAGGTCTAATAGTGAAGTGAGTAGGCTTCGTTGCTCACCGCCAACTGAAGAGCCAGCTCAAACTGCTTGTCCTGAAGAAGCTGCCGGATCTGGCTGGCTATTGAGACGGGCACCAGGCGCCACACAAAGTGGTTGCTGGCAACATATACAATATTCTGCCTGTGGAAGATAAGAGGAGAAAACAGGATTAGAGAGAACAGGTTGGAACAAAAGTGTTTTTCTTTGCACCGAGGAACTGACATTATCGGCATCATTATCCTGGGATTGATGAGAGCAGCAAGTGATACATGAGACTCTTTTAGGGATGTTATGCATCGTAAACAGAGTCGGAGCATCACAGGAAAAAAAAAGACCACTATTCATCTTCAAGCCTCCAACTATACAACAGGAGTACTGCAATAGCCACTGTTGATTTTTTTTTTTGTGCTAACACATCAGTTTCTCATTATATCTCACAAAGAGATTCTCATCACAACAGCATATTTTTTATGTTTTTATGACAAATTGTCTTGTTATTGCTGCATAAAATGTTCCATAATATAAGAATCTTTTCTAGTTGTAACACCATATATATTTTATCTTGTCATATCCTGAACTTTCCCATTTTAACACAATCTGTGCCTCTTCCAACCAAGAGCAAGACACGTTTCTCATCATAAAATGACAGGGTGGTAAAAGTCTTTCAATATAAAGTGATATTGTTTTTTGCAGTGGTAACAAAGACTTCAGTCTACTTCGAATGACCCCACCTAACGCTCATCTTTATCTGGACACAATAGTGCAACAAAGCAAAGCACGAAGTCAAAGGTTGGGCTTCTGTTTGTGCTGCAGCAATCTCTCCTAACCAAGAATAATTTGACAGAAAATCTTTCCCAAACTCTAATTTACTAATAAAACAGCAGATCCTGACAGCTGTCTGTCTGGCTCACCCTGCTGAGGTGATGAAGCGAGGTCTCTGCAGCTCCACGCTCTGAACCAGCAGCCTCGGCTCAAAGGTCCGGATCTCCACGTAACGAGGGAGAACGGCGATGATGTATGGAGGCTGGTGCTCTGAGGACACAGGAACAGAGACAGTGTCTTTACATTTCTGTTTACTTCAATACAATATATGATATAAAGCTACAAAAACACTACATAACTTGTTGAACTTCTTTTCTTAACTTCTTTTTTTTCATAAACTGGGAACACACTGGCTGCTCCATGTGGATTCAAAACTGTGGCACCTACAAACAGAAGCAGCGCTCGCAGCACAGTAGCTGAACTGTGCTGATTTTGGATGTGAGTGTGATACAGTGACTTTTCTGCAGATTCTGATGCTGGGAAACATGAAGGAGGCAAAACTGGTGCCAGCAGTGACGCAGATGGTATGGGCGATTACAGAGAAATCAATGGGTGACTGTTTTAACACATATCAAACAGTGTGTGCTTCCCTCAAGGAGAAAATCTTGATTTTTCAGAACAAGGGGTCTGAGCACTGGCTTTTATCACTTTCTTTTTTAATTTGCCTTTTAAGAGTTTTGCTGTCTCTGCCACATAAACTGTGTCTTGATAGCAGGTGCTTTATTTCTGATTAAGGCGTGAGGACCTTCGGGCTAATGGAGGCAGGAAATCCATCCGGAGACAGCTAGACAGGCCTGAGGACGGACAGGCGTCTGCAGCCACGACCAGTCAGGACGGGCAGCTAAAAAGTATTTCAAACTGACCAGATCTCATCCTCTGCTGATGCGCGCCCAAAGCCACAATGTCGACTATATCAAAACAAGGAAATTGCAAACTGTATGAATCCTGTGCTCGGAGGCTTCATTTCCCCTTCGTGCCGTTCCTCTCTGCATTTCAATGAGCCTGGGTAGAGGGGTCTCTAAAACAACGAGAGCTCATCTGCATCACTTCTGTCACAAAGTTCATTAGTAACCCAGACCTGTGGTGTCTTAGTCACGGGATATAAACGCTGATCTAAAACTGTCTTTTCTCCTCTGACATATGGAAAGCAGCAGTACGGCTCAGACCGACTGGAAAGAAAGACTTTACACAAGGGAAGGAAAGATTACAGAGGAAAAAAGAGAAGACAGACAGCAGCAAAATGACAACGGCTGACAGAACAATGCCTGTATTTAGGCCAGACGCTTCACTGGGTGTTTGTTTTAATAATTAATTATCGTGTGAACAGACCTGCTCAATTACTGTGCAAATGTTTTTATTGCCGAGTGATTAGTGACAAACGAATCACTGAACAATACGCACAGCTCCAGTGTTTCACTTTGTGTCAAACAATAACAGTGACCTGGGTTACCCTCAGTGACTCAGGCTGAGGGTTGATGGTATATTGTGATTGGCCGGTGAGTCCAGCTCTGACACAGAGGCAGACGAGGACGGTAAAAAAAAAAAACTTTATGGATTTTTTTGATGGCCCTCCAGCCCCATGATGCAGTGGGGCTTATGCCAGTGCTCCTGATGGTCAGCCCAAATATAACACAGGGTCAGACAGCTATCAATGTGTTTGTGAGAGAAAGAGGAAACGAGAGCGGAGGGGCTGAGCCAATCAAAGGTCTGTGCACGGCTCGACAGTAAAATGTGTTCTTACACATTTTAAATAGTAAAAAACATAGACAGCAGTTAACGCTGAAAAGGTGGCACGCTGTCACAAAGGAATAAATGTAAGGGAAAGACTGAAACCGTGCTGCAACATTTCCTTAACGTTCAGTGAAATCAAAGGGCATCATGCTTGTGAATGCTGCATAACGTGCTGTTCAGCAGCTCAATACTATGAGACAGGAACTGAAACGTTTCATATATCTCACCAAAGAGGAAGGAGATAAATCTAGGAGGATGCTCACAGTCACACTCACGGACTTTTCTCACATTTCTGTGCCAGATGAAAACTTGCATATGACCTTGAAAAAGGAATTTTATGTCAATTCACTAAAACTTAATGTCATAATCATTGTGTCCACAGCAGCTCGTCTTCTGTCCTCCAGCGCCAAAATGCTTTGTTGCCTCTGTGGTTTTCTCTGGTTTAGTCCACTGCATTTATCCTTGTCTTGGCGGTGCAGATGGGTATTTACCATGAGTGAGCTTGTAAATGTTAAGTGGTCACATTTATAGCTGACAATGTCCTCAGGGAAATCAATCGCTGCTTGTCCTTGAGACACAAAAAACTACAACAAAAAAGTGTCGGTTATTGAAATGCAACTGAGATGTTTACATGTGTAAAACTGGGGATTTTTGAGGTCTGAAGGTTTCATTGTTTAAAAGACGACAAAGTAATGTGATGGATTTTGTTTTTTCTGGGAGAAATCGACCGCCTGGAGTGACACGTTTTCACATTTTCTGTGTTATCTGGAAGATGAACTATAAACCACAGAGAACTGGGGGAGGATGTTTGGCTCTTGTTTCTCTATATTTGTCTCGTTTTGACTTTGCCGTCAGTGTCTCCTGATACTCAACACAAGTTAACTCCAGCACAGACATCCAGGGTCATTACAAAGATACAAGTGGCAGCTAGGATTAGGTAATGAAGCAACTTGTTCATATGCCATAAAAATATAACAGCATTAAAAAGTGACAGAAAATACATATACATCTAAAACTGTAAGACCACACAGATGTCAGGGTGTTTGTGCTTGTGTGTTTTTCTTACCCATAGCTATAGGGATGTCTGTCCAGTTCAGAGCACACTTCTGGGTGCAAATGCCCTCTTCGTTTAGGACCACGGTCAGGTCATCCTGCCCAACAGCCACCTTCCCATCAGCCAGTGGGGCAACCAGAGGCTCTAACTGTTTCCCAGTGGGGAAGAGCTCCTTGATGGAGCCGCGGCCATCCATCTGGTCGACAGGAGAGATAGAGTGGGTGAGTCAGGAGGTAGAGATAACAATACCTCAGTGACATTAACTTTATCTGTAAGGTCAGTTTTATTTATACAGACAGTAAAACAACATTAAGGAAAAGCCAAGAAGAGGAATAACTTCCAAGCATGAGCTGATAAAATGAATAAATAAGAAAAGGAAAAAGCCAAAAATAAACACAAATCAAGGACATCAAAACAGACAGGAACAGGTTATATAACAACCTGCTTCTGAAGTGTGTTTTCAGAGGATGTATAAAAAGTGACACTTCTCAAAACCTGTCTGTGAAACACTGTGCAGACTTGAAAGGCACCTGCAAAATGTTTGCAGCTTGCCTCTTGAATAAAGTATTCGAGCCAGTCCAGGCAGGAGTCATAGCAGAGAGACACATTTGACAACATCACCCATGAACCACTCAACACTCAAGACTGTCTGACAATATTTTAGAAAAACCCAACACTTAAGAGCAAACTCAAGATGAAGGTGAACAGTGAAGAGGTGAACTGTGATGCAGGGTTAAGTGGTCCCTGTGAATGTTGTGATGAATCCAGACTGAACTGAAGTGAAGTGAACACAGTACAAACAACGAATGAGTGTTTGAAATGCAAGAGACAGATTATGGTGCAAGGATCACTTTATCTTGCAGGTTCCTACAGAGCTCATGGTTAGTGGTGCAGCACATACCCGAATAAGGTAATAGTCTCGTTTGAAACCGACACATATGGAGTTTTCACACCAAGCCATGGACTTTGGAATATCTGGTGCACCAAAGTCGCCCTAACAGACAAAAAGAAAACATTAAGGTGAATAAATATGTCAAAGCACTGGGAGGAAAAAAACATCTGGATCACACTGCAGCGAGTGAGACTTCAAGATATTTTATTATTATACCTGCAGCTCGTGAAACTCTCGGTCCTTCCAGTAATACAGCTGGAGTTTCTTTTTTACTGCGACACACATTCTCAACCTTTCCTCTCCTGAGTTGGTTTGCTGAGGGAGGGTGGGGGGGGGGGACAAAATAATATACAAAACATGACTCAAAATCAGGGAAAATGTGAGCGCAACATGGAAATGTGGACACAAAAAGGAAAAGAGTATCACTGTTATGATTATCTTTGGGATGCAACAAGTGTGCCGTGTGATTCTCTGGTATCACACCAGTCTTTTGCCTGTTTTAGTCCATTTACTGCAAATTACAGCAGAGAAGAGAAGAGAGAAGACACGCTGTTTAATAATAGATGTCTAAATCCTCCTTCCTGTCTTCAAGGAAGCAATTGTACACAGCAAATAGACTGATACTTGCTTGAGCCTCTTATTAATGGGCATCATGTTGCTGTTCATTTAAAGAAGCCGTCACAAGGGAATGATCTCAAAACAGCTGTTGGTATAGTGTGTGTGGTGTGTGTGGTGTGTGTGCTGCAGCATGTTAGATGTGAATACCCCTGTCTGTGTTAACAGGATGAAGGATGGTCTGTGTATGGGATTTTAAACACACTTATGTCTGAGCCCATTTGAATCTATTGATTTATACCCGACTGATAATTGATAATTCACCAGTCTTAGGTCTTTGTTTCTAGCAATAGTGAAATTTGGAGGTGGCTTACAGCACAAGAATCACTGACAGACCACTGTATGGTGAGCTCCAGGGGATTGTTAGCAGTGATAAGAGTTGTCTAAGAACTAAAAACACTGGTTAAAGCCTAATTTGATCAAACTGAACAAACCAGTTAATTTAACGCTTCTAGTGTTAAAGTGGTTTACTATAAGGAAACTGACTCATGTGCCTCCTCTCTCCACTAACTGTGTGGACGCTCTGTTGTGTGAAGTTTGTTCTCACTTGAAAGACTTTAAAGGGGAAACAATACAAATCGAGTGTGACAGCAGCACTTTACAGTATCCACAGTAAACCCCCTGTAACTGACCTGCAGGTCACAGGCAAAGAGTGAGGCTCCTTTGGCTTTGGACACAACAGTGATCTGCTGAAAGGTCAGGAGGTCGTGGACGTGGATGTTGTTCTCTGCAGGAGACGATTAAAGAGATTTTAATTTGTGATGATAATGTAATGCTAAGCTGTGTGTGACTGATTTTCATTTCAAGGCAGCAAAGGTTTAACGATAAACTGACAGAGCCTGATCTTTGAACTCAACATCCCAAATAGGTTTTGACCTACTTTTTCAAAAGCCAATTAAATCTTACGCTGGAATCAAAGTCTAATACATGAAAGTGTGGTTGTGAGATAACGTACCCAGAAGGCTGACGAGGATTTTGTACTGAGAGACAACATAAAGCTGTAGGAAGAATAAGAGAAACAGTTAGTGAAACTTCAAAGCAAGTATTTTTGTCATAGATTTACAAAAGCAGACTGTTCACACTGACGGCTGACCACACCAACGGTCTCTTGTGCTCCTGAGCTTGTGTGAGAACCCATGAATAATTGAGTTGGCCTTGGACAATTAAAAGAGACAAACTGAGGTGAATGGAGAGATGTGAGGCTTGTGTTTACAATCAGACCGTTAGTACTAAACTCAGTAAACTTCAAGTGTTCCTCCCTCACGTAGTTTCTGCGTACGGCTGTAATCTACCTGCTGGATCTTCTTTGAGAAGTTCTTGTTGGATTTTTCCAGCGTCACCTCGAACCGGTTGCTCCCTATGGAGGAAGAAGACATATTCATCTAAAGTCATCATCACCATTGTTATATATAAATGTAAACACATCGTATATATAGTTTATGTACATGTTTACATGCAAATAATAACTCAGTAATTGGAGACACATCCCACTGATTTTCTTTGTACCTGCATCTTTCTTTATTCGGTAGAGGAGGAGATGTCCTGGTTTCGTCCCAACAAGCAGCCAGTCCTCTGTGGAGACAGACACTCAAAGTCAGTGACAGTTCACATGAGACTGAGTCAGTCACTTCAGACATTACAGCCATCAAACACAAACTTTTTCAGTCAGAACTCGCAGGGAAATCATTCTTGTCAGCGGTGAGACATCTCATCATAGACAAGTGGGACACCTGAGACTGCAGCTCAATAAACGCCCAGAGAGATGAGTTCAATGTCAAGGGATAAACGAGTAGCTTGGGGGGGGGGGCATGTAAGATGTCAACAACTTACCCCAGGCCGCAAGACAGTCGATCTGAAGTGGAAGCTTTTCCAAGATAGGCACTGGTTCATAAGCGTCATGCATCTTGAAGCGATATTGCTGATTCAATTACAGACCGCTCGGATGGATCAATCCCAGTCGGAGTGGACGCCTTTCGGACAGCAGCTGACTGACGGACCGCTGATGAATCTGTTAGGGTGGTGCGCCCGTATGTGTCGCCATTAACCGACGGAGCTGTGCAGTATTTCGAGAGACAACAAGGAAATGTGGTCGATGAAAGCCTGGCGTAGCTGGCTGCAGTAATGAAATGCAGTTTGGCTAGTTATCCAGCTCTCGCTCGCTCTCCCTCCGACCAAAACAACAGCTGATCGTTAGCCTGCTAGCTCAGAAGTTAGCAAGCAACGGCTACCGCTCCAAAACATTGTTCCCTCTCACTCCATGTCGACTGAAAACTGAACAAACACAGTCAGTTACTTCACTAACGGAGCACTAACTAACTAAACTCGGCTGGTAATGAAAAACGTATCGGCCGCGGCACTTAGTTGACGTTAGCCAGGTTAGCTTGTTGCTACTTCCCCTGTTGTGTCAACGACGGCTGCGCGAGGGAATGGGGTTTGACAGGCACGTGACTGAAGTCAGCGCACTCACGAGGAACGCGTTAAAGGTGTAGGGATATTTGTAGTCGTAATCCCGTAGCTGTCGGCGCTGTGATGTTATCGCGAGATTTTATTCACATAGCTTTCATAGAAAATACCTGGGATAAAACAAAACGAAAACAAAAAGGAATAAAAAATAACCGAGCACAAAAGGAAAGGTGGAAATACACATTTATTTAACAAAGTCTAAATAAAATAAAGGCAAAAAGAAAAAAGAGCCTCAGAGGATCTCAGGTTACATAAAGAAGACCAGCATATGTGTGCATCATCCCTCAAAAGTGCAAAAAAAAATCCTTTAAAACTCATACAACACCCCCAAAGACAATATGTTTACGAAGACTCCTACACATTAAAGTCATTCATCCAACATACACACAAAAACAGACATTTTAACCATGTTAAAGTATAAATTTTATTTGCAAGACATACGCAAAAAGCCATATAATATCATCAGCTTCACATAACATTGCAGACTCACATCCAGAAATTGGGCTTTAGTGTCTCTCTGAAATAAAACATCCCCAACAAGACTTGGACAATATATATATATATATATATTAAAAAAAGAAATCCCATAAATTAAGGAATTTAGGATATCCACACATATTGCAGTAGATTGCACAAGGACGGGATATAATTCTGCCATTTACGGCAGAATATGATGTTGTAGTGGGAATGTGAGAGGCTCAAAGGAATCTGAATCTCTACTTTGGGTAAAGATCTTAATAATAGTGGCCTACAAGGGAGAAAAGATTACATATGTATATATATTCAGTCACATGTATATTTTAGAGAGTTTAGGCCAACAAGCTATAAAATGTTTACCTTTTATAGAGATGATAATAAATAAACCTTAATTTCAGCCTCGTGGCTACTTATACTTGAAAACAGGTTTGGAAAACATTTATGAGACTCATACATTTTTCCCAGCTGAGTACTGCGGCCTTTCACGTGTTGGTAAAAGCTTGAAAATATCATATTATTACTTGTTTTAACTGTTCCGTGTGAAGGCGGCATCTCAGAAAATGACCGGGTCGTACACAGGGTCCTTACATTCTTAACAGCCCAAAACACAAAAGCAGCACGTTATCCCCCTGACAACCGGGACACACGCTTCAAGTGTCAATAATCACTGACGCGGCTGTGTACAACGTGCGGTAACAGTGACAAATAAACTCAAGATTACTCAGTTAGCCAGAAACCAAAGTGTTATCTGAAGAAGAAATGAGCTCAGCAAATGTCCAATAGTTTGGTAAAGACATAAAAAGTTATCTGGCTAAATGGTTAATCACACCATTCAGCTGCCTTCTCCCTTCAACATTAAACATACGTCATGATTTGACCTATTAACTATGTAACACAAAGAAACACAAGCTGAAAACAGCACGTCTCTCACATCTCAGGTGTCAGACGCCGTGTCGGCAAAAATAAAAACCTCTCACTTTGCACAGTAACTTGGTGTTTTCAGTCAGTCTCTGATATCATGGCTGTGACAGTCGCTAGAAATCATAATTTATACCTGAACAGATCAAAGTCTAATCAGTGCTCACATGTCTACACGTTTCACCCTTTGGTTGTTTTGTAATTTGCTAAATGTTTTCAGTGCTTAAAAAACCACATGATCCATTAAAGACTTAAATATTAATCTAAAACCACAAGGCAGGATTTTGATAAATATCCCATTTTCCATAAAGGGCCTTTAGTGAAATGTTCAGTTTTCTGCATTTTGAGTTTGTGACTGTGGAGAAACATCTTTAAAACTAATAAAATATTCATCTAAATGCTAAATGCTCTGCCGGTCTGGACGTCAACAACAGCAACAGCCAACCCATCCACCCAATACCACCTTAATATACCTCAGCGGCCATGCCTCCTTGAGCTCATTAAGGTATTACAGAATTATTTATGAAATGAAATTAAATAGTTAAAGTGTCAGGAGAGAGAACATTTGGCTTTGCCCACATTTTTTTGGTAACCACATCACTCAGAACGCATTCATTGCTGCCTCAGTGATATTGCTTTCTTTTCTCATATGCCCATATTTAATTTCTACTCCATTTTGGATCTCTCCATCTTGGTTTTCAGGATTTCCTGTTAAACAAACAAACAAAAAAAAGGGACGTGGATTAATGCATGTGCAGTGATGTGAGTGTGTAGGACGACAGTAACAGAGAAAGTAAAAGGAGCCTTTACCTCCTCTTCATCTAGCATTACAGGGAGCGCTCTGGAGAGAGAGAAGAAGAAGAGGGGGATTAGAGAAGGAGGAGTCAGACCCAGTCCAGACCTGGACGGCTGCTCTTTGCGTATGAGCTGCATCTTTCTAGTCGTAAATGAGCTGCTGTGAGCGACACTGATACCTTTACATAAGCTGCGACGATGTGACATATTAAAAAGGATTACACCTTTAATCCAGTACCTAGGTCTCACACATTTCAGGTGAGGTACAGTAATACTGAATGTTTTAAGTGCAATGCTGCACTGTGAGGGCATTATGGGATGTTTCTGAGCCACAGCTTTGACCTCACAGAGAGACTGTTCCTGTGTCGGCTCCGTGGCTCAAATTCAAAATTTACTACTTACACATCAGCAACAGTTGTAGGAATGTTCTCCTCGACCCACTTTAGGTCTTCATCCTGGAAAAAAAAAAAAAAACAGGAAAAAAGAAGAAGGAATGATTAAATTTGATATGGAAACACAATAAAGAGATAAAAGAGAGAGAGACGAAGGCAGCTGACGCACTTCTTTACTCAAGAGTTTCTGGGAGCCATTAGCGTCGGGCTTTGAACCTCTCATCTTCATTCCCTCTGAAAGAGCCAAAATAACAAAAAGAGCCATTTGAGATCACACAAAAGCCCCTTGTTTGATGACATGATTATAACATAACCAGGTTACTACATTTACTTTTTATACTATTATATGATCATAAGATGAGCATCTCCAAACGAGTGTGTTCTCCACATGTCGGCATGACGAACACACACATTTAGCCTCAGTAGCACTTCAGAGCGACGTCCTCAGAGGATCTGAGGTAAACTGTGAGCAGGCCCAGATTATTTACAGATGAGCGCGTTTGGTTAAATATGGAGCAATTAGGACGACATCAGAAAAGAACGGGAGTGTGAAGTGTTTCCAGATTTAGTGCTGATGTGACAAACACGAGGAAAAACTGTCTCTGCAGCTCTTAATGGCTCTGCACAATTTAGTTGCACAGCATTTAGACACTGACATGATGCATCTAAAACTTTATTTATACATTAGCTCTCTGGTTGTAAGGGCGTCTGAATCTATTCATGTCTGCTGCAGGTGTCCTCAATAATACGAAATAAAAAGGACTAATATGTTTTACCAAAAGCTTCATTCAACATGGGCTCCTTGGCCTCCTCCTCGTCATCATCCTCATCAATCAGAGGGGAATGGGAGAACCTAAAGGTAAAGAGAGAACATGTTAACCTTGTATCTGAATAGATCAGATGTTATTTTGGCCTCCACGGTCGTCCACAGCTGCAGATTTGACCTCTGACCTCTGGCTGTTGGCAGAGGGCCGCAGCAGCACCATGATGACCAGCAGGATGGTGGAGAACAGGAGACGCCAGAAGGCATCGTCTACCCACAAGTCCCGCCAACCCTGAGCAGAGGATAAAAATAGAAAAAGAGAGAGAAGACAGAGAGTTGGGTTTTTATCAAATTCGCTTTTCATCTCTTGGTAAACAGGAAACAGAAACCTCACAGAGAGACAATCACTCAGGGACAGAAACAAAACTGACCGTCTGGCAGTCGACCAGCTTGAAGGCTTTGGTGGTCCAGATGATGAAGATGATGGAGGCTGTGGACACAGAGTCAACTCATAAACAATATGCAAATGAAAGAGCAGCACGCGAAACCTCCCACCAGAGAAACCAGAAATAGAAACTGAACAAAAGGTTACCTCAGTGAGACTGATGACAAAAATATGAATACATTTACACATTTTTAATACAAGACAGGCCTATTAAAAACAGCACAGGGATAATGTGTTCAAGGATTGTTGGAAAATACACGCCTGTATTCAGCCTTTTAACTAACTCTGCTTAGTAACCAAAGTACACATTTCCCCCTTAAAGCTGCTGTCATCACAGATACTCACCCACAACAGAGAAGATGAGGGTGTTGGTGAAGTGCTGATACAGGGACAGCTTCACCACGTTTCTGCGCAGCTTCAGCAGACGAGTGGTTTGAGACAAACTGATGAAAATGTAAAATGCAAATTAAGGAGAACGTGTCGTATATATACATTGGAATGAGAATAATTAAAAAGCTTATGCATGCAAAAGCTTCTGAACATGCAAATCCGGGGTTATCCACGACGAGTGGCTGCTTTGAGTGAAGGATATCCACCACATGACGCAGGAGTCGATGAGGGAGAGGCTGAGATTAGCGACCAGGGCGACGGTACCGTAGAAACCCTGCAGGACGAAGATGATGTCAGAGTTTACCAACAGAACTAAAGCAGGAGAAGAAGAGCTGAGAGGGAGATGGATGACTTCATTATACAGGAAGTTATGAGGCTTTTTTGTTTTATGTGAGATAAGCTTGTGTTGAGATGCGGAGGAGATTTAAGTCTCCGACCTCCTGACAGAACACATCCACCCTCCACCCTCCGTCCTCTCTCCATCATTCTTACTGTCTCTCTTGTCTCTGTGTTTTCATGACTCTTTGAACTCGCTGCAGTGTCTCTGGCTGCATATGAAAGTGAAAATATCACTCTCAAGTTTGTCATTCCCTGTTATCATCGCCCATCTGCCTCCCGGAGACTGAATCCCTACGTAACCTTTTCTCCCCCCTCTGTCCCTCTCTCTCTCTTTCGTCTGCTCTGCTCTAATCAAACGTATTTATACAGAGTGCCCTGAAAGCAACATCTCTATGTGGGAAAAAAAAAAAGCTATGATCACCCTCAATCTGCCTGCAGCGGCAACGACAGACAATGCTCCATCTGCACTGGTTAAAATCCACAGGGTTTATTATATTTGTCTGGAAGAAATTCATCTGTTGAAACAGGAGATTAATACGTTCGGGTGGAAGAGTTCTCCTGAGAAGCAACGAGAGACTGTGCCTCTCAGGAAAAAAGAGACTCAGCGTTAAATTGTTCTGTCTGTCTGTCTGTGTGTCTGTCTGTCTGTCTGTCTCTCTGTCTGTCTGTGTGTCTGTCTGTTCTGCAAACAGTTACAGCAGCTGCTCCTCGCTGTCACATTTCTGACAGTGTAGCTGCTAAGGTGGTGTTTGTGGGTTATTATTAAACCACCCCAGCTATCACCACGGTAACCCCAGGTGTCATCAAGTCAACCTGGAGTGAAATGTCAGGAGTATAACTAGTGACTGCATTTGTTTTGGAGTATGCTGTATGACATTATGCTGTGATGGATATGGGTTAATAGCATCTGTGTTTCACTATGAGTTGTCTTGACTGTCACTGTGTCAAAACAAATGTTGAGGATGAAGGCTGTAGACACTTACACCTGTCACCCTCAGCACTCCCTCCACAGAGGAGAAGAGCAGGTAGAGGAGCCCGACAGCTACCAGCCGGTGCACAGTGGTACCCAACCTGGGCCTGAAAGACACCGTGCACTTTTACTAACACAGTAAGAGTATTAGCAGAACTAAAAAGATGTGTTTGTATGTTTTAAAACTTACTTGACGATGCCGTAGCCAAGACTGACGATGAGGACCAGGATCCGGGCTAAAGATCTTTTGAGCGCAGAGAGCAGCTCAGCAAAAATCACAGCACCTTGAACTGTGAAGAGGAAAAACACAACTATGATTATAGCAGGCGAAAGTAAAGAGAGCATCTAATAAACCTCAATCCTGAAACCCACCCACCATAGTCTCCTTTGTAGCGGATGCTCTGGTACTCTGAGTAAAACACAGCTTTCTCCAACATGCCCAGGATGATGACGGCGCCGATCCAGAACTGAATCCGCAGCAGATCCCTCCAGTAGCAGGCGCACCAGAAGAGCCAGAGGGCGCCGAACAGCACGTACACGATGCACATGACCATGAAGAACTGTGACGGACGGAGGACAGAGAAGAGGTCGGCTTCACTTCTTAAAACCAACACTGACATTTTCCTCTCAAGGCCGTGAAACTTTGAAACCTACATGATCTCAACCCAAGGTCTGATGTACTTGTTTCTAAAGCCTTCAATCACCATGTCAAACTAGTTGAATATTTAAAACTAGAGCATATAAAATTACAGTGTTGTGGCCAAATAACAGCAGTCAAATCTTTCTGTTTCAGATTTAAGGCTGACACATTTCTAACCGTACGCACCATCATGTGAGGCCAGTCAGCAGGAGACGAGTAGTCATGTGGTCCCTTCATCTCAACTTTCACTGGGGAAAGAAAGTATTAAATAAATCACCTCTGCTGACACTTGTTAAAAAATCTCAGTGGTTAGATTTTCTATTCATTATTCATTTCTTTAACCATTTTCCTGTGTGAGTAAACACCAAAGATCCTGAAGCTCTGGATGTAAAATTAATGATGCTGTTTCTCACTTGTAAAAGCAAAGTTGAGCTGCTCTGGTCCAAAGTCTTCATCTTCAAGTCCTCGAAACAGAGGCTGCACTTTGACTATGAACAGATAAGGACTGTCCTCCCAAGCTTTGGCCACTGCACTGATATCCTGCAAACAAAAAAAAAAAAGTTTGTGCACTCAGTTTAACCTCCACTGGACACCACACCACTGAGAAATGACAGACTTTCAATCTTACCGGCTTGTCGGGCCAAAAAAGGCTCTGATTCGATGGCTCACTCTGAAAACAACAAACAGAAAACAGCACTAACATAAAAAGACAGTGGTGATTTGACGCTGTAAAATAAAGTAAATATAGATTCACACATGCAAAAATCCTTTTGTTCACTGTTCACCAGCTTGTTCAGTGACTCACCTTTGGGCTGGTGAGGGGCTGATATGGGCTGAAGTCAGAATAATACACCTGCAGAGAGGAGAGGACAAAGAGATACACATGTAGGTTTATAATGCATGCAGCAAAGGAAATGTAAATGTTTCCAGATGTGCATAAGTTACACAAGGTGACATTAGGGGTTGTGCAACCCCTGAGTTCATGTTGTGTCCATATCAAACCTTTGGTAAGAAGAGCGAGGAGCAGTTTTCAAAGTAAATGTATCCCTGACTGTAGAAGCCGCTCCAGCCGTCCTTCAACATGTGGTCCATACCAAACATGTTCTTCGCTTTGCTGTCCTGCAGAAAAAAAATCAGGGAAAATGATTCAAACTCGTTCATTCTCAGTGTTATAATGACATTAGTGTATGTCTGTTAAAAGTAAACAGAGGGAAATGAAGGGTGCTTGAATATAGCACAGAAACCCGTGGAAAGTAGATGAGAAAAAAAAGAAACAAACAGCTGAATGAAACAGTGCTGGTGGTAAAAACACAGAGATAAACACAGAGGGATCAGCAGCAGAACTCCCAGTGTCACATGTGGATCATTTGGCTGAAGATTTATGTTAAAGCTGCACATCTGGGCCAAACATGAACTTGTCAGTGGCCACAAGCAGATGTCTGAATGATTAAGTGAAACACTTGGCTCTGACTTAAACATTTTAAACTCTGTACATATATTTGTTTCTGCTCTGGACTTCCTTGCAGCCTTCCTGACATCTGCCAGACAGCGAGGAACAAAGAAGACGATGTCAGCTGTTCTCATCTCGCAGCGGTACCTGCTTCAGAGGAGCCATTTGAGGCTGAAAGGAGCCGACACTGACATTCAAAAAACATGTCTGAATGAAAGAAAAAAACTCTGATCGGGCCGCAGGTGACCCGGATACGCCCTTGCTTTCTGACCTGCTGCTTCGAGGCTGACAGTGACAAGGTGCAGCTGATCAAAGCCAAAGCAGCAGTTGAGTGTGAGACACTTCTGGACCCAGAGTCAACACCGGCACAAAGAAGGAGGTCATGCAGGAAAAGTAAATAAACTTGAGAAGCGACACAGCAGCTGCTCCGACTGACTGACAGGCTGTTGATGCTAAAAACACAGTGAAGAGGTGGAAACACTGACATTTTCAAGAGCGAAAAATGTGCTTGAAAGTTTGAAGGTGTAAATCAAACTGACTTTTCTGTAGAAAAAACAAGAAATCAAATGCACAGGTTCAAACATCTGTAATTTAAAAACAGTGTGTTACTTAAATTTAGCAGCGTAAGTGTTATGTTCAAGTTAATACTGCTGAAACTCCATCAGCTCCATCCACTGTGTCTCCATGTGACATTTACATTCAGGGCTAAAAAACAAAGAGTCAAAAGTCAACACTCACTGGTGTGTTGAAGACCTCGTTGTAGCAAACAGAGGAGCGCAGGTACCAGCTGATGTTGAACGCCAGGTTCCTCTCACATGACGCCGGGTCACCCTGGACTGGAGAGAGCAAGAAAGAATTACCTCCCAGAATCATGATGCAACACTGCATCCTGGTCCGTGATATGGAGACGTCACGCTGCTTACACTTCATGAAGATGGTGGTGTTGGCGTACAGTGTTTTCCGAAACACGGCATCTTGTGTCTGAAAACACAAAGAGACAGTTCAGTTGTACTTCAGCTGCTGCTCAGGCTCCTTCCTTGTTTTAGCCAGGTAGTCAGACAATCATTAAATCTATTTCTAACCTACTTTTAACAAAAAGTCAGGCTTTAATTAACTGTATATTCTATATTTTTCTTTAACAAAAGCAACCTATGAGCCTTAAAATGACAGCAAAGTCAGATTCAATCCACTACACAGCATTAATGGACCGTCACAATACATTCAATACACATCAGATGGTGCTGGTAGAGAGAAACACAGCTGCTGGCCATTATGTGTTACCTACATGTAGGGTTAACTGCCCCTATTGCCCCTATGCAGAGGCAGCGCATTTGGAAACACTTGTGAGGCATCTCTTAAGATTTACAACCCTGACCTCAGTCACATGACTCAGAGGCTGAGCTGGACTTTTATTTTTCCACATCAAACTGAGCAATTAATTGTTTTTTATCCTGATTAATTGTTCCCTCGCTGTCAAGATCACAGACTGTGAATAAACACGGTCCAGATGAACTCATGCACTGAGCCAATAACCGGGTCCTCTCCTCTTATCTTACAGCAGGCTGAGGAGGAAACGGCTCTTTTAACTGCAGACCTGTAAATAACACAGTGCTGCAGCTTCACTATAAAACCCAGCAGTATGTTAGTTTTGCAGTGCAATGGGCGCATGCATGTTGAAACATGCAGCAGAGCTGTCACAGGGTTTCTCTGTCCGACAGGTAGCATGCAGGCTACCCCGGCTAACAGCTACTGCCATGGTAGATTTAGCACGACACACACAAACACACACACACACAGTGTAAGAACCGGAACAGCAGCGCGTGTTGGAGGTGCGACACTGACCGAGTTGATCATGTTCCAGACGGAGACCTCCGCCGCCCTCCCGAGCTGGGAAACTAACGCAAAGAGCAGCAGACATGATGGACGTGCA
This sequence comes from Caranx ignobilis, assembly GCA_021432705.1. NCBI lineage: Eukaryota > Metazoa > Chordata > Actinopteri > Carangiformes > Carangidae > Caranx > Caranx ignobilis. The sequence continues at coordinate 299,593 of JAFHLA010000217.1, read as the reverse complement.
TCTGGCATCTTCGTTTGTGTATCTTACTCCGGGTGCCTCTGGGTGAAGTCCCCGCTGCGGCCGCTGGAGGGCGGAGCTCACTCTGCTTCCTCCACGACATCATCTCTTCTTCTGTGGTGAACTCTGCTGTTAGTGTTAGTTTAAAGTTTAAAGATTAAACTACTACAACCTCCAAATCTTCAGAATCCAATCAATTCAATCAATTCAATTAATATATGAAAATATACTAATACTAATACTATACTAATATTTAAAAAGCCAGACTATATTATCACATTATATTATATTATATATTATATTATATTATATTATATTATATTATATTATATTATATTATATATATATATTATTCTAATGTTATTTTAAATAATTTTTTATCTTGTGTGCTTTAATTTGGGGATTTTGCTTTGAAAATTCAGACCGGATGTGCAGGTGATGGTGAGTTTGTAATCACATCCTGTGTGGTCGCTGTTGCTTCAGTGCAGCAGTGTGAGCTGTCAGCCTCAGGCAGAAACTTGGAGGAAGAGTCATGTGGTTTATGTGAACATAAGAAAAGCGGAGCCACTGTGAGCGGCTGCTGTTTGGTTTTACCTTTCATCTGTTGACGTCAGCTCGAAATGGCGGAAGTGAACAAACCCGTTATCAGGTATAAACAACGTGTGTGTTTTCAGACGCTCTGCAGCAGCAGCAGCAGCAGCAGTGTTGGGTTTTACCCTCACTGTGTTTGACCTTTGACTTTTCACATGGAGGCCTCAGATACCTGTTGTATCATGTCCTCCAGTCTGCGCGTGATGTTTAATGATGCTGTGTTTTTATTAACGCAGGGAAGTAAACTCATCTGTGTTTCGTAATCTGTCAGTGGGTGTTAACAGGTGTTGTAGCACATAATGTTGGGGGTTTTAAACTCCTTAAATCTACAGTTCCTGTGGTAAAGTCATAGGAAATGCTTCATTTCCTCCCGCCTGCCTGGTATGTCAGTTAGTTTCCTCTCTGTTTGTTCCTCAGTGTCGTTCCTGATGATGAAGGAGAGACAAAGTTCAAGAACAGTAGTGATGTTGCTTTCTACAGGTACGTAGATCACAAATAACAATCAGTGACCATTTTAAAATGTGTGGAGCGTCATAATATTGTTGTTGATGTTAATTTCGGAGGCGACAGACGCAGGCTCCACCCTCGCAGCACCGAGCCCTGTTGGACACCCTGGTGCTCACAGAGAAAGGTGCACGCTTTGAGCTGTTGGAGCCCGACACCAAGGTCTGAACGATACAGCATCAGTGACAAAATAAATCAAGGATGATCTACCATCTGATAACGATCAGTTAGCTCACACAGGAAGCTCATGTTTCTTTTACACTTAATGTTAATTATTGTTTTATCGTTATATAACATTTTAATTCTGTGTCTTTGCTCTTTTCTCAGACCAGACTTCTTCTCTCGGTGTCGTCCTGTCAACACCACTCTGTGAGGATCCTGATTGATGAACTCCAGCCCATTAAAACACGCTACCGAGTCCCAGATGTGATAACAGTGGAACCACAGTGTGAGCAGTAAGAGCTGCACCACCACCATCCATCACCCGTCTGTTTTAATAACATCCCTTTAATGCACTAAACAAATGCACACATCCTTTATTTCTCTTTTCCTTGATGCACTAAAGGCTTCGTGCTCGTGTTTTTTCGTGTTGCACATCTGTGACTCTCCTGAAATGTTGAGAAATAATTTATGGAGAAAGTCAGTTCAGCCTCGTTTGGAGCTTCTCTCCATCTGTTTCTTAAAGTCAAAGTCAAAATGTCAACATCCTGAAATAGCTTCTCAGTTAAAGTTTAACACATGTGTTGCTTTTTGGTTCCTGGAAATCATTCTGGGTGGAGATGTGACGCTGTTATAAAAGCTAAGAAGGAAACTGCATCTGTCTTTCTTTTTTTTTTTTTTTGAGACATTCAAACAGTAAAATGACTTTAACAGTAACAGTCAGTATTTCAACAGTATTTGTCCTTTTGTCCCTCAGGTTCAGGGTGGAGACACAGACCGAGGACTGCGTCACACTCTCCTGGTCGTCAGGGCGACATCAGGTCCGTGTGTGGCGTTTTCCTTTTCGTGTGGAGATCCTGTGTGAAGATGAAGTGATGGTCACGTTCAATCCTAAAGGGAAACTGTGGTTTGAGACGCTGCAGCCTCCACCAAGGTGAGGATCCCAGGAGCGTGGTTCAGACTAAAACAACACTTAATATAGTATAATATAAATTCTTTTCCTTGTGTCTCTCTCCTTCTAGATTCACATCTCATGGCTCTGGTGTGGTGAGATAACATCAACACTGTTCACACTGCAGTGTGATATCACTCAGACATGAGGGAGTTAAACGCCTTTATTGTTCCTTTGCTTTGTTCCTCTAACAGCGTGAAGACGACCCCCCGAGTTTATTGTGGAGAGAGACTTTCAGGCACTTTGTGGATATCAAAGCTAATGGTTTGTGGCTGCTGCTGAATATTTTAAAGGCCAAACTTGTCAGCGTGTCTGCAGCATTAGTTCTCATTTTCCGAGCTTGTTAAAAACACACTCAAAAGAAACAAGAGCCCGGAGTGGGAGCGACTTCTTATTCTGTTGACTTGTGATGAGAATATATAATTATATTTTCATGGCTCTTTTGGTGAGCTGATTTATGGACTGCACTTTATGAAACAAACAAACACTGTAGCCAGACAGCCCAACTCAGGAGAACCAATTACACACAGTGGTATGATGGGATGACACTTGAAGGGCTTCAAGAGTTTCAATAATGTAAGAGAAAGGAACTCGTGTGCAAGTCCAACCGCTCCACACAGCTCCTAGAAAGCACCAAGTAATTAGCCTAAGTACTAATAGGAAGGAAATGACATCCTCAGTCCATAAACTTTCTATACATGCATCCTGAGTACCTGCTAAAGTCATTTAGCCCGGTGCACAGCAGCTAAGATGAACATTTTCTTTACTTTCACTCTGGCTGTAAACACAGACAAACACTTTGAGGACTGACTTTCTGCAGATAAATGAACAAGCTAAATTCATACGAGTGAAAGTCGTTGCTGTGTCTCTGCAGGTCCCAGCAGCGTTGGAGCGGACGTCTCTCTTCATGGCTTCAGTCATGTGTACGGTCTCCCAGAGCACGCTGACAGCCTGCAGCTCAGAGACACCAGGTAAACACACACACACACAGACACAGAGTGATTTGTGTATTCATCTCACTGGTTTGCAGCCTTCAGTTTTGTCTTATGATCTGATTTCTGTTCACAGAGACGGTGAACCGTACCGGCTCTACAACCTGGACGTCTTTGCCTATGAGTTGTGCAGTCGCCGCGGCCTCTACGGCTCCGTGCCTCTGCTGGTGGCTCACAAACCCGACAGGACTCTGGGTGTGTTTTGGCTCAATGCATCAGAGACTTTTGTGAACGTACATTACAGCTCCACGGACCTGCAGGTACAATCTGGAAACCCCTGCATGGTGTAAAACAAACAAACAAAAAGCCTGTTTTAACTTAGAAAAGAATCACATGACAAAAATGCACATGTATGATGACATAATAACTCCTCCCACCTCACCCAGGGGGACCACACACCCGCAGTGAAGCGGAGGCGTGTGCATCCTCAGACCGACGTCCACTGGCTGTCAGAGAGCGGTGTGATTGACTGCGTGGTTCTGCTCGGGCCTGGTCCGCAGCAGCTCTTCAGCCAGTACGCTCAGCTCACAGGTGTGTCTGCAGACCTGGGTCTGTTACATCATCACTGAAAAAATTCAGCTTCCTCACTCTTTCCTCCCCCCACGCTCTCTCTCAAGGACATCAGGCCCTGCCCCCTCTCTTTGCCCTCGGGTACCACCAGTGCCGCTGGAACTACCTCAACGAAGCTGACGTGAAGGCTGTGGACGCTGGGTTCGATCACCACGACATCCCGTATGACGTCATCTGGCTGGACATCGAGCACACAGACGGGAAGCGTTATTTCACCTGGGACCCCGTTCACTTCCCTGACCCGACCGGCCTGCAGCGCCACCTACAGAAGAAGGACAGGAAGGTCAGCTCAGGGTCACAAACACACACACACACACTTATATGTTTTTCTACATTAATCAGCTGCAAGTTTAAGTTTAAGCTATGTGCATATTTTAAAATATTTTTTTCAGCTGGTTGTAATAAATGACCCCCACATCAAAGCTGATCCTGACTGGTTGCTGTATCGTGAAGCCAGGGATGGTGGACATTTTGTCAAGAACAGAGAGGGAGAGCTCTATCAGGGCTCGTGCTGGCCTGGTAATGTGTTTACGACTGTGTTTATGACTGTGTTTATCTTGTCTTTTACTTTTAAAATTAAAAACTTCTTCCCATTTATAATAAACTTTCCATAACCTTTTGTCATAGATGAGTCCTGTTACCTTGATTTCAGCAGCCCGACCACTCGGGCCTGGTACTCCAGGTGCTTCAGTCTGGACAAATACAAAGTAAGTACGTGTTAAAATGATCCGCAGATCAATAATATCATCTGTTATGCTGCTGAGGCTTCTTTCTGGAGTTGTAGTTTTTTATCTTTTGTTGTAAATGTGAAATGAAAGAAATAATGTTCTGCTGCTTCTACGTTAAATCTTAACTTATTTTATCATTAGAGCAGTTTTGCCGTTGTTGAATAGTTTCTGTCTGATTCAGGGGTCGACTCCGTCGTTATATGTGTGGAACGATATGAACGAACCGTCTGTGTTTGACGGGCCAGAGCAGACAATGCCAAAGGACGCAGTGCATTATGGGGGCTGGGAACACAGGGAACTACACAACCTGTACGGCTTCTACCAGGTGAGTGGGATTAAAGCTGCTATTATATTAACACTTTCTGTGCAGGAAAATTTTATATTAGAATTTGACATTTGTCTTTTTGAAGCACATGGCCACAGCTGAGGGTCTGATAACTCGCTCAGGCGGCTCAGAGAGACCCTTCGTCCTGTCGCGCTCCTTCTTCGCCGGGTCACAGAGATTCGGTGAGTTGTTATTTAAATGTCAAAAATGTTTACGTCAGCCCCTGAAGAATCTCACTGACTCTGTTTGTTGTGCAGGAGCAGTATGGACGGGGGACAACGTCGCCACATGGGAATATCTGAAGATCTCGATTCCAATGCTTTTGTCTCTCAGTGTGGCAGGTGTGGTGTTTTGTGGAGGTGAGTGTGGAGCCGTACGAACTGCTCTCACCACAACTAGACTCATGAGAGACAAAAATGCTGAACTTCATATGTCAAACTTGTTTAGAAGTACACAAATCCTTCATGCTGTGATCTCTCATGTCGTCCTGTGTCCTCTGTGTTTTAGCTGATGTTGGTGGGTTTGTTAAGGATCCAGATCCAGAGCTGCTGGTGCGCTGGTACCAGGCCGGCGCCCTGCAGCCGTTTTTCCGCAGCCACTCTGCAAATGTGACGAAGCGCCGGGAGCCGTGGCTGTTTGGAGAGGAAGTGACCGCTGCGATCCGCACCGTGATCCAACAGAGGTACCGTCAGAGAGGGGTCCAGTTGTTTCATGTGTCCAGATGTTTGTCCATTAATCAAAGTGTTCCAGCAGCCTCGGTTGTTTTTCTTCTTCCTGCAGCAGACTGTGCTCAGATGGGAAGTTAAAATGATGGTTTATTAACCACGGATGACAGTTGAGTCATCAGGCCTTCATCAGGCTCATTATAAACAAAAGACAAACTAACTGTGGTGTCCTCTCATCTCCTGTCTTCAGGTACTGTCTGCTGCCGTACTGGTACACTCTGTTCCACCAGGCCCACACCTCTGGTCTGCCTCCACTCAGGTGAGGGTCGCTGCCACCTGCTGTTCAGCAGACATGCTGCAGCTGCAAACATCAGCGTCGGTCCTGCAGCATCAGACACTAGAGGTCAATATTCCTCATGTCACTTGATAGAAACACTCTTTTTATCTGACACAGACCTCTGTGGGTGGAGTTCCCGACAGAACAGGGCACCTTCTCCGTGGACAACCAGTATCTGATCGGTGATAAATAACTCCTTTAATCTTACATCATCACACTCTGTGCCCTTTAATCGCTGCATAAAGGAGTTTAACTGTGTTTGTTTCCCTGCAGGAGGAGCTCTGCTGGCCTGTCCTGTCACTGAACCAGGTGTTCAAGAAGTAAACGTCTTACTTCCTGGATGTGGTGAGGTAAATCAACCACCAGGTAACATGTTTATACATCCTGATGTCGTCGTGTTGCTCCTCAGTGTGGATGTTACATTCAGGTTTGTTTCTGTTTCAGATCTGGTTTGACGTTCACTCTGCAAAGGCCTATGAAGGAGGCAGGACGCTGAGTCTCCCCGTCACCTTGGACACAGTTAGTGTTTTGTAACATATTAAGATGAATTAATGAGTCAAAGGTTGTGTGACAACATGTTTTCCTCTGTGCAGGTTCCTTTGTTCCAGCGTGGAGGCTCAGTGGTCTGCAGGTCAACAGGAAGTGGCTCCTGTACGGCTGACGTCCAGCAGCTGCCGCTCTCCATCACTGTGGCACTAAACTCTCAGGTGGGAGAAGTGGGACACACAAGGGACAGTCTATCAATCTAATACTATAGACATTTTAATATTATGTCATTAAGGATGGACAAAATATTAGGAACATCTTGACCTTGAGGTGGCTGTTCTCTGAGTAAACATAATCACATCTCCTCTTTGTTTAATTGGAGCTTCAATGAAAGATCTTTTCATTATCAGCTGTTTGTTTTCTTCATTCAATTTTCAGCCTGAAATTCACTTTACTGTTAAATATGTTAAAGATTTCATCAAATGTTGACCTTTGAGAAGCTGCAACCTGTGAATATTTTTTCATTTTTTTCTTTTAAATAACCCAAGTGGTTAATAAATAGGCACAATAGAACAGATTTTAACACAGTATGGTGTCTCTGATTTAGTGCTTTTACATTTTTCAAAACAAAATAATGATTATAAGTCACAGGTTGGTGAAGCTGCTTTGTATTTACCGACTAAAAGAGATTAAGGCACAGTTTATTTCTACCAGTCGTAAATTAATTCTGCATGTTTATACTCAGACTCGTGATATTTAAGAGCAGACTGCCGTCCCCTCTCTCTGCAGGGTGCAGCTGATGGTGAGCTCTACCTGGACGACGGCCACTCCTTCAGCTACCGCGACAGAAAGGCCTTCTGTCTGCGCCGGTTCACCATGCTGTCAGGCCGGCTGCTCTGCCGGTGAGTCACACTCACACCTCCTGAAGAGGAGACGCTTTTTTAGACACATGGAGAAGGAGCTAAAAAAAAAAGATGTTTTAGACGAGCCTCGAATAGCTGCAGATTTTAGACAGGAAACATAAAAATGATGTCATTCATGTTGTCGATGCTGCTTCTTTCAGCTCCGCCTGTGAGGACGGAGCGTTTGACTGTGACACCGTCGTTCACTCAGTCACCGTCCTGGGAGTGAGGAGGAAACCGTCCACTGTGACTGTGCAGGTGTCAGGTGAGGCTCAGTCACACTCACACACACACACACACACACACTGCTGCAACACAGTGTAGACAGAGACTGTGTCAGCTGATATTCATAACAATAGTACTGTGATGACAATGACAATGCAGTGATGTGTCATCCAACATAAGGAGGAGAATTAAAAGAATCAAAATACCAAATTGACTGATAGATTTATTGACATATATAAAAATAAGGAGAAAAGGAAACTTGCCTTAAAACTTTATTTGAATATTCAACAAATGAAATTGAGCCGAGTCAAAAGATCGTCTCAGAGGAGGAGGATCGAACATCTTCCATCGATTCAAAAACGTTTGGAGAAAATCTTCCTGTAGGAAATTGATAATAACATATACTTTATATCTCAATAAATGATCAAACAAACTGAATATTTATCTTATTTGTGTGCTCAGCAGTGTTAAAGTGTATTTCATCATTTCCTATGGAAAAAAAAAATCCCATTAAAATCCCATTAAAATCTAAAATCGTGGCTGTTTTTGGTTTTTGTGCATCATCGTGTTTTCAGCCTCATTCACTGTTTTGTTCTGTTGTTCTTAGTATAAAGGCAGGAAACTCACAATAGAAGAGTCAGGCCCATCAAAACCTCATTTGTCCTGTAGGAAGCTCAGGTAGAGGAAGAGGTAGTTTTACTTTGCAGGTCCTGGAAGGTCAGAGTTTTGTTAAAAAAAAACTGTAAAAAAAGAAGAAAAGAAAAGAAACAAACAAACAAACATGAATCGTCTCTTTCTTTCCGTTACCAGGTGATAAACACTCACCTGCTGCCTTTGAGTATGTGGAGACCTGCCGCACTCTGACAGTGAGCGACCTGAACCTGAGGGTGGCGACAGACTGGGACATACAGATAGGTCGATGACTGACTGTGGGTTTGTTGTTCCAGAGAGGAGGAGGCAGTCGGGTTAAAATCAGCTAAATTTATTTTTGAACAACAAATTTAATACTTGATCCAATGAAATGAAGACTGGAGCACTTTGTTAGTACTTTAGCCATTTTCTTTTTAAAGTTCAGAAAAAACAGTCTAATCCCTCCATGTTCGTCTGCCTCACTGAGAACTGTACCATTTAAAAAAATGAGAATAAAAGTGAATGACGAGAGAAAAAGAGGCTCAATTTATGTTATTTTCTTTGAATGATCTGGAAAAAGCAGGATTAAATGAATATAACAAATCAAATACAAGTTTTCTCCCAGTCATCATCATCATCACCATCATCATCATCATCATCATCATCATGGTAAAACTAAACTAAAACCACAACAGTCCGACACGTGACACGGAAACTGCAGCGAGTGAAACAGAAAAACAGCTCCTCACCTCCAGAAAGGATCTTGTGTTGATATGGAAGTAATGTGTGTTAGTTTAGTTTTATAGCTGTTAAAGCACCTGATTTCATTTAATATAACTGAAGATCAGAGACGAAAGAAAAATAAGATGAAATATGAGAGGAAATGAAATGCACAACATACCAAGTTATTTTTAAAATGAGCTCTAAGATGCTTTAAAACGTGAGGAGCAACGTGAGCAGCTCGACTAAACAGGGATGAGACTGATGTGTGATGTTTCTGTGCAAATATTCAGTGGTAGTTTTTTTTTTAAACCTTTCCATCACTAGATGTTGTTTGTTATTCTTCTGTTTTTCCTCCAGGATTTCACTCACACCTGAGAGGAGAAACTGAGCCTTTTGTGATGACGAGCAGCTCTGTGATTTACACACACACGATCCTTTTCTGTGACTCTTTGCCTGTTTAACTAAAACCCAGCCTGTTGGATTGAAGTTGTATTTTTAAGCTAAAAATGGATGATGATACTCCTCTTCGTAGCATTAGCATTGCTCTAGTTATGCTGAGACTGCTCAACGCTGAGCTCCATTGAGAATAGGTTTAAAGGGGTTGAATGCCTTCTGCTGAGGCAAGGCATCTACCGACCACTCTTTACATGCCCTCTGGCGCGGCCCGCTGGCCTTTGTGTCACCCAACAATGATGGCAGCGCTGCACCACAGCCAGGGAGAGATCATTGTTCAGTACGGCCAATGGGAATGCAACAAATAGACGTTAACGTGATGTGTGAGTTTCTGTGCATATGTGTGTGTGTGTGTGTATGTGCGTGGTAATGCAAAGGTGAATGCATGTGGAGTGAATGTGTCTTTCACACCGAGCTTTTGCATCCGCGCTGTGACGAAGGGAAGGGGGACGTCACACAAAGAAAGAGCCAATCAGACATTAGCTGTTTGGATTTATGCCAGGGTTTTTAGGCTTGTAAGACTTTAGTACAAGTGGCAATAGCCAGTTTTTTTAAAAAAACAAAAAAAGAAGTGAGCCGAGACGAGATGCCCTACACACCGTCTGGCTTTTTCTGCGACCGGTTGATCCGGGAACGAGAGAGGAGAGATGGGGAAGGGTCTCTGAACAAGCCCCTCCGCTTCAACGGCCAGGACTTCAACACCCTGAGACAGGAGTGCGTTCAGAGGAAGAGCCTGTTTGAGGATGAGTCTTTCCCGGCCACCGTGGAGTCTCTGGGCTTCAAGGAGCTCGGACACAAGTCCAACAAAGTCAAGAACATCGTCTGGAAGAGGCCCAAGGTAGGAGGAGGAGGAAGAGGAGGAGGAGGAGGAGGAGGAGGGGAGGTTGTTAGTCCATGTTGGCACATGGAGAGGCACGTTGATGGCCAAGTAAAATAAAGAGGTGGAATGAATGGATCACACATGTGGGAGGTGGGACGTTATTTTTTTGATACACACCAAGATCAAACCTGCAAGGAAACATCAGCGTTTCTCCTCCTGAGGGATTTGAAAACTCAACCACCCTCACCACCACCGCCACCACCTCCACCACCACTGCTGCTGCTGTGGGACGTCACCTGGAGATACAAATGTGATCAAAATACTCCCACGTTCCCTACATGGACGAACTGGAACTAAGTGACTCTATAGTCAAGCAAACTTAAAACACCTTAGTCTTGTTAGTCTGCTATTTTTGAGCTTTAATATAACAGATGTCTTATTACGTACCTGTTTAAAGATGACTGTGATGTTGCTGCAGCCCCAAAATCACAGGTTTCTCTCTCACCGTGTTTAATCTATAGACTAAGTAAAGGAAAACATTGATGAAACTGACCCTTAACTCCTCTTTGTGTTTGTTATTGTGTGCAGGAAATCTGTGAGAACCCTCAGTTCATTGTCGGAGGAGCCAGTAGGACAGACATCTGCCAGGGAGACCTCGGTAAATAAATCATGTTTCTCTCAAAACGGCAGTAACATCACAGTGTGGAGCGGACGGTTCATTGCATATCAAAGGTTTTCATTTTTCATTTTTCGGTTCAGTTCAATTGATGAATTTCAGCCTGTTTATTAGATTCACTGTGGAACAAAAGAAACAGCCTCATGTGAGCTGGTATCTTCCACGTCCACGTGGGAATCAGCCAGCTCTTTATCTCTGGCCATATGTTTACTGTCTAATTTTAAGCTCAAACAAATGCAGAAATGCTGATGTGTAGAGTGTAGACAGATATATGATCACATGATGAGTGTTTTCTCTAAAGTCCTGTTTGGATCTGATATAGTGATATAGATATGCATGGACTGAGGGTGAGCTGTTACTGTATGGAGCTGCCCCAGTCTGTATATTCATGCAGCTCGGACGATAACAGGGCAGCAAACATCCCATCGATCCCCCTGCACACGGCCTCTCTGCCTGCAGCGGCCTCCCCATATTGTGCTTACTCTTTTGGAAGGGAATCCAACCAGCAGCACTTCTCATTGTTGTTCAGTTCAGGCTGCAAATAAAGGGAGACCAAAGGGACAAAGGTGTTGGCAGACACTGTCAACCGTTCCCTGTTGAAAAACTTACATTGTTCCCCTGGCCGGCAGCTAACACCCTGTCACACACACCTGGACAATCACAAAAGTCAAACGTCAGCACTCGGCGACGACGGTCTTTTCCTCCAGCAAAACACACAAAAAAGATCTCGCCATCAGAGGAGCTCCTGTCGCTCTTTGTTTTTATCGTGAGGGAAATCACAGACTCACAGGTGCACGTTCTCCAACATGGCCGCCCATTTTCTACTAAACATTTCCACCTAAATCTAAACAGTAGAAAGTGAGAAAAGACCTAAAGTGAACAGTGAGACATTAAACTTGTGTTGAGGTGAACTTACTGGTGTGATGGTGATCCTGTGCTCAGGTGACTGCTGGCTGCTGGCTGCCATCGCCTGTCTCACCCTGAATGAGAAGCTTCTCTACCGTGTTGTTCCCCAGGAGCAAAGCTTCTCAGAGAGCTATGCCGGCATCTTCCACTTCCAGGTCAGAAATACAAAGACACACTTCAAACATTCAGCCCTTCATCCTGCGCTTTATCATCGAAAACTCAAGTTTCCTTCATTGATTCAAGTGTTAAAAGTGTGTTTGACCCTTATTGTTCCTTCTCCTGGACCTCCTTCTGTTCCTCAGTTCTGGCGCTATGGCGACTGGGTCGACGTCGTCATTGACGACCGCATCCCAACCTTCAACAACCAGCTGGTTTTCACCAAGTCGGCCGAGAGGAACGAGTTCTGGAGCGCCCTGCTGGAGAAGGCCTACGCCAAGTGAGTGTAGAGAGGAGGAGAGACGTTGAACTGGATGTTCTCTGGTGTTTTTACCTTTTTTACATTTATAAGAAAGAGCAGAGCTCAAAAATAATGTTCAAGTATGAAGATGTGGGTGTGAGAGGTGTAACGTCTGTGTCCCGTCCAGGCTGCACGGCTCCTACGAGGCTCTGAAGGGAGGAAACACCACCGAGGCCATGGAGGACTTCACCGGTGGAGTCACTGAGTTCTACGAGATGAAGGAAGCTCCTAAAGAGCTCTACAAGATCATGAAGAAAGCTCTGGAGAGAGGCTCGCTCATGGGCTGCTCCATTGACGTGAGTCAAATAAATACTATGAAAGGGTTTATTTTTGAATCTTCTCTCCTTTTCTAACGTGCTGTGTATCTGCAGTCCCTGGTTCCCGCTCGCTTTGAGACTCGTACTGTGACGGGACTTGTGAAGGGTCACGCCTACTCTGTGACGGCGGTGGAGGAGGTAACACAGGCTGCACAGTTTCATGTTCCTGCTTTAATGTATCCAGAACTTAATGACAAGAAAAGACAGTGAGAGTGCATTAATGTGAAAATCTCTGTTTCATGACAGTGTAAACCGTCTCAGCACAAGGAATCTAAAGTCCGTCTGGTGCGTCTCAGGAACCCGTGGGGTCAGGTGGAGTGGAACGGCCCCTGGAGCGACAAGTAAGGAGCTGGAGTTTTTAAAGAGTTTATTTTAATTAACTTGGCTCATTTTCTGTGACACTCTCTCTCATCTATTCCCTCCTCTCTGGCAGCTCTAAGGAGTGGTCCACACTGTCTAAGTCTGAAAAAGAGAAGCTGCAGCACCAGAGCGCCGAGGACGGAGAGTTCTGGTATTTTTACATTCAAACAAGCCACATAGATGTGGATTTGGTCGTTTAAAAATAAATCCCCTCCTGATGTCTCTTCACTTCCTGTCCAGGATGTCGTTCGAGGATTTCAAGAAGAACTACACCAAGATCGAGATCTGTAACCTCACCCCCGACGCCCTGGAGGACGACAAGATCCACAAGTGGACGGTTTCTGTGAACGAGGGCCGCTGGGTGAGAGGCTGCTCCGCCGGGGGCTGCAGGAACTACCCAGGTACAAGCAGAGACACAGCAGCAAAATCACACAAAACAACAACAATGAAATCCAGATGTTACACATGTGAAGACAATCGCTCACTGAATGTCCTGCAGACACTTTCTGGACCAACCCTCAATACCGCCTGCGTCTGCTGGAGGAGGACGACGACCCCGAGGACAACGAGGTGGGCTGCACCTTCGTGGTGGCTCTGATGCAGAAGAACAGGCGGAAAGAGCGCAAGATGGGAGCCAACCTCTTCACCATCGGATTCGCTATCTACGAGGTGTCGTGTTTGTTTTTTTCTCACTCACATTTACACTGGAGAAGGTCTGGTGTGTGCTGAACCAAAACAAATCAACTCGACTAAAACTAGTCTGTTTCAAGTTGTGATGAGAAATGTGCAAATGAAGTCAAAGCAAACACCAAGTTGCTCATTTTGTGGACTGTGTCCTGTTGTTTTCGAAGCATTAATCATTTTTAAAATGTTCAGTTTTTGGATTTATTCTTCCTCCTGTCACAACACAAACACTGAAGCTCTCTCTGTTTCTTCGCAGGTGCCAAAGGAGGTGAGGAGGGAGTGAGCAAGTTAATTACACTCAACACTCTTTGTTGTCATGTCACTGTTTCCAGTTTTTTTACACAACAGACCAGTTTCCATCCAACATCCTCCCTCACTCCCTCCCACAGATGCACGGGAACAAGCAGCACATGCAGAAGGACTTCTTCCTGTTCAACTCCTCCAAGGCTCGTTGCAAGTCCTACATCAACCTGCGCGAGGTGACCCAGCGTTTCCGCCTGAGCCCCGGAGAGTATGTCATCATCCCCTCCACGTACGAGCCGCACCAGGAGGGAGAGTTCATCCTGCGAGTCTTCTCTGAAAAGAAGAACACCTCAGAGTGAGTGGGTGGGGGTGGGGGTGGGGGTCAGGGTGGCCTGCAGGGGGCGAGCTGGGCTGCATGATGCATGACGCTCAGTCCCCCTGATACAGAGTTAGAGTTACAGCTAGATGTGTTTGTTAGCTAGACACTTGTTTTATTCCACTGATGTGTCTGAGCAGGGCTGGGTGTTGAAACACAGCACATATCAGAACCATATTGATTATTGGTATTGACTGTGGATTCAGGTTCTACAGGATATTGATGGGTTTTTTTTGTAGCTTTAATTAATTTTTCTTCAGGATATAAGAAGTTCTAGGAGTCACAGCACCGGCTCAAACACCAGTTAATTTAATGGGGATCAGCAAACTGATGCAGTAACATTGAGATTTCAAAATAAGAGTTCAAAAAAAGTCTCAGTGCAGCAAGAAGGATGTTTGTCTGATGAAGTGTCGTATAGTATTTAGTAGATAATATAAAAAAGAACACAAACAGTCACTACAGATGAATCTCCAACAATACCCAGCCCTGCCGGTGTGTGTGTTTAATGTAGCCGCAGCAGCACGATTGATGTAGACAGAGTGGGTCAGTGATGTGTCCGTCCGTCTTTGTGCATGTGAAGGTTCAAGGTTTGTGTTTTGTGTTAATGAGGGTGGGGCTCTGTCGGGTGCTTTTGGTGGGTGGTGGTGGTGGGGGTGGGACATAAAACCGCCAAAGAGCAAAAAAATGTTAACGGCAATTTGATTTGTAGAGCTGGAAGAAACCGGCCCCAGTTCGAAGCTGTTATGGAATCTTTTTTAGGACAAGCGACTTCAGATTTGGGCACGATCTGGTAACCTTTCAAAAGATTCAATGCTGCACACTCAAGCCTCAACTAACATCCACCCCACCCTCCCTCCCTCCGTCAACCTGCTGTTGCTGCTGCCCTGGAGGACCAGACAGCGTGCAGCAGCGCCGGCCTGCGCTCTTGACGGACCGACACCTGGCTGTGGATGTGCACAGCAGACAGATCCTGTGATGGGATCTCACTGAGCAAACATGGTCTTAGAGAGTGAAATAATGATCAGCATCTGTAGTTTTAACCTCTTTGAGTATCAGAGAGAGAGAATCAGAGACAGTTTGTGCTTTAAATGCCCTGAGGGGCAGTTATGAGTCAACTCATCTATGTAAATATAAAAGGAGGAGACGACGCCTTCGACTGTGACCGGAGGAGTCAACAGGTGGTACTGAACTAACACCTTCTATTCACAGCTTCTTTGGGACTGTGAGCCTTTAGACATGTAAAATACCTGCAGTCATGATTGTTAAAGTCCTGTCATCTATTTGTCTAATACCTGATAGACGATGTGCTGTAGTGAACACATGGTTGTACAGGCTTATGGTCCACATGAGATGTTGTTGTCAGCGTCGTGACTGCTGTTTGTTGGTCTTCATCCAGGGAGATAGAGAACAGGATCGAGGCTGACCATCCAGTGGTAAGTGTCCTTCCCTACGCTGATCACAGTTAGAACATGAAGGGCTCTCACTTTTACTTTTTAATCCAAAGAGGAGGTTGTTCTCAGACATGATTTCCACATTTTTCCTCTCACATCTTCTCCGTCTCGTCTCTCGTTTATCTCCTTCTACTCTGTGGCTCCATGACGCCTCAGCCGGCGCCGGCCTCGGCGGGGGAAGAGAGCGAGGAGGACCAGCAGTTCAGGACTATTTTTCAGGAGATAGCCGGAGAGGTGAGTGCAGCACGGACAGAGGAGTGACATACTTCCTGCTTTTAATTTGAAAGTTGACAGGAAATAAGAGATTTCTCCAGATTAATATTCTTCTCTCCTCCGGTTTCTCTCTCAGGACATGGAGATCACAGCCAACGAACTGAAAAACGTTCTGAACAGAGTGATCACCAAACGTGAGTCTGAGAGTCTCAGCTGCTCACATTGAACTTTAAAGACAAATTTAAAACATCATGAGATAGAAAAACAAAAACAAACGTCTGAATGTCACAGACTCCCTGAAGCAAACTGTGACTTTTACTGATTTTCTGTTTTTTTCAGCCAAAACAAGTGAAATAAGTCGAGCAGTGAAATGTTTCTCAAATTATGTTTAACTTTAAGGTTCGATATTCGTTTAATGTGAGAATCATTTTCAGAATCACTGATACAGATCAGAGTTAGAATAAGAATCAGCCCCAGAGAGACGTTATGATGCAGAGGAGCTAAAAAATAAAGACGATGAATATATACAAATATAATATGGACATAACTTACTTACTTACTAAGATATTGACTCGTAGGAGGAAATGTTCAGACTTATTATTAGTGTTATTAGTTCACATTGGCCTCACTGTGGTTGATGCAGCTTGATTGTTATTAGTTTACTATGATTTTAGGCCTTGAACGTAACTGAAGGAGCCTTGAACGCTTTAAAATGTAAACGTGAAGAAGAACAATGTTTATTTGAAAAAAATTCACAGTGAATTTTCAGAGCTGTAAATCTGAGTCTGTTTATGTCTCTCTGTCTCTGTGTCTCTGTGTCTCTGCGTGTCCTCCCTGCAGATAAGGACCTGAACACCGAGGGCTTCAGTCTGGAGAGCTGCAGGAGCATGATTGCTCTGATGGACGTATCCTTTGTATCGAGTGCTTCGGGCTGGCTGTGTTGTCTGTGAGAAGCACAACCTGCCGAGACCCAGGCAGGGTCTGTGATGGACGCTCACAGGGCCAAGGCTCCTCCTCCTCCTCCTCCTCCTCCTCCTCCTCTTCTCCCTCACACCACACAAAATAAAACAGTATAGGCCTCATATTTATTTGAAGTTATCTACTGATACATCTGATACAAAACGTTAGTGGAAAAACACAAAAACACAACATAACGTCTTTTTTTACTTCTGAAATGTGGCACTTACTTTTAGTCTGAAATATGAAGCCAGTTGTTTTTCTGATGACACATTACTGCATGACAATGTGTGTGTGTGTGTGTGTGTGTGTGTGTGTGTGTGTGTGTGTGTGTGTGTGTGTGTGTGTGGTTTTTGGTCTTAACTGTCTGCGCTCAGATGGACGGGACAGGTCGCCTCAATCTGCAGGAGTTCAGACATCTGTGGAACAAGATCAAACAGTGGCAGGTGGGAGCACAGGTCCTCCTCTCTCATTCAGTTCACCACACGACAACAGTCTGACCTGCATCACACTCACATGTCGTGTCTTCCAGGGAATCTTCAAACACTATAACGCAGACCAGTCTGGTAGCATCAACAGTTACGAGATGAGGAACGCTGTCAACGATGCAGGTGATAACACACACACACACACACACACACACACACACACACACAGAAGAATCTCAATCTTAATCTGAAAAAAAAAACATATTTTAATGTATATTTTGAATGTATTTTATATTTTTCAATGCGCTGTTGATGCTTTATTTGCTCAGACATCTGCAACTGAGATTTATCCCAGAGCCTAGTGTCACATGACCGATGCATAAAACACTGAGGACACAGGAGGCTGTGAATTGATCCTTTGAATTTCTTCACATATTAAAGAAAAAGGAAAATAGCATCAGACATTTTGTAAAAGCTGAAACAGATCTGATTAAAGCTACAGAAATATGTAGACGGGTTAGGGTGAGATGTTTGATGTAGATGTGATGTTTTGTGGACAGTAGCGACGACCGCTTCAACTCATCCTCTGAATGTCCTTGTCACTGTACAGTCATGTGTCTTGTGTCCCGCTCAGGCTTCCGTCTTAACAACCAGCTGTACGACATCATCACCATGCGCTACGCCAACGAGAACATGAACATCGACTTCGACAGCTTCATCAGCTGCCTGGTTCGACTCGAGGCCATGTTCAGTAAGTCCCGGCCTCAGCGCACACACGTGTGGACACACACACACACACACACACACACACACACGTGTGGAAGCGCACGGAGCACGACGGACAAGTGCGCGTGTGTTTCTTCTGCGTGTGTTTTACATGTCTGTGAAGTTTCCAAAGAGCCAGTGAGTGAAATGTGAAGACAGTCAGCGGCGGAGCTTAGCGAGGGCCACGGGCCACTGTGCCCCCAGTTCAGCCAAGAATGCCCCCAAAACCAAAACCCACGGTCCGGGGCCAAAGTGGGGGCCAAAGTGGGGGCCAAGTTGTAGAAACAAATGTATTAACCTACATTTTTTTACACGTATGCAGTTTACATGGAGGGGCGGCTACCGCTACTGCGTCTGCACACACACACACACACACACACACACACACACACACACACACACACACACACTCCGTGTCGCTCCTTCTCTTCGTCACTTGACATGAGCAGCGGCACCGGAGCAGCATCGGTTCTGTCCGTCGACCGTTTAAACTCCCGCCTGAAAAGCAGCCGCCATTAGCAGCAACATGGCGGACTGTGCAGAGCCTGTACCGGAGGACACTGTACCGGAGGACACTGTACCGGTGCCGCTGCTCATCACGGCGGCTCCGTTCAGCTCCGTCCTCCTCCCTCAATGGGAGCAACGTCTCCTCTGGCACCGTGAAACTACGTCACTGTCCTCCGGTACCGTTTCTCACCTGTCCACACCTGCACTTTCACTGGTGTTTCATTTGACTCAGGACTTTCTGGTTGTTGTCGGAGTTTTCACATGTTTCTGCTTCTGCCACAGTAAAAAACATTTACATTTTTCAGACGATCGTCTCAGAAACTTTGATTTTTTTTTTTTTTTACTGAAGGACTATTGAATATTTGAAAACCACCGCCCCCTCCACCCCCCCCCCCCTATATTCTGCCGGTTAAGTTTAACAGCAGGTGTTGTTGGTTTAATCTCCTCTCTTCACTGCTCCTGTTCTCACTACAGCTGATCTGGTGACACACACACACACACACACACACACACACACACACACGGTGACGGTGCTGCAGCCAGGTGACACAGCTGTTCAGTGATTGGCTGTTTATGACACAGCTGTTCAGTGATTGGCTGTTTGCCGGTCACATGGTGTGTGTATAATAAAGACAAGTCAGCTCATGATGTTATTCTGTTCTCAGCTTTGCAGGCGACATGAAGCCTGTGTAGTTTTCCATGGCTAAAATGCATGTAAATCTATAATATAATTAAATATATATCTTCAAGCTCTAATTACATTTTTTTTTTGATGCCCCCAAACATTTTGAAAATGCCCCATTTTTTAGACGGGGGGGCAAAACTGCCCTGACAATATTTTCCTAATCTCATACCCTGAATACAGTGACCCATAAAACACCGAGAGCTTCCTCGTCTGGTTCAGTAGCACGTAAAATAGCCCTGACCAGAACAACATGTGATTAACAGACACACACGAGAGGAAGGTTTGGTCATAAAAGAGTCCAGAGAGAAAGAAACTTCCTCAGCTTTGTCTCCCCAGAGTAAAACATCCTCATTGTTGTGTGTGTGTTTGTCTCTGAGACTTTTCCTGTGGTAGATGCAGAACCTGCTCTGTGTCCTCCAGCAGCTCCAGCAGCTCCTATGGTCGGCCAGGAAGAAACAAAACTGTGCTGCTGCTGCTGTTTGGTGTAAATCTCTGTCGTTCTCTTAACGTAATGAGTCTCAGGCTCCGTGGATTAGAAAACAACACAGCTGTGTGTGTGTTTGATATTTCCTCCTGTGTAACACTAGGCACAGATCAGTGTGTGTGTGCGACTCTGACTCGTGCTGGTGTTCCTCTGTGCAGGGGCGTTCCAGGCCTTCGACCAGGACGGAGATGGAACAATCAGACTCAGTGTCCTGGAGGTGAGACAAGAGTCACTTACTTCATTATTTTATTACTGTAGTTAATATAAATGCATGAATTATTATACTGAATTCATCATTTATAAAGCGTTTAGTTAAAGCAAGAATTAAATCATCATCATCAGTGATTAAATCCACTGTTACTTCAACATGAACTGACTGTTTCCAACTAGAAAATAAGATGTTGCTGCAGGATTTACTTTACTTCTGATGATAATAATCCGTCATATGATGATTGTATTACTGTTAATCTCAGTGTGGAGGAGTAGAGTCCACTGCTGCCTCTGTGTGGAGCTGTGTAAACCTGATGTACTTAAGCTTCTCCTCCTTGTCCCTGTTCAGTGGCTCCAGCTGACCATGTACGCCTAGAGAGGCCCATCTCCTCCCAGGTGAGCTCCACTCCACACGAGGACCAGACCTGCCAGCCTTTACCTCAATTACTCAGTGTGCCCGACCACCGTTAGCTCTCACCCACCTCCTCACCTCGCCTCACCTCGCCTCACCTCTCTCCCTGCCCCTCCCTCCTCTTACAGCTCTGCTCTTTCTGACTCGACTCTTCTCAGTTTATCTTTATCTCCCACTTCTCTCTCTTTCTCCAGTACAGTAGGTCTCAGGCCTTTCTGAACTTCCTTTCTCTGCCTTTGTCCTCCACTTATCATCAATACATCAGTCTCCTTTCAGTCATCAGCTCTGTTTTGATTTTTTTTTTTAACTAAGAAAACACACCCTTACCTTGTACCGTACTTTTTCTCAGGCATCAAACACACACAACCTCCTTTTTTCTGTCACAATACCTCACAGAGCCTCCTCCCAGTTAAACCATCTCTGTACGAGTTCACTGTTCATCTCTATTGACGAATATCTGCTCCTTCACCCACCCACCCCTCCTCCTCCTCCTCCTCCTCCTCCACCTCCTCCTCCTCCACCTCCACCTCCTCCACCTCCACCCCTCCCCTCTCTGTGTGTTATCTTCTTCTGTGATCAAACTGAGCAGCTGTATCCACTCCAGTGAACTGGGCTCTCTGGTGGACGATGAATAAACTTGTGAATCACTCTCACACCTGTTACCTTTCTGACAGTACGAGCGACATCATCTTGAGAGATTTCAGGCCTGACCCTGTTTTTTTTTTTTTTTCCTTCATTCACTTATTTTTGTCAATAAAATAACACTGGATTTACTGTGGCCTACAGTAACACGTTAGTGGTAGTAGTACGTTCCACCCCCCACCCCCCCCTTCACTAGCGTCAGTTCTGGGTACGAGCCGCTCCCTTGTGTGCTCCGGCCCTGTGGATAGCGCCACCTGGTGGACAAAACTCAGGCTTCTTCTGTTCATCTCAGCTCCAGCCAGCACGAATTCACCCTCCTGACAAAATGTCCAGTCTGCCAGTCGTTCAGCTCTGCATGTGGATGGACGAGATTCAAGGACAAAGCTGTGGAGTTTTATTTTTTCATTTTTTATTTTATTTCACTTTTCTTAACACGTTAAAAGGTTCAAATATGGATTAGAGAGAATATGGCTGAGGGGTTGGACTGCAGCTTTTTGTGATTTTTTTTCTTATTAAGGCTTTGGTCTAATGAGTGTTCTGCATTTTTAACCATTTTAATCAAGTAAATAAATAAATAAATGTGTAGTTACTGGTTTGACTGCGTTACCAGTAGTTTTGATGTGATCTGTTGTTGTTTTTTTTCCTGATGCATAATATTGATCTTAAATCAAAAAAACACCATAAAGAAGACACAGAAAATCAGTTTATAATGTTGCAACATTATTATTTTTTTTATTATAATTAACAATTTCTTCGATTGCACTTTCATAAAAAAGATCCCGTCACAACAACGATAATAACTGAAAAACTTGAAGAAACTCAGGAATGCCAGGTACGAGGGGAAATGCTCGCTTTCCACGGTCATTAAGAAAAAAAACAAAAAGAAAAAAACACGAGCGCGTAAAGAGAGTTTTGTATTTTTTGTGGAAAGTTTGGCGGCCGCGAGAAAACATCAGGGTAACAAATCCTGCAGACGAGAACACAACCAACGAGAGAGAGTAACCACACAAAGTCTGCTAAAGGGCATCTGCTGGGCTGTAAACGCTGGTTAAAACAGGTTGATTGTGCCTTTTTTTTTTTATAAAAAGTGGCGTCGTGTTACCAACTCATCTGTTTCTGTTTCTAAAGAGGGTGAGGTATGGCATGGGAGATGAATCCTACTCCTTTCCTTCAAGCTCTTCCATCTAACACCTCCTTTAAACATCCTTCACCTCCTCACTTCATTAGAAATCTCTTCGCTGTGGGGAAAACACAGCTCCGGGGCCTTCGGCTCGATGCTCCAAAGATAAAATAATCTCAAAAACAAAAAAAAGAACAACATCATTTCCAGGGAGGAAATGGTGTCATAAAAACAGTACTCACTCGTGGAAACCAGAGATCCTTAAAGACCTCTGTCGACAAGGATTAAACCCACACCTGTAGGAATAAACGCGCCACCACGTCCACGTCTTGGTTCTGTTATCACTGCAAATGTCAATTCTCAAATGGCAACCTCAGGCCAAGTCACACGACACTGCACCAAAATCCCTCGACACCTTTAAATCGCCTCAAGGAGCAACAACAACAAAAAAAAGTTAAAATAAAAGAAAAGAAAAACCACTAAAATAACAAAACAAAACAAAAAAAACTAAAAGTGAGTTCTTATGAAAGTAATATAAAATAAAAAACCAAACCAAAATTAAATAAACGCTGTCACTTCAATGAAACTCCTTCAAAACAACGTCTCACTCTGTTGAACTGCTAAAACGTTTCATCTCAACTGCCAAAAAAACTTCACTTTGAGACAATATTTGACTTGAAAAAACAAAAAAGAAAGAAAATAAGTATAGGTTGCTCAACATGACACATCACAACTGCACACCAACAATAAAAACACCTCGTAACCCATGCCATAATGTAGCCAACCAGTCAGGAAGACGATTATTGGTTTTTGTTGCAGTTTCCAAAAGAAAAAAAGCAGAGCGACTCTCTCATGACGCCGGCAACGCTGAAGTTTCTTCAATTAACAAAAGTCACGTGTTCGTTTTATCTTTTACTTTGGTCAGTGAAAAAGTGGAGCTGCAGTGGTCGGACAGAAAGAGGCCGTGTGTTTGGTAGAGAACGTTTAGAAAAGAAAAACGAGAGGCCGATGGGACAGCCGACCCTCCTCTCTGGATTGTTGGTTTCCAACACTGAAACATAAAGGATGGAGTCGTCAGACGCCACTCACCAGGCTCGAACGAGAGCGCTGCTAAGTTAAGTGGGTCCCAAGAACATCCCCCCAATATGGGAGGTTAACAGGTGGGTGGGAGGGGAGGGAGTGGGGGGATGGAGGTGGCAGGAAAAGGGAAGAGGGCTCAGGAGGAAACTCTGTTCCTGTCACCGGCCCTTAAGGCTCCAGCTCAGTCTCCTCAGCGTGTTTCTGCATGTGCACCTGCATCCCCTGCAACAGACAAACAACAGGTCCAGGACTTAAAGTCTCTGCAGCTTGTTTTGTCACACACAGAAGAACCCCCACCCCACCCCCCGAAAAACTTCAGGTGTCTAAACAGAGACTTGTTTCCCTTCCTCACCTGCTTGGAGCTGTTGCGTGCGCAGAAGAACTCTTCACAGTTTTTCCAGCGGCACTTGAGCGTCTGTGAGGAGTTGGCGCTGGTGTGGTCGTTGATCAGGTGCTGCCGCAGATGCTCCATCACCCCGAAGACCAGAGAACAGCCGTGCCACTGTCGACACAAGACACCGTGAGGGTTACCATGGTAACCATAGACCGCACTATATTCCTGGTTCAGAGGGCCTTGCGCTCTGTCTCATGTGAACTCGGTGTGTCTTGATTTTGTTACTAAAATCCTAAACAAAATCCTGCCGCAACTTCATCTTACCCAGCAGCGGTAGTTCTGCATCAGGTTGAGTTTGACGGCCTGTACGCTGCCGTCGTAACAGCCTGTGTAGATCTGAAACACACAGACAGATTAGCATCTAGTTTTTAAGATACTGTTTCTTTCAGAACCTGCAACAGAACCGAGCAGAAAAACATGTCTCACCATGCTCCTGTGGACAGCCATGCACATCACCATGTCCTTATGTCCACCGTAGACCTGCAGCTGCTCGTGAGTCTGCAGAGGTGGGAGCAGACAGGAAGTCATTCAGATTTTGTTTAAAAAGAAAAAGAAGGCCATGGAAATATAAATCAGAGAAAAACTGGAGCTTGGGCTGATGGGTGTTGAAGGACGCACCTGCATATCGTAGACCCGGACCAGTTTGTCCAGGCAGGCGGTCACCATCACCTTCCCAAGGATGGACACCACAGTGACAGCATGACTGTGTCCTTTATAGATCCGCACCAGCTCTCCAGTCTGTACAGAGACACAGAGACAACAGGGAATGCAGAGTGATGTACAAACACTAATCATCTGTGAAACATGTCCTGTTGTGTATTTAGAGACGACTCACGTGGATGTTGTGAGCGTAGACACACTGATCACTTGAGCCACTAAAGACCAGATCATTGACGACCTGTGAGAAGAGACAGACGCGGTGTAAAACCTGAGGGAATCAAGTTATTTGTACTGAATATTAATAAACACACTCAGGCTCTAGATGAGACGTACCTTCATGCAGAGGACGGTCTTGGTGTGTCCCTGCAGCGTGCGCAGCAGCAGTCCGTTCTTGGCGTCTCTCACGCTGATGGTGTTGTCGTAGGAGCCGACGAGCAGGATCCTGCGGGCCCCCTCCTGCGATGAGGCCAGACAGCTCACGCCGCGCGGCCCGTGACACTCGAACACGTCCATCTGCTTGTTTGTCTGGAAAAATAAGTAGTTTCACATGATCAGCAGCGGCAGCACTGTGGGAAACCAATAATCAATACACAGTCAGAGTGAGTGAGTTTTCACCTGATGTGCAATGACAATAATGGTGGTAAGCGAGGTCAGTTTATTTGTATAGGACATTATCATACAGAGATCACAAATAGCACAATCAGAAAACAGTATCAATCTGTGTTTTATAACAACACTGGATTGTAAATAAGTAATATCTCAAAGTGCAACAAGAAGCAGGAGAAGAAGAAACTTCATTTCTATGACACCCTTCAAAACACAGATACATAAAGTGTCTTTAAACAACAACAAATGAAGGATAAACAACGTGTTGCGCTGTGTTTTCCCACCTTGAGGTTAAAGGTCACCACTGTGCCGTTGGCCAGGCCTGCGTACAGAGTCCTCCAGCGGCTGTGGAGGCAGAGGACTCGGTCTGACAGAGAGAACTGCTGCTCAAACTCCTGAGTCTGTGGACGTGAAGGAAACATCACGACATGTGACAGAGACCACAACGCAAAGTGAAACGTACACAACAGAACTGTCAGGTCTCTGTGAACGAAGGCCTTCGATGTGTGAGAAACTCTGGATGGATCAAGAGGAAGAGGAAGCATGTGTTTTTACCTTGAGGCTGTAGCAGCGGACGGTCTGATCACTGGAACCAGTATAAAGGCGATGGTGCAGACAGGGAGTCGCAGACACCAGCAGGCAGCTCACTTTGGAGCTGTGACCCTCGAACACACCGACACATTTATGAGTCTGCAACAACAACAACAAAAACACAAACACTGTTTTGTTGTGCCGCTCACAAAGGTCTTTACACAGGTTACTAACGCAGCAGTGCTTGTTCATCAGCACCCACCACCAGGTCGAAGGCCTTCACAGTCCGGTCTCCTGAGCACGTGTACAGCAGCCCGTCATGGATCTGTAAGGCGTTCACTGCTTCCTGGTGGCCCTCGAACGCACCCTCAGTGGGCATGTCGTCCTCGCCGTGGTCAGAGGAGGCGTCTGGGAGGAAAATCACAAACAACATGTCAGTGAGCAAAGATAAACGACAAAACAGCAACACAGACAGCCTCAAGAATTTATCCTCAACCTGAGCAGGAAAAAAGTTTGGTTTTTGTCATCATCTTTAACGAGAGAGAACAAGAGGATGAAAGAAGCGGCAGAGCAGCAGTGATCAATATTCAACGGGTTAAATATATACGTTCTCAGAAAGTCTTGTCCATTCATCACTGCACTCGTCATCATACAGGGTCACTGTAAGTCAACTAACTGCTCTATGAATATCTTGACCATAAAAAGTAACAGGAGCCTCAGAGTCTATTTTAATTTAGACCAGGAGAAGAGACATTTCTAAATCTGGCAGCTCAGAGCCTGACAACCTGGATGTGTGTTTTATCAAGTGTCCAAATTCATCATGACGAAGGGAAAATAGAAACAGAGGTATTTACTCATTTAAAACAAAATGCTAATACTTTATTTTGAATAATATACACAAGAAAAACACATATGAAAAAAAAATCTGATTAAAAACAGTGCGCTTCACACGGATGATCTATGATTTGGTACAAACTTATTCTGCTCAAGCTCCTTTATAACATGAACATGAACAACTCTGTGGAGAGGAACGTACCTGATGAGGTCTTTGTTATCTTTGGTAACGTGGTGGAGAGCTGCAGGTCGCTGTGGGAGAGAGAAGATGGTGATGATGAAAGGATGAATCCCTTGCAAAAACTAAAATCAAGGTCTCCAAAGGTGAAGAAGAAAGTGTCGGATGCAGTGAATAATGGAAGTCAAAGGTTGAGTCATTTAAAAATAAAAAGTTGCTGAAGGCCTCACCTCTCGGAGGATTTACAGATTTCCATGTCACTTGTGGACGTGACCTCGTTGCAGGCCAGACTCTGGGGCTCGGGTCTGGAGGAGTCTGGGGTGTGAACTTGAGTGGGAGCGTCCATGTGAGGCTGCTGACAGGCCGCAGTGACCTCCATGTTTTCCTCTGAGTCCAAGGGCGGAGTCAGCTCAGCGGGGGAAACCCGGGGGAGCTCCACTTTGTGTCTGGAGGAGCCGTGTTCGATTTCCAGACACGACATCTTCCGCACGTCCTCGCTGCTCTCCATGTGCAGGTCGCCCTCTCTGTCCTCCGTCTGCTGAGTGGAGGTGCTGACCTGGGAGCCCCCGCTGGGTCTCCTGCGGGGGCGGGGCCACCGGGGCCTCGAGGTCTCTCCGTCGAGCTCCGTGTCGCTGCTCTCCGGCTGCTCCGTTCCTTGAGCCTTCTTCAACACCTTCCTCTTCTTCAGCTTCCTCACACGCTTGCCGTTGCTCAGCTCGGATGGAGAGCCAGGCAGGTTGAAGGCAGACGGAGGATCGATGACGCCCCCCACCTCAGAGCCCCTCCTGCTGGGGGACATGAGCTTTATGGAAGCTTTGGAGTCAAGTAAAGGACTGAGGCAGCTTGTTGTTGTCTGCATGGCCCTGTCTGACGTCTCAGTCAGACCTAACAAGCTCTCCTTGTCCGCAGGTTCTCCAAAGTTCACAAAATGATGTTCTGTGTTGGTTTGGCAGAGCTCGGTCTTTCTTTCAGGGGACGGCCGGAAGTTAAGGGCAGACTCTGCAAAAAGGTTCACAAGCACATGGATCAGAAAAGTAAAGACTTATTCAGTGTTCTCTCTGTTTCCCTTTAACTTCCAGACAAAAAGATCTGGTGGATAAAATCTATGAGTGTCTTTTATTATGGATACGTTTTCAGGTTTTCAGTCTTCACATCGTGCGTTAAACAACTTTACCTGATGGAGACGCAGCTGCAGCAGCGACTGGCAGCTCCGGTGTGGTGCTGTGAGCGCAGTGGGTGAAACTGTCCAGACGGTCGGGCGCTGAGCTGACGTGGACAGGAGACTGGGGCTCCTGCTTGATGACCACCGGCATGAAGGGAAGGCTGGAGGAGGGAGGGGAGGCGCGGTGAGCAGGAGAACCAGGAGTGGGCGCAGCAGCAGCGGTGGAGTCCGTAACAGAGGAGAGTGTAAAGGCGGAGGAGGGAGCTGTATCTGTGAAATCCATCTTCTCTTCCTTCAGTTTGAGCGGAGGCGTCTCCTCCATATTGCCTGAAAAAAAACACTTCACTCATCACAAAGACTTGTCTCCACTGTTTATCTCAGATCTGCTCTGAATTGTTCTTAAAAGTTCTTACCTTGCATCCCTTTTAGTAACTCGATGCGTTTGTTTCTTAGTGTGCTCATCTCTACTGTCATCTGAAAAGACAAACCCATATGACAAGAAGGTGAATATTTAAATATCGTTGCTTGACAGTGAGAAATATTGAAGCATAAGATCTATTGAGCAGAGCGCAATGTGTTTGTTACCTGCTGTTTAACCACCATGAGACGCTGCACCTCCATGTAGGCGGCCTCCAGAGTGGCGCGGGCCTGGATCAGACTGGTGTCCAGGGTCTGCAGGGAGCGGCTCATCTCCTCCTCCCGCAGAGACACAGCCAGCAGCTTGTCGATCTGTAAACGTTCTGCACAGAGAAGAACCACGACAAGCTCTGGATGTGTGATTTTTATATGAATTTAGCTGCAAAGCCAACACACAGAGGCCTAAACTGCTCTACCAACAGCAGATACATTTAACTCTCCAACTGTCAGTTCTGTGTTTATATGTGGACTCATAACATCTTTCATTGTTTTCATTGATAAAAACAATGATCAGAACAATAGATACTGACCTTTTTTGGATTTGACCCTCTGCCTTTTGCTGTTGTGCTCCACACAAGACGTCTCTGCACTTGGAACATCCTGCAAGACGCAAAGAAACAGTTACATCCTGCCTTTTTGGATATAAACAAACAAATGAAAGTGACCTCCACCAAATAAACAACAGTCAGTCAACACAAAGACCTGGTAACAAACTCACCGCGGCTGCTCTGCGTCTCTTCCCTGTTCCCTGACCGTCACACTGCTCCGTCCCTGAGCTGCTGTCCCCGAGCACGGAGTCCAATCGCTGCAGGGCCCTCACCGTCACTGACGTCAGCTTCTCCGGCTGCTGCGGAGCTTCAGCCTCGAACGGACAGACGGTGTCTACTGCCTCTTGCTTACAGCGAACGTCTTTGTTCCCTTTAGCGAGTGCAGAAGAGACGGAAGAAACCTGCTGCTCTGAGCCAAGGTTTTCTCTTTCCGTCGTCTCCTTTGACATGACGGGTGTGAACAGGGCTGGGGTGGACGCAGGGGCGAGGCTGCTCTCTGATAAGGAGCGTTTTCTGGACGAACCTGGGGAGGACATCTCTATCAACGACTCCCAGTGCAAACCCTCCAGCAGGGGGATGTCGTCCTCCTCCTGGCTGTGATCCTCCTGCTCGTTTGGCACCATCTCTATCCCAAACCTGCAGAATCACACCACACAACATGAGCTGCTGGAAGCACAAGAAACGTTTAAGGATTTAAAAAGATTAAATAAAAAACTTCACCTTGGCATGCCTTTCCCTTTGTCTTGCTTCTTCCTGACCTCCTGATAGACCTGTTCCCAGTTCACATTGCGTCGAGACCCGGAGGAGCTGATGAGCTGCCGAACTGTCGGTTTGAGCCCCGAGTCCTTTTCTGACTCACTTCTCCGTGACTCGCTGAGGTTCCTCACTCGTCTGGCGATGTTCAGGTTGGGCTCGTGACTTCCTGTTTTGCTCTTGGAGGAGCTGATGTGTTTGGTCAGGTCCCGTTTTAAGGCGGGAGGCAGGTCAAGTTTGGACAGACTTGACCCAGAGACCGTCTGTGCTTCACTGCCTCTGGAGGTGTCGCTCTCAGAGCTCTGCCCGCCTCCGCAGCCTGCATGGCCTCATCTGGGGCCACTGAGCCGGTCTGCTTCTCCACTTTCTTCCTGCTCTCTTCATCCTCCTTGCTGGAGGCTGCTGGCTCGGAGCTCTCCACGGTGGAGGTGCTGACTTGTAAGGACTGGAGGAAGTCAGGTAGGTTTGGTTTGGTTACATTCTGCCTGCAGCTGTTTTCTTTGTTTACTCCAATCTGACTCTGAGTTTGTTCCCTCTGCTGCTGCTGCTGCTGCTCCGCAGTGTGTCGATCCTTTGCCGTCGTGTTGTCAGAGCTGGAGCTGTCCAAAGAGCCTCTCTTCTCCACTGGTCTTCCTTTCCAGAGGGTTTCTGGGAGCTGCTTTGATTTCAGGGGCCCAGCAGGTGAAGGCTTAGAGGCGAGTCCACTCTGCTTTGCACATGGCTTTAATTGTGCATGTGTTTGGTTGGAGGCCGTGCTGAGCTGAGCTCCGGTGTTGAGACCAGACACCGAGGGTATCTTTTTATCCTTATTCAGCGATGGCTTACTGGTCTTCTGACTGGAGGGACTGGATGTGGAGCTCTGTTTTTCTTCTCGCTGAGCGCTGCCGCTTCGACTGCCGCTGCTGCTCCGATCTCTAGGTTTGGTTTTAGGAATTGTTTTAGGTTTTGTTTTCTCTTCCACCTTTTGTCCACCAGAGGTCGACTGCCCTTTTTTCTGTTCAGGTTGGGACGGCCTGTTGGAGGCGCTGGTCTCTGGTACTTTGTCGTGATTCAGAGGTCTGGGGACTTTGGTTTGGGAGTGTGTGTTGGAGTCTTTATGGGATTCAGCGCCCTTTGTGACTGGATAGGGCGACCAGCGACAGGCTTTGTCCAGCTTTGAATTGCTGCCACAGGTTTTAGAGTTTTTATTACTGTTATGGTCAGTGTCTGGTGTTTGTCCCTGCCCGTTCTGAAGCGGCGTTTGTCCCTGCCCGTTCTGAAG
Source organism: Caranx ignobilis (assembly GCA_021432705.1). Lineage (NCBI taxonomy): Eukaryota > Metazoa > Chordata > Actinopteri > Carangiformes > Carangidae > Caranx > Caranx ignobilis. The sequence continues at coordinate 269,217 of JAFHLA010000217.1, read as the reverse complement.
CGGCGTTTGTCCCTGCCCGTTCTGAGGCCCACCTTCCTGCTGAGCTCCCTGGTTGATCGCTGTCTTCTGCAGCTGGTTAAGAGCTTGGGCAAAAAAGCTGGGGGGAGGTGGACATGCAGGAACAGGCCCCATGAGGCTGGAGGGCCGGTTCCTTGGTGTGAACTGGGAAAAGTTGTTATGACCATAGAGGCCATGACTACTGCCCCCGCTGCTGAGCCAAGGCAGTCGACTTTGCTGATTGCCACAAAACCCACCCTGATCCCAATGCCTCCTGTTCCACCCTTCTTGGTTATTAAAGTTTCGACCTGTTAACTCTTCAGACGCCCATCTATAAAGGTTGGGAGGCTCCTGAGCGTGCCAGGTGGCGCTCCTCCCCTGGTTATTGTGGTGCCAGGGTCGCGGCGCGTCCCCTGGTCTGTCGTTGTATCTGTAGCCCCTGTACCATGTATTGTGCTGGCCGGGCTGGCCGGGCTGACCGGGCCCACCGGGCCCCCCGGGCCCACTGAACCCCCGCGGCTGCTGCTGCTGCTGCTGCTGCCAGGTCGCGTCCTGTCGGAAACGCTCCTTAGCTTCTTTCAACCTCTTCTGAATCTCCTCCTCTCTCTTACGCTCCTCTTCTTCTTTGGCCAGCTTTGCAGCAGCAGCTTCTTTCTCTTTTCTACAATATACAAGATAAATACATACATTAAATATGAGAAAAAACACATCCTTATTCTGTGATATAAATGGGAACAACAGAGTATGTGAGTAAGAGTAAAATAGAGTAAGGGAGTAAAATGTCAACTTTGTGTTCACAGCGTGTTTCTGCTGTAGACTCCAGACTCCAGATTACTGCATTAAAATCATTGTCATGTCTCAGAAACTGAGAAGCCGTTGAAACTTTCCCTGGCAGCCGTGTCTCTTGGCACACTGTGGGCAGGTGCCAGCGACTGGTTCAGTTTGTGACCTACAGCTTTGACCTGCAGAGGGAGAATATCTGACATGTGACAGGGTGACAGCTGAACGGCTGCTCCTGCCTTCACCCGTCTCCACAACATATCACACTTCCCCAGCTGCTCTGCTCGGAGTTTATCTGAGATTTCCGGTGCGACAGAGATCAGTGCTGTGTGTTTCTAGAAAGATCTGCACACACAAAAGGCTGTCAAATCATGAGAGGGCTGAGTTCCTGTGATCCTAAAAATGTGAAAAAAATTGAATATATCAAAGAAAAGCACCATGTGCTTTAGAGCAAAGGTTGTAATTTTTGTTTTTCTGTTGCTAAAGGGCAGAAACTTAACGTGTGGAGTCAGGCTTTTTTTTAGGCTGCGGTCCTGACATACGACTCCAGACGCTGGTCAACGACGTGAAGCAGCAGCTAAAAGAGTCTTGTGAGCTGCGCTGAGCTGAATGTGACTATACATGGCGTACAGTGTATACACACAAAACAGTCTGTGAGCACTCACCTATCTTTACTCACTGTGGATTAATCAATGGAAAGTCAGTTATTAAGCTGTTAGAACTGGAAATAAGCAAGGTTTACATTTCCCCCCAAAACTTAAGACATTTGATTTATAACAACATATTTAAAATCTACTCAATCGGCTTCTTATGGTTGTTTTCAAGCAGCTGTTCCTCCAGTTCGAAAGCTAACAACACAACACAAACAGCGTGACTGTGTTACCTGATCTGCTCTTTTCGCTTTTCTATCAGGTCGGCCAGCGCTTGGTCGAAGTAGTCCTCCTCTTGGTCGTTCCCGGCGTTCTTCTTCTCTGCAGCCTCCACATTCTGCTTGTGCATGGGACTGGAAATGTGGCTGGCATAATCGGTCAGGCTCACCACCGTCACCTTGCACACTCGGCACTCGTGTCCGCAGTCCCTGGGGAGGGAAGGCGAGAGCGGACGTTCAATCGTTCCTTCAGGCATCGTTGTGATCTGGTCTGTTTTTTTTCCTGCCTGCAGAGCCCAGCAGCAACGCGCTCTGGCTCTACTTTCTGTTTCTTCAAAGTCAAAGAAAAACCAGAGGAAAGGAGAATACTCAACAATCCTTAAATTATATATAAAACTTGTCCGAATTCTCTATCTGTCACAGATCAGGAGGTAGCTAACTTATAATTTGCTCTTGTTATTAAAAGAAAAGTTAAAATCTTTATCATCCTGATCTTGTTTCTTCCTTTCTTCAGCAGGCCATAGGTGGCAGGGTGAGGGCAGGAGCAGCCAGGCTGGACCTGGGCAGCATGCTAATGGAGCTGTTGATGTCCAGCCGCCACGAACAGCCGTGCAGCGCAGCACTGGGAGGATGCGTGGAGGGGGAGCGAGGCACGGCGCCCTCAGCTTACTGCCCTTTCATGATGGTGTCTGCTGCGCTCTGAGACTCTACAGAAAGCTATGTCTGTATTTGACCTCACAGTCACGTCTGAGAGCTAGAGTCCGACCCCCACCCTCCGCCAGGCCGGCATGTGCTATTAGAACAGGCCTGAGCATCCTGCCGACCAATCCCAGTCCACGCCTGTGTAACTGGAGCCTTGTGCAGCTGCTTTGCAGCCTCCACTTCAAAACCTCTCCCAACTATGTCACCCCTGTGATTCTGACTTTGCTGGCTCCTTCTCAATTTCTTTTTCATATCTGTGTCATGGCACGCTGCCATTTTCTGACCTCTCGTGCAGTTGGCAAACTCTTTATCAATAAGACTGGGTTACTTTTAATGTTTGACGTGTTTTCTTCTCGGCTGTGGCTTCAGTTAAGCTCCAGCCATCCCATCCCTGGTTGCACTCTTGTAAAACTACCCCTCCACCTTCTTAATTCCCAGACCTGGCACGTCCTGCATACTGCTCGTATCACTTTTTAATGTTTAAAAAGATGCTGCCTTAGCATGTCCGTGCTTATGTTAATGTAAATCCTGGTAACTTAGCAACACCTGAATCAGTATTCGAGCTACTCGAGATTCTTCCAAGTCAGCAACGGGCACACATACTTTCAGTAATCTACAGGGGGGTCACGAGATAGCCAGTTGCCTTCTCTCGGTCATGCCTGTTGTTCCGGAGAGATTGTGTCTAAATATATGTGCCACAGTTGAGACAGCTGCCCCTATATCCACTTCACCAACACGTGCCCATGTGCACACGTGGCTCGTGACCCAGATGGATTCAGACAAAACTCTTAAATCAAAGTCAAAGCTTTTCTTTGACCGCTACGTGTGCATTTACACAGGTTCTCTGTAATGAGAAAAAATGCAGTCGAAAACATTGAGGAGATAAAATCTTGGCACGATATCATCATTTTCTGCAAAACATTGATGTGATTTTAAGTTGTAAATCTCAGTGATATCATGTTGTTGACTTCTGGAAGAGGAACAACTCACCGGCCTTTGAGCTTCTCCAGCTCGCGGTGGTGCAGCATAGTTCTCATGTGCTCGTCCATCTCCTGCAAACACCAGTTGAAAATAAACCATCAGAAAACACACTGAAAACACTTTGGGATTAGTTTGGCCATTGTTAACACTATTGAATGCCAGAGGAGGGCACGTACATGGCCCAGAGCTGCAATGAATGTACGTATAATGTCATAAAATGTTGGAGAGCACAAGTAAAACATGTGTATAATAACTTTATTAAGTACTTGGACACAAACCATGTGGACAACAGAAAACACACATGATAAGATAATGCTGCACTGACTGTTTGTAAAGTCCTCAGTGTTACACATCTGACTCTAATGAAGTGTTAATGGAGCCAGAGCTCCTGACTGTATCACATTAATCCTACTGGATTTATACACACACCATGGCTGAAAGCTGAATTACCTGTTTGGAGGCGTGGACTGTCTCACAGAGGATGCACTTCCTGTCTCTTGCCATGTTTACTGTAGGTGAACCTCAGGCCATTACTGTCAACAGAAGATTTTGGTTAAAGCAACTCCTCAGGAGTTTATAAAGCACAAAACAGCTGCACTACCTTGAATTATAAACCATGTGGTTCATTCTCAGTTGGATAATTATGTTACACTGAATTTCCTGTATGTACGTTACTGAGCTCTCAGCAACAAGTCGGACAAATCCAACCAGTACAGCAGAGGGAGTTTACAGCTTATTCTCTCTATGCAACCACCTAGCTATTCAACAACATGCCTCAGTACCACAGCCCAAATGCCAGCTCCCAGCTCAACCTGGACACTGGTCTAATTCCAGTCTGCTGATAGAGCAGCTTTGTGGCCAGGAGGCAGCAGAGCCACGGCAGCATCAGGGATATGTCTGTACGTGTTTAACGTCCACAAACAGGGTGGCAAACGGCCGCCAGCCACGAGCTGACTGCCGCTGGTCAAGATATGCCTGTGGCTGTCAGGTGCTTCTGACAACACCTTCTCAAGATACAGCTGACCCTTCAGAGGCCTTGTTCTCTTCTAACAGGTCGATAGTTCGGACAAAGAAAAGCATTTATAAAAGTTTAAAAGAATATTTGCCCCCTTTATAAAACCTCTGCAAGAATTTCAGACAAAGCCATGATGAAAAATAAAAATCAACTCCATGTCTATAATTAAAGTTTTAAGATTTTCACTGTAAAATCTGCAGCCAGAGAAAAGAAAAACTGGAATAGATGACCTGAAATAAACCCAGGAAGGAGAAGGACACCTGCACAATAAAAGCAGCTGAAATAAATCAAGTCAAGTTTTGGCAACACAAAGTCTTTTGACAAATCAATCAAACCTGCAGTTAAAGAGCGTGGTGTTAGTGAAGTATACAAAGACAGATGTTAGATAGCATGTGGCTAAAAAACAGGTCAACAAGCAGCAGTACACAGGATGACAGGATAAAATCCATTTGACTTTGTGACCTCTCCGACCCTTTGACCTCACAACTGATCCACCTGGAAACACTGTGCACTTTATTCCCTAACTCAGTCAGAGTCGTTACACAGCAAAGTTAAATACAGCATAAACCTGATAATAATCACAGTGAAGGTCTTCCCTCACCCTCATTAGTTAGTCCTATATTTTGTTCATGACATTATGGAGACTGTTGCAACGTCCCCGTCACTCTCCTCTGTGCAAAAGCATCAGAGGGCAGCTATTTACAGTATAACTCCAGGATGGTCCCTGGGTCATATTCCCCCTCAGCCCACAGATCTGTGGGGCGCAGCAGGGTGGAGAGTGTTATACAGCACATTCATTACCAAACACTGATGTTAACTGCTGATTTTAGTTGCTGCGTTCAAGGGACAAGTGATCAAACCCGTGCAAAATGATATATAATAACTGTGCTAAACTTTCGTCTATTCGTGCAAATCTGCATATAGATATAAATATAAGATATATTAAAAAAAAAAAAAAAAAAAGCATGAGGAGATCGGCACATTACATAACTTCAGGTCCAAAGCTATATTGAAATGAATCCCTGCAGAATCAGAGACAGCGAAGGCGGGTCTGCCAAAATCATTTAGATAAGTTAGCTGCTAACAGTTAGCTACTGGGTGCAGAAGTTTAACACCACAAGTTGCATAACACTTCAACATCCAACATTTTAAATAACAACTACAACTAACTTTCCCAAGCAACTAACTCCCATCGCCTGCGACAAAAAGTGATTTTTTACAATTTAAAGGCGCTTTCGACAAAACAGGTTTAGATTGTTTGATTTGTTGTTAGCTTAGCTGCTAAGTTAGCATGCATATCCGTGACCTCGTGATCGATGAGTTAAAGTTCAAACAAAATGACATCAGACCTTCTAGCTGCACGAGTCACAGACTCTTGTAACGGACGGTAACGGCTGAAGGAGTTGAACCCAGTTCTGGCTCGTAAGTAGAAGATTTAACAAGTGGGTTACCAAGCTAGCAGTAGCATGCTAGCTAACGACACCAACGAAACATCAACGAATATGGTTAAATTAGTGCTAGTTTCAAAAGCGACACGGAGCACAGCTGACACGGTTTGTGTTTATACACTGTAAGCATTTAGACAAGACTGATGGCTACCTTTATAACATCCAGATGTGTGTGTGGTTACAGCATTTTCTGATCCACCGCTGGAGCTAACAATAACATCCACCTCGACCCCAAACTGAACTACAGCCCAGGGTGCGTTCAAGAGCATCGGTATTCAAGAAACACGAACATCTCTGGCGCTCTGTCAGACTGTGGCAAACCATATTTCTCTCACTGCATAGTATAGGCAAAGTCCTTATAGACGGGTTTCTTGTGTACTAACAATACGAGGCAGGTGTGTGTGCAACCAGGGGCAATAAACTGCTTGGGACTGAACTGATATCGACGGAGATGCCGTGTTGTTTGTAAATTCTCCCAGACTCGATTAGAAAGAAATGACCAGACCCATGTAATATTCCCAGCGACGAATTGATTTCTATTAAATGTCCAAAAGGCCAGCTATCATATGGCCTGACATATACAGTTATCTCATAGAGAAGCCCAGTGTGTACACAAAGGACAGTTTGTGTGCATATAAATGTTTAGACGCATATAATTATGTACTTTGACCTTCAAGACCCCAATCCGCCCTTTCAATGGCCTGGAGCCATAATCTTCTTCTTCTTTTGATCTCACAACATTATCCTTCCATCTAAAATGTAAAAGTCAGGCAGAGTATATATGTAGAGATACATTTCTACTTAGATTAAAAACCACCTGTCAAATTTGCACCACTTTCCCCCAGAGAAGCCATCGACTATTAATTAAAACAGACAATACAATGGGTTCTCTGTCTGTGACTAATTCTAATACTGACCGGATTGATAGACGAGTAAGAAATGGTTGAGAGTATATGAATAAATTGACAACATTCAAGCATAAAAATATATATTTATTTTCTAAAACCTCTAAAAACAGCGCCTGAGATACAATAGAGAAAAACAACAAATAAATTCAGACAATCATTCAAGTAAGTGAACGCGCTCACACATCTTTACAATACATACGTTAAAATCTAATACAAACAACAGCATGTGGGTACAAATCCACTCAGGGCATATTTGGCTCCAGCTCTATATAAATGAACAGCAGAGAAGTAGTTTCTGATCCCTTTAGATTATAAGATTATCAAGTGGTCCCTGTTGGCTACATCTCCATGATAATGTTTGTGACATTAACAGGATATTACAGATAAAACACATCAATATTCCCTCGATCAACATGAGAACCAGCAACATTTTCAGACAACCAGGTGCATTAACACGCACAGCATTTTCTTTCCTGTGCTCATATACCTGCACTATCAGAAGTGTTTGGAGAAAATGTCAGTAAAATAAACAAATGAAAAAACTCTTTGAATTGTCACATTGTCAGATTTTAGGACATATACATCAGTCACCTGGTTCAGTGGAGGCCGTCTAATCTATGAGACATTTTGTGCGCAAACATCAGCTTAAGACAAATCTTAGATTAGTGCTTTGGAGAATCTGGATGCCAACACACACAGTGTGTGTCGTCACTGTTTCAGCTGATTTGGTTCAGTTCCCGCGCTTTATTCCTCAGATGCCTCTTACGCATCTTCATTATCCACTGAATGGTGAGCTTGGCAAAATTAGCAGCCTTGAAGAGAGCCATGAAGACCCCGCAGAGGATGGCTACAGAGTTCCAGGGATTTGCCGTGACTATCTGTTTGGAAATGAGCAACGTTTTGTGTGTTAACAGGCTGATAACATTTCTAATGAGGATTAAAAAGCGTCTGGGGAGAAACGTACCAGTCTGATTTCTTGCATGAAAGGATCCCGCCATTCAAAAACAGCAAAGAAAAGCTGATTGGTTTGCTCTGGTTCAGGTCTCTTATCGTTGAACTTCACCACGGTGGACTAGAAAATAGGACAAAAATGCTGAAGTTAAACCTTTCAAATCAATTTCCATATCATTTCATAAGCACACATGCACATCAGTTAGACGTTAACACCTCTTGCCGAAACTCGACAGACTCATTGGTTTTCCCAGACGTCTGCACCAGAGACATCTTGACCCAGGTTCTGAATCCTCCAGAGAAAGTCCACATGGAGTAATTCCTCTCACAGTCCCTCATGAACTCTGATTTATTAGCACTAAAAACACACACACACACAGGTACAAACACATATGTAGATTATCTCCTACATGACCGGCTCCTATCAAATAAAATCCTATCAACTGGGTTAAATAACTTTTGCAAGGTTTAAAGCTGTTTACATACATGACTCCTAACTTACACAGATATTTTGTGGTGTGTAAACAATGAAGCGGTCAATGTGTCATCAGGGTGTACGTGTAACAAAACACACCAGAGCAGGTATCTGACCCACTTCAGCTATCACAGCATCACACATCAACACAACCAATACTTGTTTGTTTGCAATTACCTGTTAGACAAGTCGCTAAACTTGGCAAAAAGCATGTAAGTAATGGCGCTGAAGTCCTCCTCTGTCTCGTTCTGACTGAACTGCATGAAGATCAGCTCTTTGTTTCTGACGTCAGACGGGCCGCGGACCACCAGAGCTCGTTTCTGTGACGCAGAGGCATAAAACTAAACACAGTGACCTTCAACATTCATGCACCGATCTGCAAATCTCTGTCTGGCTGAAGGTATTTATTATGTCTGACCTGCTGCTGATTTGTGAATGGCCCGTAGTAATTCACTTCATCGATCTCACAGTCTATTTCCTGAGGTTTTCCCGGGTCCACTAAAGGTGGGATGTAGTCGTGGTAGTGATGTTGGCAGCTGAGCAGCTGAGCTTTACCGGGATACAGAGCGATACCTGCTCAGACACACAAAGCTGTAAAGCTGTGACGTCTGAACATCAACTTCAACACAGAAAACAGTGATGTTCATGTTCAGCATTGATCACACAACCTTCAAAAACGACCTGAAAACCCTCACTGTCTGATATCATGACGTGATTGAAGTTCATTTCACAACATCATAAATGTTTATCAGCTTACAGGAGATAGGAGGAGAAGTCCTGCTTTAACCAAATGTTGCTGTTCATCACACACTTATAATCCCTGCAGTAACGGTGTTGGGCCTAATGTCACTGGTGATATTGTCACTATAAAGTCATTGTCGGTTGTTTCTGAATCAGTCCTCACATCTCTAACGTTTTCAGGGTTTCAAATTTAAGCAAACAGACGAGCTCACAGTCCTTAAAAAAAACAACACTTAAACTCAACTAACTCGACTTTTCACATGTTTTTAAGTAGAAAAACATTAAAAATTCAAAACAACTGTCTATATTGACTTGTAATTCTGCTGCTACTTGATGTGACCTTCACCCAAACCACAACACCAGCCTAATAGATCATTTACCCAGTCACCCTCTGATGCCAGCTGGACTTCAGAGCTCAGACATGGCTGACGTGGTGTTTCTGCTCAGTTTGCATCTATTACTTTGCAGCAGAGCAACATAACCATGCATTTACTCAAACACTGAACTTCAGCACTTTGAGGATGCATGCTTTACTTCAGAAATTATATCTTATACTTCTATTCCACTTCAGATTATATTTTTTGACTTAAATCGACACTGTTATATAACTTAAACTGTGTGTATGTCCAAGTGTATTATTCATACAAACCGGGGCGAGAAAACGATTCCACCTCCTTGTAGGTGACCGACATGACCGGGTGGTTGAGTTTGACCAGAAAGTCGGAGATGGTCTGATAGACGAGGAAGGCTGCCACCGCCGTCAGCAGCAGGTAGATGAAGATGAGCACGACCGTGAAGACGTTCTTCAGGCAGGTTTTACTGAACCTCATCGGAGGAATGTTCTCCTTGATGTCATCCTCTGCAGCGGAGGGGGAGAGAGGAGAAGAGGCAAGGAGGATAAAATCATGGTTCTGTTAATGGTGCTTTCATCAGATGTCTTAATTAAGATGTTGTAACTATGCGCAGGCAGATATAGGGTTAGGGTACAGTTCAAGTCAGAGCACGTGAGACATTTTAACTGAGATCATCCACCATATGGCAGAGATGGACATGCATCATGCCGCTGGTTTCACCTTGTGAGATCTCGCCGTTCGGCTCCTTGTCCTCCAGCTGCTCCGTGACTTCCCCCTCATCATCGTCACAGTCGTTGAACTGTGAGGTAAAAAAAAATGTAAAAAAGGACAGTTATGAATCAGTTATGGCGATGCGTTCAGGGGAGGAAGATGATGCCTGCACACGAACGTGACGTATAAGTGAAGAACTTGTCATGGGATGTACAAGGTTTCTGCTCTCAGTTTACTGTCCTGTTATTTTATTTGAACTGTAAGAAAACATTTAACTTTCTGCTTTACAACATATTCTGACAAAGTCGTCCGTAAGTAACTGGTCTAGTTGATTAATTTAGTGCAATTTAAGCACAAAATCTTCGAAAAACACTAAAGTTCACATTGTTATGCCTGAATCCTGAACACGGTTTGCTTCGTGTTACGTCTCTGAATGAGATGAATTGTGACTATAAAGTTAAAAATACATCCATTATATTCATCTGAAGGGTTAGGGTTAGTACTGCGAAGTTAAGTTATGTAATGACAAGACAAGTCTGTTCTGCACCTTGGTGTGATAATGATTTACAGGACGTCCTTCATTTGGAAACATTTCCCTAATATCACAACATTTATATCATTGTTTATTCATCGTTTATACAGCTCCAGTTCACAATGCAGAGTGTGACTGTTTGAAAAAGTCGTGGTTGTTCTTTAACCACAAATGACATTGTGAATCAACATGTGTCTGAAAGAAAAGCGGAACATTATAACTTTACTGCAGGAGGATTTACTGCAACTGCTAATGATCTACACAATGAACCTCAGCCAACAACATCATCAGTGGTGAAAAGGACTGATTACTCCAATATTGTGCTTAAGGACAGAGGAGTGTCCTGTTGTTTGTTGCTGTGGTGGAAAAATCAATACATAATCCACCAAAAATCATATATAAGTCATTAATACTACCGTAACATACACCAAACAGCTCTGCCTTGAACACATCACCACACATCACACTATACAAATGAATGTCCAGTGATAAACACGTGATAATATGACATTTATTTAACGGCACAGAGGGGATATCTCTGCAGAACCTTCACTTCAGTAGGTTTAAGTACATTTACTATTACCTCTAGTACTACAGTAGTATTGTTCCTTCCACTTGCTCCACTGCTTGTAATAAAAGTGCTCCATACTTACAGTGAACTAGGTTACATTTAAAAGCTCAGATCAGAGTTGAAGTCCCACGTAAGGGCCAGTCAGAGTCAAGGAAACACATGAAGTCAGCTCATTTCATACTATAGGAAGCTGCTTTTTCCTGCAGGCGTCAGCTGCACGGTCACATGAGGTCATTGAAGCCAACTGGACCGTGTGGACGCTCCACTTGTTTGGGACGTTGCATTAATGAGACACTGTTAAACCCTCAAGATGAGACAGACACACACATTACAATAAGTGACCTTGTCCTACCTCTTGGTATGACCGCGGACTTTCTTTCCTGAGCATTACTCTGCCTGCACTTCTCACAGGGCAAACACGACCTCAGCGTTTAAGAAGAAGAAGAAGAAGAAGAAGAGGAAAAAGTCTGGAAAGTGATTTTAATAAATACCCGAGGCATTTTTTTTTTTTTTTACTGGAGTTTGTTTCGCTCTCGCCCGAGTTGAGGTCCCAGTTCAGGTCCCACTCCTCCGGGACACACACACCACACACCACACACCCAGTGGGGGTTTTGGCTTCGACGATAAAGCCCATCCCATGATAACGAGGCACGAGACGCCGCGGACCAATAGACAAGCGCGAGGCCTCGGCCTGGTTTCCTTGTTTCCTTCTCTTAGGTTGTGGCCTAGTGCTGCCTTCAGGTGCTCAAAGGAAGACTCATAAATCACGTGTTTGTGAATCTTGTGAAAGTCTACCAGCTCATTTGACCAAATTCACTCTTTAAATCTTAATCCTTTAACTTACATATTAAAGTTAAGGTAAAATGAACAGTAAAAATGTAAGTAATACAAAATCTGTTATAAATAACCGAATTATTATTTATACATTTAATTAATCATAAACGAATTGATTTTTTTAAAATAAATTTCATCATTTAAAATATCTGTAACTATAACTGAAACAGCAAATAAAGTAAACACTTGTGTATTTTATAATTGAATCTAGTAAGAATAGAAAAATAAAAAATAACATTTAAGTATTTTATTTAATATTTTATTAAAACATAAACGAAAGTACAAATTTTAATGTGAATTTTACTCTAATTTAATTGTATTATTATTGTTATAGTGTATCTTGGTTTTATTCTAACTATTTATTACTTTATAAATAATTAAGACAGTGAGTGCGTGGGCTTTTGTGTCTTTGGTTTGTGCCCCTTGAATTTACGTCTCTTTATTTCTTCTTTTCTCTTTTTCTGGTTGAATCTTTGTTTGTGAGTCACTTTAACAAACTTCTGTTTTCTCTAATTGTTGCACATCCTGTCACATCAAAGTATCAAAGACGGCACAGAGAGCCCTTCGTAGGACACAGACAGCTGTGAAACCATGTATCTCTGAAATGTCCGATGGCTTTAAACGCATCAGCAGAAGGGCAGCGGTGATAGGGGGGCGGGCGGCAGAGTTTCCGCATTCAAGTCAACAAACTATGGCAACCGCGCAAATCAGTGCCGTGTTGTTTGTCCTGTGTGCAGCTTTAGCCACAGATGTTAAATTAAAGTATAAACCGGCAACGAAACCGGTCCGGTTGTTCACCGAGGAGGAGCTGAAGAGGTACGACGGCAGCGAGGTGAACTACCTGTGGGACCGTGTGTGTGTTTGTGTTTGTACCTGCGTGCACGTGCATCTAAAACCTACAGGTGTGTTCACGGTTTATCTGTTCTTCCGCCCTGTTTTAGGAGGCACAACCTATTTATATGGCTTTGAAGGGAGTGGTGTTCGATGTCACCAAAGGAAAAGGTAAGTCAAACTTAACTGGCCATTATGGGATATTTTTTATCAGGTGATTTTCCTGCTGTGAATTGAAGTGTGACGTGGAGACACAGACATGTTTGTAGTCCAGACCTCTGCAGGACACAGCACTTAGTGAAGCTGTGAGGTCTAAAGGCCTAAACTGCTGATACTTGTGGCTGAAATCAGCTCCTTGTCATTTATAATAAGTTGTTAGATTTCCTCCTTAAAATTCTCACATCAATTATCAATTAACTATTTGAAGCTCAAAGATCCAGATTAGTACAAATCAGCACAGAGCAGAGAAATGTTGTGTATCAGACCTTCGTTTTTTCCTCTTTCATGCACCAGTCTTCAGATTTATGCCCCATTAAGCTTGATAAACCAGCTCCACCTCAACCAGCTGCACATTAAAACATTATGCATCAGTTTTCACAGTCTGTTAATGTCACAGACAATAATCTGCCAACACCAGGGACTTTCTTCTGTGCATTTCATGTTTTTATATTTTTACTAGATGAGGATGTGAAGATATGTTGTTCAGTCATTTCACTGTTTCCTTTCGCCCTTTGTAGACTTTTATGGTAAAGGTGCTCCGTACAACGCCCTGGTTGGAAAGGACTCCACCCGAGCTGTGGCTAAGATGTCCCTGGACCCTGCAGACCTGACATCAGACACTGTGAGTTCAGTCTGAGCGCACCACCAGTCATCCTGTCTCCACCCTCTCACCCACCTGATCACCTGGATTACAGTGTTTTTTCCCAGAGGCTGGTCATGTTTCTGTTGAGGTTGAGTCCTGTGGGTGGGGGACACCTGACACCTGACAGTTAGTCGCATTGTAAAGACACAATGCGGACAAAAACCCTTAAAGCCTGTTTAGGTGGGCGCAGCCTAAATGCATTGTACATAAGAGGAAAACTGGGAGCAGACACTTGAAAAGAGGAAATGGAAAATTCAGCCAACACTTACAGACCTCAACAGGACATAAATAGAGCAGAGCTGTCAGTGATCATTTCCTCTGCGTTTCATTTCTAGTGTTTTTCAGTACTTTAATGCTGATTTGCCTTCTTGTCAGTCAGGAAATGGTTCAGATGAACTCCCTGTAAAACCATGATTCGTTTTTAACCCTTCTGTTCTTCATATCAGACAGAATACAGAGTGCTCATCAGCTTCAGACGAGCTGCTCGGCAGATCTTTTAACCTTTGGACAGCTAAGCTAAGCTAACTATCTCATTGCATATTTGACCATCACATATGAAAGAAGAATCAGTCTTCCCTTCAATCCCGCAGATAGAAAGCCCATCCGTCCATCGTCTTCGCTGTTTATCAGTGCAGGGTCATGAAGGGGCTGGAGACGATCCCAGCAGACACAGGTCGAGGGCGGGGTTCATCCTGGACAGGTCACCAGTGCATCACAGGGTCCATATGTACAGACACGAACAACACACACACACACTCACCTCCATCATGTAGAGTCATCAATCAACCTACTGACAATAAACAATATGATAATACCTCCTCCTGCACTTTTTTCCCTTTGGCAGCCAAAATGTTGACTTTAATATCAAATGAAAATGTAACAGACGAGTCGTGTTGGTTTTACTTTGTCGGCACACATACGGTATTTAAGGATCTCTTTATAACCTCTACATCATGAAACCATCTTCCTCCACAGTGTTAGTAACAGGTTGTGTTTGTCTTTACACAGACGGGCCTCAGTGAGGAGCAGCTCCGCTCTCTGGACGATGTGTTCGAGGGAACATACAAAACAAAGTATCCCATCGTGGGCTACACAGCGTCACGCATCCTCAACGAGGACGGAAGTCCCAACGAAGACTTCAAACCAGAGGACCAGCCTCATTTCAGAATCAAAGATGAGTTTTAATCACAGATCACAGTCGTTTATGAAGGATTTAAAAAAAAATCTCTTAGAATATTTTCTTTTTACTTCACCAGAATCAGAATCAAACATGGTGGATGAACTGATGGTTGACATTATCTTTATCAGCTCTGAGAGCTTTAATGCACATTTCAATCATTTCAATATACACTATATCACACTCAGGACATTTTTTACAATATAAAAATCATTCAGTTCTTAGTTATCAAACACTAAAATGCAGAGAGAGATGATGGACATTTCATATTTTTACCTTCATACACCTGCAGTGCAGCTGTTCTACATCTGTCAGAATGACAAGAACAAATGAAGTAAAAAAAAAAGAGTATTTGATTAGTTTTTGATGAAATGTTGTTGCTATGTAATGTTTAAACACTGTGAAGGTGCAGCTCTGTGAATGTTTACATGATCAGAATCGGTCCATGATTTTAGTTTTCCTACAATTCTCATTAAAGTCTGTAAATCTAATAAACCTCCTCAGGGGTTTGTCTCACTCGACTCTTCCACAGAAACATGCTGCTGTTATCTTGATATGATGTCTTTATGACTCACTCGTGTCACCTCCAAACAGGCAACATAAATAGTAACGTCCAGGCTTATATAGCTTGTAGCCTTGCCTGGTCCGATCAAAGGTCGCAGCAGCAGTTCGGGTGCTGAGATAGGTGATTGTCTCTGGGTGGAGCGTCTTGCTCTGCCGGGTGGTCACACTGGAAGTAAAGCTGTCAGCGCTGCGCGATAGCGACTTCGTCCAACCTCCCACGTTACTGTGAGTGATCTACAGCCGAGTTCAAAGGACACAAGCCCTGCCCTTGAGTCTGCCCGCGAGAGCGGAGCAGCTTTCTTTATCAGGTGGAGGTTGTGCTGGGAGTCGGCCACTGCAGCCTCGGTCAGCCTGGGAGACACTTTCTTCTGCTGGAGCTCATCCACCAACCAGAGCCAAGATGCCCAAAACGGTAAGAGTCTCATGTTTGTTTGTTTGTTTTACTGATAATATCATTAAACGTGTTGAATTGTCTCTTCCTGGTCCAGGTTTGACCAGGTTTGACCAGGAAGGGTAAAAAAAGGGGTAGTGGTGGGTTCATAAAATCAGCTGTAAGGTTTGTTGAACTGGCTGTGCTGTGACAGTTATGAGAGAAACATCATCTCATCACATGTTATGTAGGTTTTTTTTATCGTTTTATCTTCTGGTTGAACACTTTTTTTTTATCTGGGAGTGATTTCCAAGAGGCACCAATCCTTCTTGGCATTTACTCATTAACCAAATGTAGAGTTTGACCCATGCTGCTCACATTCCTGACAGAAACAATGCTCCTAAAACGCCACTTCACGGCTATATGTGAACCATACCTGATGATAATCATGGTAATTACCTTTGGGGGGGGGACACTGGAATAACTTGTAAGATGTCATCGAGTGACTTTCCTCCCCCACCAGCTCAACAGTGACTCTATGATGTGACCTGTTTGATTTTCGGAGCCAGTCAGACTTAATCAATTTCCCATCCGGAGTAGGAGAAACCACCCTTATGCACTTATTTGCTGAAAGTCCTAAATGCCCTCAGTAGGAGTTACTTAAGTATACAGCATCAGTGAGTGGGAGAGCTGATAAGAAAGGCCCGGCCTGTGCATTACGTCTGCAAGTCTGCACTTATATTGACACTCCGAGGAGAAAGCTTCTCTTAAGAGGTCGTGCTGACGTCCGCCTCAACTGATGTTAAATTAACAAAATGTGAGTCATGTTATCAGGTGTTACTGGTGTTATTCTGGAAAAGGTTCAAATTCTGGCATAGATTTGATCAGTTAAGACTTCTGTAGATACCAAATAGTACAATCAAAGTATGAACTTTTCTTTTTTTCATCAATGGAGTAAGACAGTGATTGATTTTAATAGTTAACTGCCTGCATGATTGTGAGGCTGTGGCAGATAACAGTGAGGAAAACCTCAGCAGGAGGTCCTCTCAGGCATTTGATAGTGGAAAGTGGAATCAGTTGAGAAACACTATGGACGCTTCATAAATGGATGTTCCAGTTTTTTGTTGCCCAAGTTTCTGTGGTGTTTATCTTTATGGCACCCGGGGCGTGCTCTTGTGTAACTTCATAAAACGATTGTGTAACTGCTTCAAGACCAACTCGGCCAACATGCCGAATCTGTATGTTTGTCTTCTTGTTTTATTTTTCTTTTGGGAACACATTGAGTGTCACCCCCCCCCCCTTTTTTTTGTCATCTGGGAAATCCACTCCAGAGTCAGATATATGCACCACTTAAACTGCCGTTGATGTGAAGGTTGTTGGTCTTAGCTAACAGTGGCGAAGGCTAAAGGCAACTTGGCAAGCAGCGAGTATTTTGATATTTTAATCTGCCTGTGTGCAACCTTGTAGCACCTCACAAGGGTAGTCCAAAGTCTAATGAGATAGTGAGCAATTATGGTTTATGAACAATCCACTTCACAGCTCCACATTAAGTGCATCCTTTGCACAACCAACTGTATTATTTATGGTTTTTTAGCATCTAAGAAGTTGTTTTTCATTATTAAAAATCACCAACAACTGTAATATTTCTGCACAGTTCAAGTGAAAGCTCATTTAAAATAAAAAAAAGGCCAAATTCAGATTTCAAAACCTCTTTTGTTGTTGCAGGTCAACGTTCGCGTCACCACGATGGACGCGGAGCTGGAGTTCTCCTTCCACCCCAACACCACGGGGAAGCAGCTCTTCGACCAGGTCTGTATGTCACAGTATGCAAAGCACTCCGACAGACAATAGTTCACACAGGTGTAGAGGTTTAATCATCGTCCATGTAGTTCTTCTTAACTGGGACCTTGAGAACTTGCACTTTAGGGTTCGAAATAAAAGCCAGTGATTTTTTATAGTGCACACTCAGCCAAAAGCTGAATTATCCTTAACCTGATAACAACAGTGACATCACCACCCATCAGTATGACGCCCTCTCTACCTGGAGTGTGTTGTGTAGAGTCAGTGTAATGACCCAACGCTTTGCACTTGAAGGCCGATCTATGATAAAGTGGTCCTGGGGCCGTAGAGTATGTTCACCACCTCAGCAGCTGTTCCAGCTGTTCACAGTGACACTGATGTGTCTGCAGTCTTTTCACAATCTGTCATCGCGCTGTAAACGGCATCTTTGTCCAAAGGTTTCTTTTCTCCAGGGAGATAATATCCTGATTTAAGTGAAGAGGAGCAGTGAGAGATAAAGTTTTCAATAATCATATCTGTAATGTGTGTGTGTGTGTGTGTGCGTGCGTGTGTGTGTGCACGTGCGTGGGTGTGTGTGTGTTGTTGAAGGTTGCCAGAACCATCGGCCTGCGTGAGATCTGGTACTTCGGGCTGCAGTTCGTCGACGCCAAAGGATTCATCACATGGCTGAACTCTGAGAAGAAGGTGTGTTTGTGGTGACACTGATGAGTTTTTTTACTCTACACTCGTCATAAGTCTTTAAAAAGTCATAAACAGTCAAAACATTATAAAGGTAGACGTGTGTCTTAAAGCTCCATATGGTATAAAGGTAGACGTGTGTCTTAAAGCTCCATACGGTATAAAGGCAGATGTGTGTCTTAAAGCTCCATACGGTATAAAGGTAGACGTGTGTCTTAAATCTCCATACGGTATAAAGGTAGACGTGTGTCTTAAAGCTCCATACGGTATAAAGGTAGACGTGCGTCTTAAAGCTCCATACAGTATAAAGGTAGACGTCCATGTGTAGTGTGATTATAAAGCAGCTCTAGGTTCTATATTAACACTGTGAAAGTATCAAAGCCTCAGTCCACAGAGAAATGCACACAGCCTGTATTCAGACACTGAGCCTTAAAACCAGCCGTCAGGACTTCCTGTCACTTTGTGATGTCACAACAGAGCAGTCACACCAAGCCCTGCCCACCACCTGCACCCACCAAGTGTTTTATTCTGAAATCTGCTCTATTTTTATTGGATCACCAGTCAGCCAATCAGAAGAGAGATTAAGAGCCTCCTCTCTTCTGATTGGCTGACACTGACCTGTTGTTACTAGAGCTCCAGAGAGAAGCTGAGAGAGGAGATGGAAAACTACACTGATTTTTGCTCCACTCACATGTCCCAAGTCTTTTTTTCATGGACTTATCTGTCTGTCCTCTGTCCAGGTCATGTCCCAGGATGTGAAGAAGGAGACTCCCCTGCAGTTCAAACTGAGGGCCAAGTTTTATCCGGAGGACGTGGCCGAGGAGCTGATCCAGGACGTCACCAGGAAGCTCTTCTTCCTGCAGGTGAAGGAGGACATTCTGAGTGAGGACATCTACTGTCCTCCAGAGACCGCTGTGCTGCTGGCCTCCTACGCCGTCCAGGCAAAGTATGGAGAGTACAACAAGTCAGTGCACAACCCAGGTTACCTGTCCTCCGAGCGCCTGCTGCCCACAAGGTGAGTGTGAACTGGTATGTCATACAAAAGACTGATTATAATGATGTTATCATTTGGAGACAAGGAACTACAAAGACAGACAATCTCCAGGTGTTATAACTCCATTATTAACCCAGGTGCTGTTACGGGGAGACGTGAGAGTTCAGCGTGTGTTTGTGTTAGCTCTGTATGTATACACACAGACTGTTGACATCTTCACCTGGGTGGGTTGCTGATAGCTGGTGTCTCCCCTCAGAGTGCTGACACAACACAAGCTGTCCAAGGACCAGTGGGAAGAAAGGATCCAGGTTTGGCACGATGAGCACAAATCGATGCTGAAGTAAGTGACGGATGATGAATGCAGGAAAAAACAGACCTGCTCTTACAAATGAAGATTTAAATCCATGTTTTATTTCTGAGCCAGTTTGTTTGTCTTAGATAATTCATACTCAGAGGTCAAGTCCGTTTGCACTCTTAAGTTTTTCCATTTCTTTGTCCGACCTGAACAGGGAGGAGGCCATGCTCGAATACCTGAAGATCACTCAGGACCTGGAGATGTACGGAGTCAACTACTTTGAGATCAAGAACAAGAAGGGCACGGAGCTGTGGCTGGGAGTCGACGCTCTGGGACTCAACATCTACGAGAAGGAGGACAGGTGAGTCCATGGATATATGTCTGAAGAATACAGCTCTTCTGTATTAACACTGTGTGTGTGTGTGTGTGTGTGTGTGTGTGTGTGGAGTGCACTGACCTGCTGACACACACACAGTTGTAGACAGGAGGGCAACACACCAGCAGTCAAACCTCAGTCACTGACCTCAGCTACCTTCACATTCAGTCGGTCAGGTTTTAAATAACACACTTGACCGTGTGGCTGTTGTTTTGAAGAGGCCGTTCACCTGTTTCCCTCACTGCTACTACAACATGAACACACACACACACACACACACACACTCTCTCACCGGTCTGTTACTCTGCTGCCACGTATATGTTAAATATACCTGATCTTTTCTCCATCTTCCAGGCTGACGCCAAAGATCGGTTTCCCCTGGAGCGAAATTAGAAACATTGCTTTCAATGATAAGAAATTCGTCATCAAGCCTTTAGACAAGAAATCCCCTGTAAGTATTTGTTTCATCAGTGTAAGGTTTCTTTACATTTCAGACACTTTTTGAATCAAGACCAAACTGTTGCTAAAGTGTTGTTTTCTCTTTCTCTCTCTGTGTCTGTCAGGACTTTGTTTTCTATGCTCCACGGCTGCGAGTCAACAAACGCATCCTTCAGCTGTGCATGGGCAACCACGAGCTGTACATGCGCCGCCGCAAGGCAGACACCATCGAAGTTCAGCAGATGAAGGCTCAGGCCAAAGAGGAGAGGCTGCAGAAGAAGACGGAGAGGTGGGTGAAGGGTTAATTAGCTCA
The DNA here is from genome assembly GCA_021432705.1 of Caranx ignobilis. Classification (NCBI taxonomy): domain Eukaryota; kingdom Metazoa; phylum Chordata; class Actinopteri; order Carangiformes; family Carangidae; genus Caranx; species Caranx ignobilis. Next base: position 248,652 of record JAFHLA010000217.1, on the reverse strand, counting down.
AAAGATGAAAAGGACTTTAGTCTCGCACAGACGTGAACATCAGGATAAAGCTGGTGTTTCTTTTGTGTGTGTCCTGCAGGGATCTGCTGGAGAGTGAGAAGAGGAGGAGGGAGACCATCCAGAAAGAGAAGGATCAGATGGAGAGAGAAAAGCAGGAGCTGATGATGAGGCTCCATGAGTTTGAGGAGACGACCAAGAGAGCAGAGAGAGGTGAGACACAGGCTGCTTCATCCTCCTCATCACAGCATTACAGAGCACAGGGCGACAAATTCCTTTCTTTAACTCTCATTTCTTCTCAGATACCCAAGTCTTTACTGCCCTCTCCTGTTTCTGTGGTTGACATACATGGAAAAAGTTCAATTGGATTGATTTTATTATCTGACTTAGTTTTTATAGCTCCCTGATCTGTCAGGTTTTTTGACTGACTTATGAGGCTCATTATAATATATGTACATATCAAGGTAAGAAATAAACACAACTTTCAAGCCTCTGAAAGTTTCCTGAATCCAAATCCAAAATGCACAAACATGTTTTCATTTCCAAGGATCGCAGCCTCACAGTGTTTCCATGTGCTTTTTGATCACCTCCAAGCAAACTCACCAACATTAGAGCATTAAAAAGTTATGGCAACACGAAAAGCTCTGTTTACAGAGACTATGACAACAGTCACAAGCCGGTGCATGAGCTAAAGGGGAAATATAAAACACTTGTGGTTCCCAGCCAAGGTTCTTCAGTGATATAAAATGACCCAAAGATAAATAAAAGGCAAAAATGTTTCTGTTACTTAAAATAATAGTTTCTTTTTCATGATTTTAGCTCATTTTTTCACCTTTTCCATGTGAAATATGACATGTTTTATTTGTCTTTATGGCAGAGGTGTGATATAAATACAGTACATGTTATTTCACAGGTGCCAGAAAAGGTCAAAGTTGCATCCATCGCCCTTTGATTTAACACAGTGCAATACTTTCTTCTAAACGTTGCTGTGTTTCACTGACTTCCTCCTGCAGAGCTTCAAGAGCAGCTGGACCGGGCCATGAGGCTGGAGGAGGAGAGGAGGAGGGTGGAGCAGGAGGCAGCCCGGCTGGAGGCTGAGAGGATGGAGGCCATAATAGCCAAGGAGGAGCTGGCCAGGCAGGCTGAGGACCAGATCAAGAGCCAGGAGCAGCTGGTGAGTGGACTACGCTTGGAAAACTCAAGATCCTTCACGTGAGAAGAAAAAAAGCTCACGATAGAAAAACAGTCATTACACATAAAGCTCCTCCATCCACGATAAACACACATTAACAGGTGAAACTGCAGTTTATCCTTCAGTTTGGGTGGTTTCACTGGGATTTAATTCCTCATGAGAAAATGATTAAACACTCTTTCTCACACACACTTATGTCAATACACACAAACAGTACTATCATCTTTAATCCTGAGAAATTCAAAGGCCCACGGTGCACATGCAAATTTAAAACTAAAATAAACACACGGCAATTAAAGCAGGACAACCTGAAGTTTTCACTTTCCTCTGGTTTTAGCTGATATTCCTCATATGACACTCAATCGTTAACAAAAACTTGGTCCATGCTTTAAGATTAAATAAATAGAAATTGAATTACCTTTACGTAACGTGTGTCTCCTCCCTCAGGCTACAGAGCTGGCCGAGTACAGCGCCAAGATCGCTGAGCTGGAGGAGGCCAAGAGAGTCAAGGAGGAAGAGGCTGAGTCATGGCACAGCAAGGTGAGTTTCCAACCCGTGATCAAAGGAGGCCCTGGGCTCCTCAGGTGAACGTGGAACATGTCCAAATCAAACATCAGTTGGTTCGGTTTCATATTTTCCTCTCCAGCTATTTGGGTTATATTTAAGACTGGAGCAAACTGGACACTGCTGTATTTTAATCCCTTCTCTTTGCCATGTTAACTGTTAACTTAAGATGCTAACTCCCAACTTTTCAGTTATAGATAAACAAGATTCAAAGACTGGGCTTTTATCTCATCTTTTTATTTTTCAATCCTTTTTCTAAACTTGTGTGTGTGTGCGTGTGCGTGTGCGCGTGTGTGTGTGTGTGTGCGTGTGTGTGTGTGTGCGTGTGCCTGTGAATCATTCAAGCTAATGTAATGAAATGATCCTGAGTGCAGAGAGCACCTTTTCCTGCAAGTTTCATTTGTTCTTAAACCTGTGAAAGTTGCACTAACATAAAGAAAATCAAACTTCAGCGAACTCCAGCTCCAGTAAATGACCCTGAAATGCATCATAACCCATTATCACATCTGCCCAGGGACAAAATGTATAAAAATAAAACATCCATCCCTCTCCACCTTCATCCCAGGCCAAGGAAGTGGAGGAGAGTCTGATCAGGACGAAGGAGGAGCTGCATACAGTGATGGCCACCCCTAACTCCGTCCCCGCTGCTGCTTCCTCCTCCTCCTCCTCCTCCTCGGACAGCGAGAGCGACCACGAGCACAGCGAGGAGAACAGCACCTACAGCGCTGAGCTGCAGTCGCAGGGCATCAACAACCACCATGACGAAGAGGAGAGACTCACCGAGGCTGAGAAGAACGAGCGCCTGCAGAAACAGCTCCTGGTCAGTGCGGGGTCAAACAAGTTCATGCATATATTCCTGCTTCTTCTTCTTCTTCTCCTGGTTTGCTGGATCTGAACTAAAACCTGCAAAACATAAATCGTTTAAGAAACTGTGATAATCAAACAGTAAAAAGTGCATCATTGTGTTTGAATAAGTTACATCTGCTCCTTCCACAGGCCCTGAGCTCAGAGCTGGCAGACGCCCGCGACCACGACAAGAAGACCCAGAACGACCTGCTGCACGCAGAGAACGTCCGGGTCGGCCGCGACAAGTACAAGACCCTGCGTCAGATCCGTATGGGCAACACCAAGCAGAGGATCGATGAGTTCGAGGCCTTGTAGGAACCTCAGAGACCTGAAGTCCCCCCCCCCCCCAAATACCTCGTTTCTCCCTCCCATCTCAGCATCTTTCTGATTTAAAGGGTGACCTAATAGTGGTCACACCTGATCTTAGCATGGAGCTGACGTTTGCTCAAAAGCACTGTGTTTTTTTGTTTTTTTTCTTTGTAGCTCTCAAACATCTCCAACGTGTCATTTAGCCTCATGAAAACGTGACGCTAAGTGACCACGTGTATACCATGTTGAAAACTGTGGTTTTCTGGATATACTGCATGAACAAAGCAGGTCTGTGAGGTGTACTGTAGGAAATATATATATATATACATCATCATGATAAAAGATTGAACAGGTTCTCGCAAAGGTGGGTCTGCAGGCTTGTTATTGCACCACAGTGCACTGCTTAATCAGGATTATTCTCATGATCGATCAAACAATTTAATATTTACTACTTTTTTGATTAAATGTTTTATCTATAAAATGACAGAAAAGTGTAAAAAATAGTTGCCTTAACTTAAACAGAATATAAAACACACAACAGACACCAGAGATTGTTTGGCAATAAATGATTGATTAGTAAAACTGTTGATTAATTCTTCTGTAAATCATTAACCCCATCGACTGTTTCACCTGTTTTCGTGCACGTGTCCAGATAAAGCAATTTATTTAACTACTTCCAGTTGCTTATGATCTCACGTCATGTTTAAATTAATGGCTTCACATCAGGGACACACTTTAATGTGTTTCTGTGTTTGATCTGCTTCTGCTTTTACCACACAGCAGCAACCGACTGAATTTAATCACCCTTTCCTTTAAGTTTTGGATTTAAAGTATCCTGCTGCGCTGCTCTTTGTGTAAAGTCAGTATTTCACTCAAAAATGCTATTTAATCTCCAGGTTTTATTTAAAAAATACCAGGTCTGTCCAGCTCCAAAAGCACTGGTTCCTACGTTTCCCATAATGCCATGCAATTCATAGCGTCTTCTACCAGACCCAACCTGTCTCCCCCTAAAACTCTTACTGTGTCATAATTTAACCTGTGGCTTAAATTTAGACTCTGAGTACACCTTTAATTTAGACGCTCTTATATAAAAGACCACATCTCCTGTGCCTTAAAATAAAAACAACACAAACTATTCATTCTGCTTCATTTTCATCATCATGTTTTTATTGTTTGTGTGTGTGTGTGTGTGTGTGTGTGTGTGTGTGTGTGTGTGTGTGTGTAAGAGTTGAAGAATCCCACAGCCTGTTCACGGTGAGGAGAAGGATGTTTGCTCTCTGACAGGAGGAGGGTTATCATTAGGTTGCTAGACAACTTGTGAAGCCAGTAGAGCTGCTCTGTTTAAAGAGCCACAGGGTAAATATTTTATCTGTGAATGAACACATGAATCATACACCAAGTCATATTTGACAACGTTACCTACCTGTTGGAGGCTGAACCAACCATCACCTCAGCTGCTGATGAGTGTGTGTGTGTGTGTGTGTGTGTGTGTGTGTGTGTGTGTGTGTGTGTGTGTGTGTGTGCGCCCTCGAGGGGAAAAGACAAACTGTTTATTCTGGCTTCAGGGAAGAAAAGGTGTGTGTGTATGTGAGAGTGTAAGTGTGTGTGCAGAGGTGAGCTCCTGATTTGCAAGAAGCTGCTGACAGTCTGTGGGATTGCCCCGTGTTTCTTTTCTGCAGAATCTAAATATAAGTCGGTGACAAATAGTCCAAATACAGTAGCAACCCAACTGTGATGTGGGGGTGGTGCTGAGAGAGCAGCTCCGTCTCCAAAGTCCCCCCTCTGTTGGATCCGGAGTCCGTCAGGAGAAGGTCGCACTCAGTCTCAGCTCCACCTGCACATACTTGAATCTTTTTTCTTTTCTTTTCTTTTTCTTTCTTCTTCTTCTTCCGTCCTTTATTCCTCTTGGAACCATGAAGAGACAAAACGCGCGGACTCTCGCCCTCATCATCAGCATCCTCACCTACCTGGTGGTCGGAGCTGCCGTCTTCGAGACGCTCGAGTCCAAGCAGGAGAAGAGTCACAAGAGGAAGCTCGACGCCAGAAAGTACGAACTCATGCGCAAATACAACTTGACCAAAGAGAACTTCGAGGAGCTGGAGCACGTCGTCCTGCAGCTCAAACCTCACAAAGCCGGGGTCCAGTGGAAATTCGCCGGCTCCTTCTACTTCGCCATCACTGTGATCACGACCATCGGTAAAGACATCTCAACCCTTTTCTTTAAAACAATGTGATAACCGAGCCTGATATCGATTAGCGTGACGCTGCATTGATAGATGCTCAGGACAACAGGGCTGTAGCCAGGAAATCAGAGGGGCTGAGGTCACCTGTCCACGTTAACCCACCCCCGCACCCCCACTCAGAAATACTTACTCACAACCTGCAAGATAGGAATTTATCAATGTCCAATAATCAGTAGGTTATCTCAACTGTGTCTCAGCGCAGCCTGAAGCCACAGCGTAGTGTTTGACCGTGACAAACAAAAGCTTTGAATTCATTATTCTATATCTATTTGACTTGGCTATTAAAACAAATACACGTATGTGTAAGTGTTGTTTGAAGAGCTTATCCACAGTCACCTGTCACAGAGATACTGTGTCTGGACTGGGGTCAGTTACTTTAATGGCAATTGAATCATTATGGTGAATGGAGTGCATTTGTAAAGGATAGTGTTCACCCTGTAGTCTTAACACACTTCTACCTGCACAGTCACACACCAGGGACACATCTGGGGCAGTTTTGGGTTCAGTAACTTGCCCAAAGACACTTCAGCATGTGGACTGGAGGAGCAGGGAATCGAACCACCGCCCTTGTCAGTCATAGACAGCCTGCTGTACTTCTTTCTTTCTTTGCATTGTCCTTGTTATTTGAGTGAAATATCTGGATCCTTCTATTCTTTTTCTTTCTCTCTTCATTTTTTGGATTAAAACTATTAAATAAAGGAACAGGTCAAAATACAAGGCTGCAGGTGTGATCTGGGTGTAAACTGTGGGAAATGAAAAATGAAACAGAAAAAAACCAAAACGCCTTTTCAACTCTGTGAAACCTGCAAGTTACTAAAAACATTGAAGGACGCTGCCCCGGCTTCATTTCTGTTGTTACATGGAGGCCAATTTGGGCCGAGAAAGTGATGACTTTGTGGTTTATTTCCAGTGTTTACAACATCCCAGCTGACAGCAGCGTGGGAGTTATAATTACATAGCTGTTAATTCACAATACTGAAGTCAAGCCTGAATAGTGTGACCGGGTTTTCCATTCATGTGAGGAGTTGTTGGTGTTTCCTGTGGGCTTAAGTTCATTCGTTAAAGGAGCTTGATGTCAAACTGCCGCATTGTGACACATTGCACCTTCACTGACACCGTATAATATGTGTCCTCCTGCAGGTTATGGTCATGCGGCGCCCAGCACCGACTCAGGGAAAGTGTTCTGCATGTTCTACGCCCTCCTGGGGATCCCCCTCACCCTGGTCATGTTCCAGAGCCTGGGCGAGCGGATCAACACGTTCGTCAGGTACCTGCTGCACCAAGCCAAGAAGTGCCTGGGAATGCGTCAGACCGAGGTCTCCATGGCGAACATGGTGACGGTGGGCTTCTTCTCCTGCATGAGCACTCTGTGCGTGGGGGCCGTGGCGTTCTCCCACTGCGAGGGTTGGAGCTTCCTCCATGCGTTCTACTACTGCTTCATCACGCTCACCACCATCGGGTTCGGAGATTACGTGGCTCTGCAGAAGGACGACGCGCTTCAGAACGACCCCCGCTACGTGGCTTTCTGCTTCGTCTACATCCTGATGGGCCTGACGGTGATCGGAGCGTTCCTCAACCTGGTGGTGCTTCGCTTCCTCACCATGAACACTGAGGACGAGCGGAGGGACGCCAAACAGAAGGCCCTGATGTCCGTCAGCAAGTCCAGAGGAGAGGTGGCTCGTCTAATACCCGTCTCCGCCTCGACCTCCTCCACACCTGTAGCAGAGGACGCCACAAAGGCCAGAGATTTAAAAGGCGTCTACACTGAGGTCCTTCATTTCCAGACTATATGCTCCTGCCTGTGGTACAGGAGCAAGGAGAAGCTGCACGGCTCCATACCAACTATGATCCCTCAGGAGCTGACGTTCTCCGATGCCTACCTGCAGCAGAACAGTAACTGCCCTCACTACGTGGAGCCTGGATCCACGGGCTGCGTTTGCAGTCCACGTCAGTGCACGAGCATAAGCTCCATAACAACAGGTCTACACATCCTCTCTCCGTTCAGGGTGTTCAAGAGACGCAGCTCCGTTTAGCCTTTCAACGCAGCAGCAGCAGATTTCAATACAGCACAATACGTCTGCGCTGCCAAGTGGACAGCTCATGTTTGGCAGCAAAGACATGAATACAAGTAGATGTTTGTGGTGCTATAATCCCAGTAAACCAACAGTAGGAGACGCGAAAAGGAGAGAGAGAGAGAGAGAGAGAGAGAAAAACGCACATGCAGTACTGTAAACAGTGATTTCTTATACTCCAACTTGTTTCTGAGGGAGCGCAGCACCCAGTGTTTTCACCCAGGGGCTGTGTCAGAGCTCTGGAGAGTCATGTAGGCACAATGGTGTAGGCATGAAGGTGTACGTCATCTGGGTCACTACATTTTCAACACATCAACACGCCGCAGTGCATGTGATGTGATGTGGTGTGTGTGTGCGTGTGTGTGCGCATGCACAGTTTTTGCAGGAGAAAGCAGAGCAGGAGCTGTAGGAGGCGCATTAGGTCGAGGAGATGAAGCAGTGGCACAGAAAAACAAGTTAACAGAAACATCCTCATGCAGCAAATGTAGGTTTCTGTTAATTATTCTGCTACACAACTGTCCTCGAACAAAATGTCTCTTTAACAAAATGTCCTTAAACAAAGCTCACACATACTGATAAAATCACATGAGTCACATGTGCAGTTGCAGTTTTTTTTTCAGTGCTCTCTACCCAAAATTGGAGCTGCGCATCAGTCACAAACACTTCTGAATTACGTAACGTGGAAAAGTTCAAAAACACATGATTACTTACTCCACACATGGTGAAACCTGTGTGAGACACTCAGCAGCTCTGACTGTCAGAGCCTACCTGCTGCAGGGTGACTGTACTGCCAGGTGTTTCTGCTACTTTGTCCACTGGGCCACTGCGGCAAGAAGTTTCCAATGTGATGTCAGTCCAGAGCAGGTTTAAGCTCTGAGGCCACTCAGAGCTGGAGTTATTGTTTTATTAAAGGAAACAGACTGGGAGTTAGACGAGAAGATACAGGAGATAGCACTCCCTTGTGTGAACCAGGAGCTAGCCTAGCTTAGCATACAGGCTGTAAACAAACAACCCTCATTCATTCATTCAACCTTTATTTTAAATTGGGAATACATTGAGGCAGGGGTCTCATTTACAGTGTAGCTTAGCAACGATAAGGTTAAAGGTCCCAGACACAGGAAACAACAACAGTGTTTAGTTAATACGTTAAAAATGACCAGAGATACGCATGAAACAAAAAAGTGCCAAGAAACAACCAAACAACTTAACTCCACTAAAACTAAGTCCTTAAAAAGTCAGAAGTCTTGAGTCCTACAAACACAAAGGTCATTTTTCAACCCCCCCTTTTCTGGGGGTTGTCATGGTTACCACAATAACCAGCGTTCTGATAGTTACCGTAGTTACGGTGACTCATGGGTTGAGGAAGTCTGGGAACTAAAACTATGTGGTGATTAGATAAAATAACAACTTTCTCAGCATTTGATGGTTTTTGTTGCCGTGGGAACTGTAATCAATGTTATGATACTAATATGTTAAAAAAAAAAAAACAGTCAAAACCAGTTTGTTTTGGTTTCTAATGGTTCCACAGGAAGTGATGACGTCCTGTATGATAACGACCACACGCCACGCCGCCAACAGAGGAGCTGGATAAACTTTTGTTTGTTTGTTATGAGACAGATCTCGGTGCTAATTCACCCTAAAACCACAGACTGTCATTTTTTTTGTTTGTTTTCTGTTTGTTTACCAATGTGAACAGGAAGTGTTTATTAGCCAGCGCTAGCGTGCGAGGTGGACTGTTTCTAGTCTTTATGCTAGGCTAAGCTAATGTGCTAGGCTAAGCTAAAAGCATCTTTACACTGGAGTGGAGACAAATTAGTTAATTAGCCAAATTTGTAAACGAAACAGAGATGTCTGTTGCAGTAAATAATGGGGGCTTGAGTCTCTCCACTCTGCTGGTTACCACCTGAAGGACTGTGAGGAACTCACTGACTATTAAACAAAGATGGGAAGTGTGCACACTTTTTCCAAATCACATCTGGATCACACAGAAGCTGGATGCAAACTATTTTTAGTAGCAGTCTGCGGCGGCAGATGGGAGAGGGTTTTCTGTGTTTGGACAATGGATAATGAGCTGGTTGTCAGTCGCAGACAATTACCCCACAATAGACTGAGTGTGGTTGATTGATGGAAAAGTAAAAAAAAAAAAAATCCACCCTCAGATATTTTTCTCTCGGCCAATTTTGGTTTCAAGTTTGGTGTTTTTTTTCCTGTGGGCAACATGACGTGTTGTCACGTTAGGTTTATTTCTGGCAGCTACGACGGGGGGCTTTTAAATCCCCGAAGATGTTTGATTTATTTAAAACTCTAACACACAAACTGGCTGGTTTTTGTGTCGAATCAGAAAAGGAAGAGATTTGTGAAATGTTGAAACAAAGAGTTTGACGATTTTACAGGGAGAGATGCATCAAAGAGGAGGAAACAACACCTGCTCCCAGCAGCTGCCTCTCAAAATCTCTGTGTTATAAACGACGCAACTAAGAAACTAAGGAACTGATTCATTATTTTGTCTTTTCTGTGTCAGATAAGTAAAAGTCACATTAATGTTATCATCTCCGGCAGCCACTAATTCAGAGGACAAAACCCGAATATGTTCAGTTTACGGTGAAAGCAGAAGACACGTCCCTGTGACAGGTTGTTTGTTCATTGAAGATAAGATAGAAAGTGGAAATACTGAATCAATAATACATCAGGTTTATGTTTTATTTCAGGATCACTCTCAACGTCACAGATCGTTGATGTTCTGAATATCTGGAGGTGGATTTTTTTTTGTTGTTGTTCTTTCTCACTTTCTACAATTTATCCTTTTTTTTTTTTTTTTTTACCTCGTGGAGTTGAAATCCCACCTGTGTGACTCAGCACAGACACAAAATTACAAAAATAACCTGCAGATACTGTTTAATCTCCGTCTGCTGTGTGTTGAGAAGCTGATTTTATGAAACTGGTGTTACACCTGACACTGGAGGAAATGCGATAATTGTGATTCTGCTTTTTCACAGTTTGACTGTAACAATAAGAAACCCAGAAAACAATATTTTATGATATTTTAAGTACTGTATTAGTTTTAAAGTAGGACTCCATCATGTTGCACTATAGAGTAAACCGGCCTCTCTGTGTCATGACAGGAGGCAAAGTCGTACTTGAACACTCAACGAGTACTTGAAAATAATCACAAGAACATTTTTTAATCATACTGTGCCAAGGGATGTATGTACAGCTGAGATAAATCACACAAACCACATCTACTTTAAAATAATCTATGTGCTATTATATAAAAAAGGGCATCCACAGTGAACAGTGTGGATGTGTTATCCACAAACTCTGACTGTTTTTGAGTTTTTGCTCAACGGATGAATTTCTCTATACCATGTTGGTTACATAAGCTGCCGTCGTGCTGTTTATCAACATGTGCTGTGTGAGGGGAAAAAAGGTGATGCTGAATGTATAGAAATGTCCGTTCGGTCCAGATGGTTTCCCCCTGGGAATTCTGACTGAAGTCCAGGTCCGGACAAACCTACAGCAGCTTAGTCACGAGCAAAAGTACGGCAAAAGTAATACGGCCGTTGTCATGATGTCATGCTTTGTTCTGTCCAACTCATAATCATGTGGCACAGCGAGCGGGGGTGGGGGGGTGGGAGGGGGTGGACAAATTACGGGAACACATGACTTCACTGCAGCGATACTGGCCTTAATGTAACAGCCATAATGATAGTTTCTGTTAAGATTGTAATAGATAGACTCATTTTTCAAATGCTCCTCTTCCTGGGAAGAACAATGTAATATGACTCTAGTTTTAGAGAAATGACGACCAGCACACCAGGGTGTGTTTTAGTTAGTGAGACAGATAAGCATAAGAAATCTATTAGTTACGAGCAATTCAGTGCACATTTATGATAATAATAATAATAAAAGGATAAATGACTCATTTAGGTCTAAAATGAGATTTTCTTTCATAAGAAATGACGTCATCTTTTATCTAATTCGTGCCATATTACAAAGGTCCTTCCAGGAAATTTCCCAGGAAACTGTTCCGACTTTATTATGAACAGGTTTAAGGTAGGGAGTTGTTTTGCTTTAACACAAACTGGCAACTGACCCAGTTTATTAGGTACACGTTCAGTCTGACACATTTTACTCAGAGGTGTTATATAGGCTATTTATATATTGTCTACAATGTTTGTAATTAGAATACATATGTTAGGATTTAGTATTAAAGTGTAGTACAGTTTGGCAGCATCATGACACTGAACAGTGTATGATTCATTATCAGCTTTAATTAATGCATTAAACTGCCATTTTGTCAGATGGGTCATCAATAATCTGAATAACAAATGCCAAACACAGAGGTCAGAGGTCAAATGAAATCATTTCTCATATTAGAATATAACTGGGTTTATGTCGTTTTGTCTACTCCTTGTATAACATGTCCTTGCATTTTTTTTTTTTTTTAACTCTGGACTATTTCTGGCTTTGTTTGTATTGTAAGTTTCATTAACATTTGCCAGGTGTGGGGATCACACATGCACTTGTTTTTATGTTTCTTATAAAGTCATACAGAGAAGTTACTGTCTGAAACCAGCCCTGTTTGTGTTTCAGGTGTTCAGTCGGTCCAACAGAATAATATGCTACATGTTTAAATGATGCTCTCCCAAACATTTTGGCTCATGAACCCTCAAAATAAAGCAAAAATTCCTAATCTTTAGTTAAACGTTGTATTATTTTATGACAAGGGTCAAGAAAACAAATAGTAGAGGAAGGCGTGAACAGGTGCACATGACTTGCTGAGGCTGAGGTTGTGGGATACATGATCGTCAGGCTGGGAACCTCTCCTCTGTTTGACTGTGTATATAATAATGACGCAGTGATGCAGGAAATAGCATCAGTAAAGAAAGAACGATGCAGCAGAAGATCAGGGAAAATCTGTTCTAAAAGCACAAAATCAAAATCGCTGCGTGCACCAAGAAGAACAGAATTAAAACATCAAAGTGTCAGTTGCTGAGAATAGAGCAATTAGGCCTGTATCTCGTTATCAAAATTTTGCTTGTGCGCTACAACATCAAACCAGCTTGTAAGGCCTGGCGCCGTGCCTGCAAATCTGCCTTCAGTCATTAGACGTGCACAGAAAAGCAACAGAAGGAGTATCCATTTGACAAATCCCTGTATTGCCCCCCCGTCGCTGGAGCATCTGCTGTTTTCTACTTTGGCCATAGACCTGAGTATCTGTGTCAAAGACAGAAATAGTTGCACTGAGAAGGTCATCGATGACATTACGTCACTTGGTTTTGGAAAATTTCCCTGGCAGGTTAAAAGTCACAGGGTGTCACAATTTGAAATCAAAGTGCACTTGTGCTTTTGTTTGTCATGTTCTCCAACAGTATATTTAATTAATCTTACTGAACTGGGCATGGTTAACTCACCACAGCTTTCAGATATCTGCCGCTTGTACTGTAGCACTGACCATGCCTTGAGCTTTTACTTTGAAAGGGATGCACTTCCTCTTTTGATGACATCTAATTTTTGTTCCTGTAGAGTTTGAGTGGATTTATTGCATTGCTTTGCACAGAAGAGTCTGCTTAATGAATGTAATGTAAAGTTTGAAAAAAGTGATGCTGAATCTCCCTTTAAATGTCTCAGTTTTTTGTTTTCATCTTGGTTTGGTCTTTTTAATAATATAAATATAACCTGGGTCACGTAAGCTCAAGGTTGTGTCCATATCATGTGGGTCTACATAATTAAATATATTGCAAGTTTGTTGGACATCGTCTGGTCCTCCATCTTGAAGCCCTGGTGTTGTAGCAGGAACCAAAGGTCAAGTGTCAAATTTGAGTGTTATGCAATTTTTTCTGTGTTTTTCTGTGTTTCAAGTTAGAAACCCTCAGCTAATGTTATATTATTTCATCATACAGAGAAATATAAGGCTGGAGCCATCGATTATTTTCATTATCAATGCATCAGACATTTATTTTCATTGATAACTGTCCTACATTAATGACTGACACAATGCCAAAACAACAACAACAACAACAACAACAACTTGTATGAAGGAATGTATTCAATGCATTCATGCATTCAACTTGTCAACTGATTGATAAATTGATCAGTTTATAATCTCTGGTGGTTTCTGGGATGCAGGGTGAAGACCCAACAAGGGTGAAGGCCCATCTGTGTCCTGGGGAAACCACTTTTCAGCCTATCAGACCAAAGCAAGGAGGCGTGTTTCTGTTTACCGAGCGTCAGTGAACGTTGCACATGGAGGTCTCGGTCCCCCTGTTAGATACAAGTTCAATGTCCGAGGAGAAAGTCTCTGCGCCTGCAACATGGATCTGAAGGAGCTGGTTGTGAACGCGGTGGCCCAGAATAAGAAAGCGGCCGTGCTGCTGCTCGGCGGAGCCGGCGTCGCTGCTCTGGGACTCGGGCTCGGATATAAATACCTGCGAAAGCCAGAAAAAGTTGTTCGTGTAGGCGTAGTGTCGCAGCTCCTCATTCACCCTCTCAAATCTGGCAAAGCGGTGTCGGTGGCTCTCGCCGAGTGCCAGAATATCGGCCTGAAGTTTGGAGAGCTGCAGGATCGGTGAGTGTCGTGGTGCAACAGACAAGAGGAGTGAAGTTTGTTGGTGCAGCAGCTGTTTACAGACAGAAACACATAAATCTGCACTGTTAGATGAGTGTAGTGAGTAGATGTGATGCACCTCGGTGGAGGCCTCTGCTGAACCGACTCTGACAGCTACTGAAATTCAGCAACATGCAACACACATGAAAACAGAGTGATTTTACAGTCTGAACGAGACAAATTCACTGCATGCATTTAAATACAGCTTTAATAATCCAGCCTATTGTCATATGGAAGTCCACAGGTGCCATATAAAATAACTGCACTTAGACTTTGTTTGCATATAATAACTTTAAAAAGAGTGAGCTGTGAGTTTCAAAACGTGAAGAGAAACTTTGATTGCAGTACTGTTGCTGTGTTTGTGAAAAGTGTGTGGTTAAGACTCCATACACTTTCTCCAGCACTGTTATTAACTCTAAAGCTGTGGTCATGAAACCATGAAGCCACAGTGAACTCAGGTAGCTGTTGAACCAGTTACTGGGAAATCCTGCGTATAAGTGTGAGCTGACGGCTGCTGCTGATATCGCTGTTGAATCCACTGCAAACACTTTATAAGATATTGTAGGAACTATTTATTTCTGAATTACATTTTTGGGATCAATAAATGATCTTCTACAGAACAGTTGAATGTTCAAAACAGGCACATGTCTTTTGGTGCTGTCCATACAATGATGTACTTTGTCATCCAGCACAGAGCATAAACACATTATCTTCATTTGGATGATATGGATAATTGGGAGAAAGCATCTACACATACGTGCATGTGTGCATACACACCCATCCACACACCAATGCTGACACACACATATGTAAATAACAGATCAATTAGATTTTCTTTGTTCACATCATCTGAAAATGAATGTATGTATTAGGAAGCATTTGGTCGAAAGGTTTTCTACTTTTGACGTTAGCTCTGTAGCTTTGCCGTGAATCGAAGTCCACTTGCACCAGGAGGAGGGAAAGAAAAGATCAAATATCACATGTTTAAAAAAAAAAAAAAAAAAACTAATGTTGAGGCTTTTCTGAGGAAATTACCAAAATTCAGTTCAGTTTAATTCATCAAACATGACGTCTGGTTTGCGAATGATTCCCTGAATGTCCAGCTAATGTGATGTAACTCTGGGATTTTTGCATGCGTCAGCAGTAGCACCGTGTCCATGGTAACCTGTGATGTTATCAGTCCTACCTTGTGTTTTTTTCTTTACGTGCTCAGACTGCAGGTTTAGTGCCTGGACGTTGGAGTTCAACCAGGGATGCCTAATGGTGCAAACGAGGGAAATCCACAGTTGTGTGTGTTTTTTGTTTGCAGACACTGGCTGGTAGTGACAGAGGACGGTCACATGGTGACGGGCAGACAGGAGCCTCGTCTGGTGCTGGTGTCTCTGACCTGCGAGGGGGGTCAGGTCTGTTTGAACGGACCAAATATGGAGGAGCTGAGGTTCCCCATCAAACAGCCCGACAACGCAGTCATGGACTGCAGGTCAGCAGGGTTTAACTTTGACTCCACCACTCTCTGTTACACTTAATTTTTTGTGGTTTTATGATTATTTTGATTATAATTTTGTAGTAGTGTAGTGAGAAATCTGTCCTATACCCAGAAATATTTAGTTTACAATCATAAAACAGAGGAAAGCAGCAAATACAAACCCTGAGAAGCTTGAACAAGAGAACACTGTGGATCTGTGCATGAAGCATAACAATGAAACTGATGACTAAAATAGTTGCATAAGAATTTTACAATCTCTGCATACCTATGTCTGTCTGTCTGTCTGTCTGTCTACTAGATGTTAAATGTATATAAATGAGGGTGCCTTGTTTACACTGTCATTTCATGTGTTGCTCCTCTGCTTCAGAGTGTTCAGCATGGACATCCAGGGCCGGGACTGTGGCGACGAGGCGTCCCAATGGCTCACTCGTTATCTGGGGGCAGAGAAAACTTTCCGCCTGGTTCACTTTGAACCTCAGATGAAGGCCCGGAGACCAGTGGAGAAGGAGCCGCTCTTCCCACAGCATGAGGTACGTTAACGCTCCCTGTTCTGCTGCGTCCTTACTTAGCGATCGATTCTCTGAAGTGAAGGTGCTGAACTGGTGTTGTGCACTCACTCATCCAGCAGGTGGCGTACCCTGACATCGGGCCTGTGATGATGCTGTCAGAGGCGTCTGTGAAGGACCTCAGCAGCAAGTTAGATAAGGACGTCACGGTGGAGCGCTTCCGTCCGAACATCGTGATTGGTGACTGTGAGGCGTTTGATGAGGTTCGTTGTTTTCAAAATATGACTCTGGTTTTTTTAACCTGCTGAACGTGAACAAATAAAAACACATCAGGGAGTCAAGTCAGGACATTAGAAACCAGAGAGCATCTTAAAAACAACAGATCCTACGTGCTGCTGCTACACTGCAGCGTTTTCTTTGTGTGTGTGTGTGTGTGTTTTATTTTTCCCTCCAGTCTGAAAAATGATCATTTGGTTCTTCTGACTCATCCCTCGCCCTTTTCAGTGTGAGCAGCGTGGACTAAATTTATCTCCAACTCCAAAACCAACTGCTTTGCTTTTTCAGGATTCGTGGGAAGAGATCCAGATTGGCAGCGTGCGACTGCAGCGTGTAATGTCATGTGGAAGGTAACATGGCTGCTGCTCCTCACACACACACACACACAGAGTTACAAGGAATCTGAATCTAATAAACCTGCTAATGATTCGTCAAATTAAATATCTGTTTATTTGATGTGAAGATGCATCACTTAGTCTTCAACAGGCCGAATGCAAACTGTAACTTCTGCTGTCTGCAGATGTATTTTCACCACAGTCGACCCCGAGACCGGTATCATCAACAGAAAAGAACCACTGGAAACACTGAAGAGGTGAAGCTTTAACTCAATATTGCACATTGCAGGTCAATATTTAACTGAGTGGTGGTAACCAGGGTTTCCAGGTTTTCTGCTCAGATGGGATGTTTTCTATTAGATCAGAGGAGTGAGACGGTTTTAGCAGCTTTTGATCATTAGAATCGGGAAAAATCCCTCTGTCTGGTTTGCACCAATTTTACAGAGAAGAAGAAGAAGAAGTGATTGATTGGTCACCATGAAACCTCAGCCATCTGACATTCAAAGACAAAGGAGAAATGACCGCCAAAATAAACTTTTAATTTGAAAGTCATAGCTCTATAAGAGGTCCAGTCTGTCCATATTAGTGAAGACTTTGACATAGTGCTTGTTATTAGACTGTCAGATTAATGCAATGGTGCCTACATTTCCCACGAAGCAACAGGAGATCGTGTTGTGTCTCTGCTGTAGCCGCCTACATTTACTGCAGTGTAAACTGAAGCAGAGAAGAGGAGCGAGCTGCACGCTCACTTCTGTCTCAGTTCACACCTGCAGAGTCTTTTAAGGTCTTTTATTTCCACCTGTGTTCAGCCACAGGATGCGTCAGAAGTGTTTCCTCAATCCCAAAAAAGAAAATCACTGCAACAGAGATGGTTGTGTCATTTAATGCAAACACATATACACATATATATAAAAGCTAAACTTTGGGTTTTTCCTTTTTATTATATATAGATAGATAAACAGTATAGCTCTTTAGTAATGTCCAATCTCCTTGTTTGATTTGACACTTAAAAGCCGTTGAACTCATCGTGACGACGTTTGTTTCACAGCTATCGTTTGTGCAAACCGTCTGAGAGGCACATCTACCAGAAGTCGCCGCTGTTCGGGCAGATTCTCACCGTGAAGAAGACGGGGATCCTGCAGGTCGGAGACGTGGTGTACAAGATCAGCCGCTGATAGAGAGGAGTCAGAGAGGGTAAAACATGGTGTCGCAATATTCAGTCAGTTTGTCTAACCCTGACCAAGGGGCCGGTCGGACGGACCGAGGGAGAAAACCACTGTGTTAACCCACAATGAAGAAAACACTTAAATAGATGTACTCTGCACAGATAATGAAAAAAAAGCATATATACATGTATGTATATATGTATATATAAGTGTGTATGTAACAGTGAAGTTCAAACCACACTAATAATCAAGTTGTTTGTTTTTTTATTACTGTAACAGTAATGGAATATGAATTAAACACATTTCTAACACCTGCACGTTGGGTTATTGAATCCTGGACGTGCACACTGGCATTAAAGTGAGAGAAGTGAAAAAAAAAAGCTAAGATAAACAGAAGAAACACTGGAGAGTAAATCTTCCATTTATGTACCAATATAAAGAAGTAAAACTCATTTTAATGCCTCTGTTTTCGTTTCAACAAAATAAGAGGTTTTCATCCTGTTCATGTTCCTACTCCTCTCTGTCCCATTCCTATCACATCATCTGGACCCTGTCAGGCTCTCACACTCACACACTTACAGCTGACCTTGTTTAAGTCAGTCAGGGTTCAGGGCCTGAGAGGTGGAAGGGAACTGGGCCCTTCTGTCCCTGGCCTGGTCCGTCATGTTGATGGCTGAGGTCCAGTCCGATCTCTTACAGACCATAGACTGTATATGACTTAGGCTCATTCACGTGAAGTGTGTGAGTGTCCCACTGTCACATCAAGTCAGTTTATGTCCTGCTCCTCTGTGTAGGTAAATATTCTCCAGCTTCCCTGTTCTCGGGTGTTTGATGCTTTTATTTTGAAAAACAAACACAGTTTTACCAGCAGCAGGTCAGTAGGTCAGTGACAAACACGCCGAAGCTTCTTGTGGAAACGGAGCTCAAACCTGTGACCTGTCGGTTAATGTGAAACCTGTGAACGCCATCAGAGTTTAACAGGTTCAAGTGTGAGAGATTTGTGATGTTGTCCTGAGTGTGAGCAGCAGCAGTGACGCTCAACATCAGTTACACATCTGGACCAGCAGGGGGCAGCAAACCTGTTTTTACCACAGGAATACCACTTAATACTGTTTATATATAAACTCTGTAGATTATGTCTTGTATTATTTCATAATATTCAATTGTCTTTAAAATCGATAATGGTTTAGTTTTTTTCTGTTTAACAAACAAACAAACAAACAAAATTCCGCGACAGGAAGTAGTCCCAGAGTTCCCCGGGACAGAGAAGAGCTGTCAGTGTTTTCAAACTTAAACTTGATGTTTGACCCACATATTGTACGGCAGAGAGAGACTTCTCAAAGCTACTCTTTCCATGTATCTCAGTCCACCGTGTTTAGTTTACCCGACGGTGAAGCTATTTCCTCATGGAGCCGCGACAGCGAAGTCTCCGCTACTAGCTCCGCCATTAGCTCTGTTAGCTTGTTTCACACCAGGGACACGTGCTGGGAAGTCTCCGCTGGACATTCACGTGGGTCATGAAGACAGAAAGGACGACGGACGAAGTAGCAGAGACAACGAGGGTGTGCCGCCAGTATAGCCCGGGCCACGGGAGTCGCCGCTGGTCTGGACGTTGCTCCACTGCCTGGCTGGCTACAGGGCGCCATCTTGGCTCTACACCGGAAGGCTGTGAGTACTTGGCATTGAAGCGGTGGAGGACAGCGGCACGGGACTGTGTTACAGCCGGTGACGGTGTGAACTCTTCCGCTTCACAAAGCGGATAAAGGTGCATTTTTTTGGTTAAAAATTAGACATTTACAGATATATTTCATTATTGATTTGTTGGATTTAAAAGGTGCCTCTCACTGTACGTGCTCTGTAAAACTAATGTAGATCATTGTCAACGTGTCTGTTTTAATACATGTATTTAGGCAGTGCAGCTGTGTGCTACACCAGACATACTACACACACACATATAATTTATTACATGTGCTAAACGCTGAGCAATTCAGTCTCCATCCGTCCTGATTACACGTCCGCAGGCTGCAGCAGGATATAATGTGTGTTTAACTCCTAACCTACAGGATGGAAACGACAACTCAGAGCAACAAAAAAAAAAAGATTTATAGGTTTTGTCTTTGGGGTTTTCCTATCATTGTTGTGTTTACAATACACCCTGTGATTAGTGGCGCTACATCTCCAGGGCAGATTCACCGCTTCAGTGCGTCGCTATTGGAAAAGAGGATTAAACAGGCAAAGCATCACATCATCTTTAAACGCACTTAACACAGAGGTGTGAACAGTGAGGTGAGAACAGTCAACAAAATGGCAAAAACACTGAAGCTGATGGACGTCGGACAGACATGATGCTGTACAAAGCACTTCAAACAGGCGCCTCTCCAAAGAAAGCAGCCACAGGTAATAACAAACAGAGCTAATGGGAGCTTTTGCCCAACAGCCACTTCATCACATCGCTCTGGGCCCGGGGGCCTCCACTGTCACAGGGTGGCACGTTACAGGAAACCTGCAGTGGGAGAAGGAGGGGGTGTTGTTATGTCTGTAAAGAGAATAAGACATCCAACAAGTTAATGTGTGCAGCTCCACCGAGTTGTTTTCCACTATGCACTTTAAAGCTGAAATGCACAGTTGTGTAGGTCTGTAATTTGCGAGGGGTCCTGTGGTTTTTACGGCGACGCTGCAACGTACAGAGGAAACGCGCCGCAGACTCACCTTGATGTGGAGGGAAATGAGCGCCGTGAGCCCTGCAATGTGAGAGGCTCCTTCACACTTGAAACCTAATCCTCCTATTTCCCAGTCGCTGCAGTGTGAAACAGGTCGTCAAGATGTCTGAGTAATAAGAGTTCAGGGAACATAAGTGCACGTCAACATGGGGAGAAGCTGCTCACACCACAGACCGAAACATGTCGCAGGTGAACTGTGTGATGTCATGTCAAATCATGGTGCAGTAATGACAGAGTCGTCTAGGATTTATATATATATATATGATACGGGGCCTGTCGTGTCATGGTACCTGGCTTCAGGTGTGAACACAGTTTCATCTCAGATCTTTAAAAGTTTTCGTGAATCGAACTGAATTTGATATAAATATATATATAGTATACACGATGTCATGGCGTAGCTTGGAGGTGTTTAAGTACAGTGGCCCTGAGGGTCAAATGCACAAGAAAAAGCATGCAGAGACATAAATTTGCTACTAATGCAGGAACTAGCTTCATCAGTGTGACAATACACCTGAACATGTGCTTCAGCTGGGAGCTGTAGAGCTGGTCGCTCTGAGTTTTTACTCAACCTTTGCTTTATTTTGTTGTGTTTTTTTTATGTTTTTGTCGTATTGTGTCAACTACTGATGGACACTTCTGTGGGAGAGGAGATTCTTCAGGAGAGGAGCTTCTGTCATTGAAAATGGAGCAGGTCTGGAGGATGCCACCCTGTTCCAGCTGGATGAGGAGCTGCTTTCGTGGTTGCTGTGCTGGTGGTGCAGAGGTTAAAGGCTTGGAGGTGGAGATGTACTGTGAGTCCTTTCTGCTGTCAGTCATCATGCAAAATATCAACTCTCTGCTCAACAAGAGTGATGAGGAGCTGGAGATGTAGATGAAGACTCAGGAAGCAGACATGTTTAAGTTAAGAAGTTTAGGAAAAAAGCAGGCAAAGAGGCTGGATAAGCTTGTAAGGAAGGCTGGCTCTGTCATTGGAGTAAAGATGGACTCTCTGGAGGAGGTGGTGGAGAGATACTCAATGAGGATGGTGGAGGCCATACTGAACAACACGGATCATCCACTTCACAACACCTTGATGGATCAAAGAAGCAGCAGTGGTCATAAATCCAGTTATACATCCATCATCCAGTCCAGTCTGACCTCCAGAACCCTTACACTGAAACAGACACACACACACACACACACACACACACACACACACACACACACACACACACACACACTAGCCCGCCCTGAACAACACACTCCTGCATAAGTGTGTTGATCAGCGTGCTTGGACTAGTGTGTGTGTGTGTGTGTTGTTGGATCGTTGTTCATAGTGAGAACTGAACAACTATGAATCAATAGCCTGTCAGTAAATCAACAGCCTGTCAGTAAATCGACAGCCTGTCAGTAAATCAACAGCCTGTCAGTAAATCGACAGCCTGTCAGTAAATCAACAGCCTGTCAGTAAATCAACAGCCTGTCAGTAAATCAACAGCCTGTCAGTAAACAGCCTGTCAGTAAATCAATAGCCTGTCAGTAAACCAATAGCCTGTCAATAAACAGCCTGTCAGTAAATCAATAGCCTGTCAGTAAACAATAGGTTGTCAATAAACAGCCTGTCAGTAAACAATAGCCTGTCAATAAACAATAGCCTGTCAATAAACAGCCTGTCAGTAAACAATAGCCTGTCAATAAACAATAGCCTGTCAATAAACAGCCTGTCAGTAAACAATAGCCTGTCAATAAACAGCCTGTCAGTAAACAATAGCCTGTCAGTAAACAATAGCCTGTCAATAAACAGCCTGTCAGTAAACAATAGCCTGTCAGTAAACAATAGCCTGTCAATAAACAGCCTGTCAGTAAATCAACAGCCTGTCAATCAATAGCCTGTCAATCAACAGCCTGTCAGTAAATCAACAGCCTGTCAATCAACAGCCTGTCAGTAAATCAACAGCCTGTCAATCAACAGCCTGTCAGTAAATCAACAGCCTGTCAGTAAATCAACAGCCTGTCAATCAACAGCCTGTCAGTCAATCAACAGCCTGTCAATCAACAGCCTGTCAGTAGTTCCATGTGAAGTTCTCCATGAAGTCGTTGCTAGGATACAGACTAAACACCCTGAGGCACTGACTTCAGTCATGTCTCCCTGATGGACTCACTGAGGATGTGGTGGAGAGACACACGCTGGTGGAGGCTGTTCTGAACAACTCAGATCATCCTCTTCATAACACCTTGATGGACCAAGAGCAGAGCCGGGGGGGGGGCTCCTCTCTCAACAACAGCAGCACAATGTTCCCCACAGTTACAGTAGATGTTTACAATAATATCTGAATTGTGCCATAATCAGTATAGTTTTTCTGTGTGTCTGCAGAAACCCTTCTGTTGTGTTGTGAGTTTTTACAGTGCATTTGTTTCTAGTACCTTTATTTACTTGAAGCTGCGGAGTGTATTGAGCTTTCAGGGCCGGAGTGTAAAACACACAGCGCAGGGTATCAGCAGATGAGCGGAGGAGAAAATACTGGATCAAGAGATTGATGTAACGTTCGTGTGCACGTTACAGCAGTCATTATACAAACCATGATCACAGTGGCTTCAGGTGTTATTAGTGGTGTGGAGTTTAATTACAGAGAGCTGAGACACACACACACACACACACACACACACACACTTTTCTACAGTATATTTTTAACTCGTGAACTTGTGAAGTTAGAGCCGTTTGGCTTTTATTTCAAACCTTGTGTATAAATGCAGACACTCAGGAAAGGAAACCGTGTCTTCACATGCAGCAGTCATTTACTTCAAGGAGCAGTTCAACATCTTGCAGAAAACCGGGTGGCTCATATCGAGACAGTAAAATACTTAATACTCCAAAAGTAACTCAGGAAAGAAACGAAACCCAGCAGCTTCATTTTATTCATTTAATGGTCTGTATGTTAGATCGTATGTGTAAAACAGCAGGTTGTAGTTTTATGAGAGTTTAGGTCTGAACACGTTTCACTGGGTTTGGGATGAGATGGTTTGATGTGGTTCGGTTTAATGCCAAGATAAGAAGCTGCTGGATCGGCACGGACACGACACGTATCGCATCAGTCTTATCATCACTGTGTCAGGTGGCAGCTCTGGCTGGTTTATATATCCCAAAATGACCAAAACAAAGACTCAGATATAATGAAAATAAAGGTTTTATAAAGTGCTTTGGCTTCTCCTTTTCTTTTACCTGAAGTTGTTTGTCGTGCTCTTTGTCATGTGGCATTTACATTCAAGCTGGTCCCTGCTGCAGGCTCCTTCACCTCCACCCTGTCTCTCTGCAGGCTGATTGGCTGCTGTGCTTGTTTCCTCTTCCTCTTCGTGTGGATCAGGTTGTCGTTCAGGCTGCTGGAGGATTTGACATCATCGATCTCTGTCTCTGAGGTTTGATTGGCTGTTGGTTTTACATTATCTCTGTCACTGACCGGATTTACCTCCGTGGCCTTTTCTGGCGTTTCCCCCGGGTTTCTGCTGTAAATCCTTCTTCTTTGTTCGAGCTCTGCCTCTCTTCTTGTTCCGATTTTTGTTCTTCCTTCGTCGCTTCAGTTTGTTTTTCCTCCTCTTTTTCTTCTCGGCTGTTTTCCAGCTCAGGGCAGCTGTGCTCCTCATCGTCACATCAGCTGCAGTCGTTGTAGCTCTGACCTGGCTGCTCATCACTGGTGGTTTGGTGGTAGTGGGGGTGGTAGCGGTGGTGGTAGTGGGGGTGGGTTTGAATTTCCTGGGTGGTGGTCTTGTAGGTTTTTCACTGGTCTCCAGCACAGTCACTGAAATGTCACAGACACCATAAGTAGCTACTTTGACTGTTTCACGTGTTTTGTCTCCATTTTAAAAATGCTTCATGTAAATGAGAGACGTCAGTGAGATCATACAATGTGAAACAATATGAAAAGTGAACAGTGACTTTAATGTCCTGTTTTCTTTAGATTATAGATTAATTAAGCTAAATGTTGATAATAATGAAGCGTTAAACTTACGTTCTCTGGGAACAAATGGAACTTTTTTCCCCTTCACTTTGACCAGCAGCGGCTTCTGCTTACATTTCCCCGGAGGAGCCCTCCTGCAGAAGGTTAAAGGTCAACCTCTCACCTCAGACTGCACATAGTGTTGTTACACTCATCAATCAGTCAAACCTTTTCCAATAAAGGTCAAAAGAAAGATGGATATAGATACTCCACCTGGATGGATCCATAAATTTGAAGACGGTTCCATAAGGAGACGAGGCGCTGGGGTGCGCCGTGGCCAGAAAATACAGCTCGCCTAAAACCAACACAAACATAAAAAGCTTTTCTGTTGTTGAAATCCGGAGCTAAAACACACAGCAAGTGAAGAAAAGTCACCTGCTTCATCCTCAGCGAAAGAGATGATGAACTTATGGTGATGATTGATGAGTCCGGGGAAGGAGCACGTGTTCTTGTTGCCCATACACACCCTCTTCTCTCTCCAGATTCCTGTCGACTTATCTTCCTCTAACGCCATGATTCGACTGCAAAAGCAACAAGAAGCATTTCTATCGTTACAACCAACCAGGAGGAGGAGAAGCTTGAGTCTTAGTTTCATAAGGGGCTGTGTTGCCAGCAACCAGTGGAGACCCCTGGACATCACTGCTACAAACCAGGAGCTAGTCTGGCCCCTGTTTTCTGATCGATGCGAATGATAAAAATAGAACAACAGACAAAAGGACAGTAAACAATATTGCACTGAATAGAGTATTTCACCTAATGAGTCTTGCACTTAGCAGCAGAAACTTCCACTCTACAGCACGTAACAGGAGCTAAAGACTTTCAGCAGGAAACATGAGGTGACGTCAGGTCCAACAGCTCGTCTGATTGTCTCAAGTCATTCTCAAACATCTTCCAATAATGTAATGCAAGTTGGAACAAAATGGAGAATGTACTGATTTAAAACTGGAAACACGACAGCTTGACAAACCAAGTCCCCCCAAAAAACTGCTAAAAAATCTGACCAAAAAAAAAAAGAAAGAATCCAACAGTTGGAGTAATCAGCACAAATCTTACCCACTCATGAAGTCTCCAAAAATGTACAGGCCGTTCAGATTGGGTGATTCACAGCCTCTGTACACATATCCCCCAGTCACAGACTTCCCAACATGATGGCTGTATGCAAATATAGGCAGGACGTCATCTGTCGAGGCAGAGAGAGAGAGATGCACTGTTTTTGACTGAAATCTGCAGCATTAAGGGATGAACTGAAAAGGGAACATTACGTATCAACGAGGGAGAGAACAGCTCCTGATCACCATGAGGAGATAATACTCACTCAGGGACGAGTTGTGGCACAGTTTCAGATCGTAGCACTCGAATCCCTCTTTGGCCCTCCAGCCGTAGTTTCCTCCCTTCACGATGATGTCGATCTCCTCGTAGCGGTTCTGACCCACATCTCCGCAGAAGATCCTCCCCCGGCCGTAGCGAGTCACCGGGTCTCCGCGGTCCACGGAGCAGCGCCACATGTTTCTCACCCCGTAGGCGAACACCTCAGGTCGGGCACCGGGGTCACTGAGGAATGGGTTACCAGGCGGGATCCTGTACCGCCGCCCACTGGAGTCGCTTCCATCCACATCGATGCGGAGCGCTTTTCCCAACAGAGCAGTCCTGAGCAGGAAAAAACAGGTTTTAGTAAATTGTGGAGAGATTATGAATCACAAGGTGTTGTAGCACAGGTGGTGCTTTATGTGGAGAGATTATGGAGAATTACATCATACAGTTGAAGGTGTATGATCACTAGATATAAAGCAAACTGATGTAATAACCTTTCTGTTGTAGATAAAGGGGAATTCATATGGGCTTCACACATTATACCAATAATGTAACATTGACCTTTGCTTATAACCCTGAGAGTTAATCTGTATGAAAATACAACATAACAAATGATTTGAACCCATCTCCATCCCATCTCACATCTGAAGAGCCTTACTTGTTCTGTGCGTTGCCGTACTTCCCAAACGGATCACCGGCTTTTCCACCATCTCCAGTAAAAATGTACAAATATCCATCAAGGCCAAACAGCAGCTGGCCTCCATTGTGGTTTGCAGCTGGCTCATCAATCTCTAAAATAACCCTGCTCGTAAAAAGGAGTAGAAAAAATAAAAGACATAAAGCCTAGTTTAATCACATACAGGCAAAAATATTAGGCTACCATGATATGAACGTATGTCCTCTGGGCACCTCACCCACATCCATCCTTTATATGTTAAACACTAATGTTTGATTGTCATTCTTGTGCAGACGTAAGTGATGACAGATATCCAGGCCTCAGCCTGAGGAGCCGGGGGTTGGATATGAGGTCATGCTGATAGTTTTAGGAGAGGGTTTGACAGTAAAACACGGGGGGGGGGGGTCATCAGAAACATGGCTGTTTGCTTAATTTGGAAAACTGACATGTTTTGATTTTGCATTTTGTTTGGTTTTGGTTTTTATTGTAGAACATTGAAAAGCTGAGATTACTACTATGAAGATCATTTAAATCAAATCAGGGCCCCAGGAAGTTTGGCCCAACTCTGGAGTATGATTCACTCTATCAAGCCTGGTATAATAAAAAGCCCAGAGGGAGAATGGCAATATAATCCTATATTTCTGTCAGTGGTGCCTGCAGAGCCATGAAAAGAGAAACCTCCCACCTCTCAGAGTGAGGATCAGCCACGTTCATGTCGTAGTCTGACACCTTCATCTCACTGATCCTCACTCTCTCCACCTTACTGTTGACCTGGATTGAGTAGTAGATGAAGAAGCGCCCATTGTCCCTGTACTTGGGGTGGAAGGCCATGCCCAGGAAACCCCTCTCATCCCCCAGCCAAGGTGTGGTCAGCACCTCCCCGCTGATGTCCAGGAAAGGCCGCTCCAGCCGGCTGCCATCAGGCAGGTAGACCCACACGAAGCCCACCTGTTCTGCGATGAACATGCGGTGTGTGTCGTCACTGCTGTGCAGCATCAGGACAGGGTTCCTCAGATTGTTGGCCACCTCTGTGAGGCACAGCTGGAGACAACCTCTGGGGTCTTCCACCACCTGCCCCAGGTTGCTGTTGAGGCCGGGGCTCTTCAACACGTTGGGGTAGCAGTAGTCCTGGTCGGACAGGTCGACCAGGCTGCAGAAGGTGGACATGTCCCTCTCAGACGTGTCCTGCAGCAGCCGGTTCTCAGTTAAATATCTGACCACGTGGCCACATTTACCATGAAACTCTGAGCAGTAGTCAAAGCAGAGGCCAGGTAGCTCTCGGACAGGTGTGTACGGGTCCTCAGCATCGTACAGGTGGGCGGCGTAAGGAGAGCACTCCTGGTTAAGATGAGACACTACAGATCATCAGAGACATTTCACTCCTGTCACTGGTGGGACAGTGAGTATAAATTAAGGGGACTCTTGTATTGACTTGATCGTTGCAGCATCAGGTTGACAAACCAATTACATCACAAATTACAGTATTCAATATGGGACATTTCAGCAGCTCCACACCCTCTAACCTCCCCTATGTACTCCCCACCCTTAGGGACACTTCATAGACATAGTGATATAAATCTAATGTCAAGATGCTGCAGCTTATAGGTTGCCTGCAGTGTCAGTTGTTTATATGTCATCTTTACCCAGTCAAAGTTCACTCTGGCTGTCAAAGATGAAATTAGACAAGAGGAGGAGACCTGTGCGTAATGACCCCCTTACAGGTAAAGGTCCAACGTGAACAACATGTATAGTGGCTTTAATTGAAAAAACTGAGATAAATGAAAAGGTTGATAGAGACTAGTAGGTCATAATAGACTAATAAAGACATTTACCTGGCACATGATTTCCTTCAGCTCGTCTGCACAGAGGTCATAACCCGCCACGTCCAGTTGGTCGATAATGTCCCAGTATCTCTCTGCGATCGTGTTGTCCGTGTTCTGGTCGCAGCAGCCAAACTGCTCATACTGGGCGCAGAACTCCAGGTGCCAGGGAGGTTTGAACGGTGGCTCGAAGTCCAGGCACTGGGGGTGAGCTGATGAAGGCTGGACCGGGACCAGCAACATCCCTGACAGGATCAGGACCAACCCGGGAACTCTTGGGGGCTTCCTGGATGATGAGATCGGACCTCCGGCCGCGCGTAAAACCGCGCGGCTTGGATGGAGCGCATCATCCCGCGTACTTGTCATTTCTGCGGTGTGCCCCCCGAAAGGATTCACCTGTTTGCTCTGCTTTAAGTATGAGCCAGTGTGCGCGTGCGCAAAAGCTGAAGGTGGACTGAGAGCCCCTGCCTCATTTGCCACCCCCCACCCGCCCCCCTCACCAACCTGACTCCAGCCAGGTAAAAACACACCTTGTCCCCATGCAGCTCTGTCTCCCATCAAGGCCAGTTAGTCAAAATTAAAACAAAGCAGTTTCTTAATGGACGTACCTGGACCATGTTTGGCTCTGCACCACCAACAGTGGTTTCCAGCAAGTTGGCAGAACGGTATGGACACATTTCTACAGAACACACACACACACACACACACACACACAAGGACAAGGCACAGTGTCGAGACATGCTAAACATCAATAGGCACACACACACACAACACAAACTGTAATTTTGACTCACTTGCGCGTAAAAGCGCCTCCGGGCAGCTCGCTGTTTGTTGGCGGCGGCAGCAGCAGCAGCAGCAGCTGTGCTTCGTCCTGCACATCTACTGTCCCAGCATGTCAACTCTCATTTGGATTCACAGGAACAGTGTCTGTCATCACTGGTGCCACGAAACAAAGGGGGCTGGAAGACAGACTCTCTTCACATGTCTGTAGACCACACATAGATCCAAGACTGACAGCTGTCACGGTTATAAAGAAGAGATATTGAGCACGTTGATGTTCATTAGCCCATAGGAAGTATCAAAGAGAACTTGGCACCACAGAAGGAAGAAACAACTATTTCAAGATGATGATGATGGGGAATTGGTCATAGTGGAAGAAACAGCCCTGTTGTAGATCATTATGCCTGATAATTAGTGCTGTTGTAATGGTCTAGTGGCCCAGATCATCAGATACTGAATAGAATAGATTATTAAAAAAATAAATAAATAAAAAGTGGTGATTTTAATTGTAAATTTGCACAAATGTTATTAAAACCAACATTCATAATAACACTGTACCTACTTCTTTATAAAGAGGCAAAACCTAATTTAATTCATCGTCAACGTACGATAATGAAAATATGTGACTGAACTTGCAGCATTTCGCCACTAGGTGGCAGCAACAAACGTCCGATGCGCCTGAAAGTCGACGAGGAAGCGGAAATACGTCATTTCTTTTATTTCGCATTTGTTTTGGTGAAGAGAAAACAGTCAATGTAGTGGATCTAAGAAGGAACCACACTTCCGTCTTGGCTTTGCAGCTTAAAATATGTATCCATGAAAATTGATGTATTGATACGTCACGTATCAATAATTCAGTGATCAGTGACTAACTGAGTAATTAGTGAACGTGCTTTGTTTTTATTCAAGACCTGCGCGTTCTTATTCTGTTGAAAAACATTTTTTTGTAGTTTATTTTGAAAGTTAAATCTGTATTCTTCCGGTAGCATGTTAGCTAACCGTGGCTACCTTGACGCGCGGCGGTCAGGCGCTGCCAAGTCTGGTATCAAAATATAAATTGTGTAACGTAACCTATGCAGCTAAACCCCTCTGCCATGGCGCCTTAAACGTCGGAGGGAGACACGGTTTCATGCTCAGTAGGTGACCGGAGTTAGTCTGCTTCACGCCGTCGAGCCGAGACGCTGCGCCCCGAAACACCAACGGCTGTGTGGACGCTGCTACAATGAGCTCGGAGCACCAGAGCACCAGCGACGACGCCGACGAGTCGCAGGACAGGCCCAACGGCGGCGGCGGCTCCGACAAAGAGGAAGACCCTGACATCGACGACTCGGAGGAGGAAGATGACATCGCTCGGGAGGTTTCACCCTCACTGCCCAGGAGCAGCGGAGACCGGCCGGAGCGCAGCGCAGGTTCCCCGGCGCCGGAGGAGCGGGAGCCCCGTGGCACACCGCCCACCGCGCCGCAGACAGGGAGCGGCGGGGGCTCCGACAGCGGCAGCGGGAGAGGGGATAGCCTGTTTTCCTGGCTGCAGAGCAGGACTATTAGACGGGGGGTGTTTGTAGACCCAGCTCGGGATAATTTCAGGACAATGACCAGCTTGTACTGCTCCATGAATCCGGCTGTGGAGTCTGTCAACCTGAGCACTAAGACCCACGGTGCCGTGTTCAACCTGGAGTACTCCCCGGACGGGTAAGAAACATTTCGGCCTCTCACCTGGAGGTCATGTGCACAGGTGTCTCACTCTACAGGGGAACATGTGTGCACTGAAAATGCTTGGCAAACAGCGGATAAGTGCTTAAAACTTCAACATTAAACCCATCCTCGTGTTGCTGGTGGAAAAAGCTGCAAACTGACAATTGAGTCAAACAGTTTTCTTGATTTTTTTTCCAGACAAAAGCTTTTATAGTCCTGCATAAGCCCCTCACAGTAAACACCACAGTAATGAGGGCGTGAGCCTCAGTGACCAGGCAGCAGATGTAGGAAATAAATCCTGCAGCCAAACCAGGTCAAGCTGTGTCCAGTCTGGATCAAATGCTGTTTGTGGGCTCATGTAACAGCAGGAGGAGACACATGTCCCTCATAGGCACTGTGTGTGTGTGTGTGTGTGTGTGTGTGTGTGTGTGTCTCCAGGAAATTGCACCTTTGCAGGAGATTAA
The DNA here is from genome assembly GCA_021432705.1 of Caranx ignobilis. Lineage (NCBI taxonomy): Eukaryota > Metazoa > Chordata > Actinopteri > Carangiformes > Carangidae > Caranx > Caranx ignobilis. Next base: position 217,619 of record JAFHLA010000217.1, on the reverse strand, counting down.
AACACATGCAGATGAACATGCTCATACTTAGGCTCTCTATATGAGAAAACTGGTCTAAGCTCATGGCACCGTATTAATAATCTAATTATCACAGTCTATACGTGTGAATGACACCAGGTTACTTAGCTCATTGCTGCTGCCAGGTGACCGACCACAGTTTACAGCCATGTGTTGTTTTTCTTTCTCTGGGTTTTAGTTGTTTAGTTCGATCCCTGTCAGACTCTGTGCTGTAACAGTGGCTCCTGCTCCCCGTACATTCACAACCACAGGTTCATCATCAACACACATTCATATCACCCAGACTCATGATGCAGAAGAAACAACACAAATAGTTTGCTTCACAAATAAAAGACAGATGAAAATAAGCAGGTTGGATAAAACAAGGTTGTTTATGAGAAGCTGGTTGTTGTTGCAGTAAATGATATTTTGATTATTGAACTGTGTGTGTGTTGTAGATCCAATGCTGCAGTTTCCTGGTTAAAATATAAACTCCATCTCCTGCCCTTGTATGTTCATGTGTGTGTTTTGTGTGTGTGTGTTCTGCTCAGGTCTGTGCTGACTGTGGCCTGCGAACAGACTGAAGTCCTGCTGTTTGATCCCATCTCATCCAGACACATCAAAACGCTGACGGAGGCTCACGAGGACTGCGTCAACAACATAAGGTGTGTTTCCGTCATCTTAAATCATCCAGGGAGAGTTTACAATGAAGACATCCTGCTTCACACACAGTTATATGGGACACACAGGAACAATAAAGACGAAGCAGCGAAACAAAAAAGATTCACAACAGCAGCGTGAACCTAAATCCGTCTGTCCCTGCAGGTTTCTGGACAATCGTTTGTTTGCCACCTGCTCTGACGACACCACGATTGCATTATGGGATCTCCGTAAGCTGAATTCAAAGGTTTGCTCCCTGCACGGCCACGCCAGCTGGGTGAAAAACATCGAGTACGACACCAACACCCGTCTCCTCGTCACGTCCGGCTTCGACGGCAACGTCATCACATGGGACACTAACAGGTCGGCCGTGTTACATTTTTGCATATGTACTGTTGACATTAAGTTGAGTTGATGATACTGAAAGTCAATATTCATTCATAAAATCATTAATTACCACGAGAGCTATAAGGTCATTTGCTAAATCATCTTGTTATCAGTGTAAATACAGACAAAATACGCTGTTTGTCTCAAATTTCTATCAGTTCTGCCACCTGGAAATTGGACTGTCGTCATGGTGACGTCATGTTGCACCAGTAGCTGCACATAAAACTCCAACCAATACATCACTGACTTTTAACAGGCTCCTTCTCCAGCGCTCCATCAAATAAAAAAACAGCTTTTACGGTGGATGAATGAGATTCTTTCCGTCATGAAAACCCAGTTTTAACCTCTGAAGAGCAGAACAATCTAAAGTTTCTTGAGTTTGTGGTGCATCTTTTCACTATGGGTCATTAGTCTGCGACCAAACCGGCTCCATCATGTTTGATAGTGATCAGACTTTTCCAGTTTTAACCTAAGACACTTCCCTCTGTAACCATGTGACCTCTGCAGGTTTACGGAGGACGGCTGCCCGCACAAAAAGTTCTTCCACACCCGCTACCTGATGAGGATGCGTCTGACGCCCGACTGTTCCAAGATGCTCATCTCCACGTCCTCAGGGTACCTGCTCATCCTCCATGACCTGGACCTCACCCAGTCCCTCGAGGTGGGCAGCTACCGCATGCTGCGAGCGCGACGGACGCCGCTCAGCTCAGGTTGGATCACACACACTGTTTACAGTGAAAATAAACAGTGTCTCTGAAAAGTCTCCATATATTTTGTATTTTCTGTTTGGTTTATTTTTTTGGTTATTTGTTTTTATCCTCGTATCGTCTAAATATATGAAGTATTTGCTGATTACAGTTTGATAAATGCAAAGAATTGATTCTGCAGACGGAGGCACATCAGCATCCAGATCAGCTGGAACTCCTCGCCAGGGAAACGACTCCAGCAAGATCCACCCTCACAGAGAAGGTCAGATTCTTCAGGGTAAAAAGCTGAATGAATGAAAACATGTTTCTGGACTGTAAACATGATCACAAACTTTTTTTTTTATTTCTCGCAGGTCTTTCTCCACGGAACAGTCTGGAGGTTTTGACTCCAGAGATCCCCGGAGAGAGGGACCGGGGGAACTGCATCACCTCCCTGCAGCTGCACCCGAAGGGCTGGGCCACGCTCATCCGCTGCTCCAGCAACATGGACGACCAGGAGGTGAGAAACATTCTGCTGCAGATTCAACACTTATCTCACCACAGTGAGACTTTTCACACCATCTAGAAACACAGTGGTGTGTCATATATGACCTCTGTTGACCTCTGTTGGTGTATGACAGGAATTACATCATCACTGTTTTCTTCTGCAACGACGATGTATTCATTGAACATGAATCCAGTTGTAGCTGTCTTGTGACTTCCTGTGAAAGTGTATAAGTATTTATGAAGGGTTTTTGACCTTTTTCTACTTATTTTAATGTATTTAATTTTCTGCAGTGTGTTTATTGTTGCACAGTAAAATGCTGATTCTAGTAACCGTGTGTGTTTATGTAAAACACGAGGAATATCAGTTGATAAATCGGTTATTGGATGTTGTTACTCCAGGGCCGGTCCCAGAAAGCTGAAATCATTCAGGCCTTATTCATTTTAAAGTAACATTAAGAGCAACAAACATTGTAATAAGTAAAAAATAAGTCACATTTGGTGACGTTGAACCTTTTTAACTACAGTCCATTTACACTTTCCTGCTGCTACTTCCTTCCTTCCTGCTGCTGCTGATGTCACATGGCGCTCTGACGCACTCTTTCCGGTGATGACATCATCTTGACTGATACTTCCACACCCTGGCAACACTGACCCCATCCCACTTCCTGCACCCCTCCCCTCTCTCTCTCTCTCCAGTGGACGTGTGTGTATGAGTTCCAGGAGGGAGCGCCCACTCGCCCGCTTGTGTCCCCCCGCTGCTCCCTTCGCCTCACCCACTACATTGAGGAGGCCAACGTGGGGCGGGGTTACATCAAGGAGCTGTGCTTCAGCCCGGACGGACGGCTCATCTGCTCGCCGTATGGCTACGGCGTCCGCCTGCTGGCCTTCGACGAGCGCTGCGGCGAGCTGGCCGACTGCCTGCCCGTCCAGACCAGCTGCCTCAGGGAGATCCGCTCCATCTACTCGCACAGCGACGTGGTGCTCACCACCAAGTTCTCCCCAACACACTGCCAGCTGGCCTCAGGCTGCCTCAGCGGACGTGTGGCCCTGTACCAGCCCAAGTTTTAGCCTCCAGTGCTGTGGGAGGGACGGAGCAGCGCAGACCTGGGTCCTGGTCAGGCTTCCTGTTCAGACCTGGAGAGTCTGGAAAGAGATTCAAGAAGCATTTAGTGCTGTCCAGGTTTGATAACTCTGAAAGTTGCACAAAGATCAGTCAAAGTATTGCACTGCCTCAACATGTTGTTAGTAGAAGTAAACATTTTCTATGATTTTAGACCCTTGTCATCCGATATATGCTGACATTTGTTGTGCAAAACTAGTATTTATCCACAGAGTGATTTGATATTCTTTTAAACACATCAGAGGAAATTACATTTTTTACAAATCTCCAACTGGAGGAGCCCTAAATAACATTTCCCTGCATCAGCGCAGCAGGTGGGCGGGTTCATGCATGCAGATATTTCCAAAAGTGGTCAAAATGTCAGTATTCATGGAGGTTGTTGAGTTGATTTTAACATACTAATTTGAACACAGTGAGTTTCTGAGGCCTCAGCCAAGACTATATGTAATGAAAACCCCTCCCAACTGGCACCTGAAGCTAAAAAACACAACAACAATATTTGAAGCACTTCTGGACCCAGGTCTGCAGCTGTGAAGCAGACTGAGTTTGTTTGGAGGAAGAAGAAAAAAAAAATAAAGTGAAAGAAGGAAAAGACTTCAGCTGTGGCCCCTGACCAGGCTGCAGCAGTGGATGGAAACTTTCAGCCTGTCTGACCCTGAACACGAAAACTCTGAGGCAACAAAATAAAAGAAAAATAAAAAAAAAGTCCAGACTGAAAAAATCCAAACCGTGAAGCTCAAGAGATGCAACAGTCAAACTCTGCAGGTCGTCTGTGGCTCTTTTTCATACTAAAGATTCATTTTGGTCTCTATAGCAGTAGAAAACGTTGACCTGTTTGGAGACGTCCACGTGTCGCTGTCTCGGGACAAAAACTGAAGAAAAATAACGAAATGAAAAGAAAACAAACAAACAAAACAAACACTAAAGATGCAAACAGACACATGACTCCATTCAATCCTGACGAGACAAACGGGCGTCGGCGTCTGTTGTTGCTCGTCCCGACTGCGGATGGCGTCGCTCTCAGCTGCTCCGCTCTGCTCATTGCCTTTTTTCTACAGGTGCTGCTTCTTTGCTCATAACAATCTGAACTTTGACCCCTCACCCCTTCTCCTCCTCTGGACTTAAAGGACCTCATCCAACCAACCTCTTTCTCCTTCGCTCATGGACGGTGGCGTCTCCACCTTTCTTACTCTTCCTCTACTTATTCTTTCCATCTCTGCCCTGTTTTCATGCTCTTTGGAGGGTTTAAAGGTTTTGCAGGTGTGTTGACATCATCAATAGTCACAGTGCGGTGTGTGTGTGGAGCGTCACTTTTCACCTCTGTTTATGTTTTTAATCTTTAATCCTGTTAACTGAAGGCTCAGCTGCTGTCACGCTGACATTTACAAACCAGTATTGAAACATCATAACATATCATTTGTCTAAAAGACAAAGCTGGCTTGATTCTGAATGTTTGATTTCGCCCGTTTTAATGATTTCTGACGTCTCAGCTCGTTTGTGTCACTCAGCTCGAGCTCATTGGTTCCCTCTGAAGGTGTTACACTTAAAAACAAACAACGGCTAATTTCCTGATTTTTATCACAGCTGAGAAGCTGGGACTACTTTTAGCGGTGGATTGATACACACTCGGTGCACAAGTGAATATTCCGGCTGCAGGAGAAGTGATGATTAACCCTTTTGACAGCAGTGAAGGTCAACAGTGACTTCTGGGTTTGGCGAACGATAAACACCAGCCTCGTCCTTTTTGTTTTCGCCTCAGCTCCTTTGTTTTCATCTTTTACAGGATCGTTGCCAAGAAACATGTGTCTCATTTTTCTGTACCTCATGTTGAAGAGAGCGTCGTTTCACATCAGTGTTTGGTTCTTTTCCCTTCATCTCATCCACTTCCTAACTTTTACAATGGTTTCCTAAAGGCGTTCTTTTGTTGTTGTGGTTTTATGTACTTCTTCTTCTCTAAGTAGCGAACGGATTGCTTTGACTGTTGATGCTTTGTGTTTGCGACCAGTGTAGTTTAGCTGCTGTAAGAGCCAAGCACACGTGTGGGTGTTGATGTAAACTGGTCCCAGTGCAGAATAAGATAAGAACGTGCTGTTGCGTAAAACAATAGATAGACATTAAGCGTATACTACTATGCATTACCAGCCTTTATGAAGATTCTCCTTTTTTTCTTATTTATGTGCTCGGGGCGGTGCTCGGTGTGCAGCTGTCAGATGCCAAAATATGTTGTTGTGTGTGTGTGTGTGTGTGTGTGTGTGTGTGTGTGTGTGTGTGTGTGTGTGTGTGGACAAGGCGGTGCTTCTCCTCTGTGGTGGTGCTGCGAGCTGAGAACTAAAGCTGGTAAAGGATTTAGAAAAGCAAAGAAAAAAAACATGTGGCAGAAGCTTAAACTTTAAAATAATAGTTGGAGGTTTTGGGGGAAGCGCTCACTCACTGTCCTTCGGCAGTTAGAAGAGAAGAGTTTGGCAGATTGAAGCTACTGTAGTTTACAAGGTGAAGGTGTGACAGGCGTCATATCCAAAATAAAAATGTAAGTTATTGAGAACTGGTGTCAGATTTGAGACGATAAGAAGATGATGAAGACGTTGTCTGAGCATGACACGGTCCTGTTTGTAAGAGGAAGGAAGCTTTTAACACTTAGTACCTCAGTTTAACGTGTGTTGTTGTTCAGAGTCCATTTCACTTTCAGTTCAGTCAATTCAGGGACTTTTTCTTCTTCTTCTTCTTCTTCTTCTTCTTCTCCTCTAATTACAGGCATTAAGAAACACTCCTGAATACTTTCACCCACACACTGCTACGTTTATAATTGACTGAGCTTAAGGTTGAATGACCAGCCATGCTGTATATTCACTGCTGCTTTTCATTATCTCACTTATATTCACGAGCTCCTCGGAGAGAAGTGTCTTATCTGCCATTTTCACTTCAGGTAAAGCAACTAAAAGAAAAAACCGGGTTCGTTTTTATTAATGACTTTTTGTTTTTGTTTGTTTTTTGTTTTGTCATCAGTCCTCATTCCTCCGTTGTTGTTGTTGTTTTGTGTGTTTTAACCTGTTACCTGCTGTGGGTCAAACGAATGTTCTCTGTCTGTTCTGTTACCTGTTGTTACCTGTGCACCGTCACCTCACGGCTAAAGGGGGAGGGGGGTGGACAAGAGACAAAAACATGTCGAACTGCTCGCACTGTTGTTTTCCTACATGGCTACACACACACAGGAAGTAATCCCAACAATGATACTAAAGCGGTACTTATTATCACTGAAATAAAAACAAAGTTTAGCTTCTTTTGCACTGCCGACTCTTTGCTGTCTCTTTTCTTGAGTTCAACAGTGACATTTCACACATGCACTGATGAGAATCAACCACCAGGGGGCAGTCAGAGTCATCGTTGTGACTGTTTTCCTTGAGAGACGAGAAAATAGTTCAAACAAATAAAATGAATCTTTATTCGTAGAGAGTTTCTGGTCCTGTTGGACTTCAGTCAAACAAGTGTTAGAAAAATACATGGCACATTATCAGACCAGCTGACACTTAAATCCTCAACTCAGTCTCTTCACAGATAATCAACAAACACTACAGCATCATCCACCACTATGAGGAACTAAACAGAGAAATGTCTAGTCAAGTGAATGTCAACATTATTATTATTGTTCAAGGATGCCTGTCAATGACTATGTTGATGTCCTTTATTCTTTAAAATGTCCCATAACTTCTTATTTTGATCTCATACTTCTCAGCTTGTATCTTCGTATTCATATAAAAACCACCTGGTCAGCTTGTGCAGGTGTTTGTGTGGCTGTCATGGGGTCGTCTGCGCAGTTAATTACAAAGGTGAGATTTTAGAGCTTTTAACGCCACATTGGTGAAAGTTGAAGGTGTTTTTAAAAATCCTTGATATCACTGCAGTTGTGCATAGAGGAATGTTTTTATGAACTGGCTGGACTGATCCTTTAATATCAGTAACAGTGGAAACCCAGACGACATGTGTCTCATCACGGATTGAGCTTCTTTAACTCGTTTCGATCCAGCTCCTCTCTCCTCTCTCCTTTCAGGCTCTCCGGGCTCCAGAGGACCGAGCTCTCCTCCTCTGCAGCAGCTGCTCCTGCTCCTGCAGCCGCTGGCTCTCCCGGCGCCGGTTCAGGACCTTGGTGGTGGCGCGAAGCTTCCTGAGCCTGAGGGCACGCAGATGCAGCTGGAGGTCCTGAGGGATCTTCCCTCCTTTGGCCCGGATCTCCTTCAGCCTCTGGATGGGCGTTTTGGTGAGGGTGAAGTCGCAGACGGTGGCGTGAGGCTCCATCCCAACGTGGCACCTGCGCATGGACGGGAGGTAACCCTCAGCCCAGACCACCACCCTGTACTCGCCGGGGTTCAGGAGACGCCAGTAGTCTCCGTCAGCAGCTGCAGGAGGTAAAGGTGGAGGTTAGCATTCACTACCTGTCCAGTTCAACACATTCACATAACTTCTTTGTTTGCCAAGCCTTATTAAACCTTATCGATGTGCTTGTTAATGAGTAACTGCAGTTCCCAGAATGCCAGAGAGCAGGGGTGAGCTGAAGGTTTCTGTGATTAGATGGTTTCTGCAGACCGGATCTCTACCTCTGATTATCACAAGTGAAACAACAACCCAACCCTAACCCTGAGTCGTGCAATCTGCTGTCTGACCTGATCGGATGTCGTGGTGGTGGTCCTCCACCCTGATTATTGCATCTGCAATCCCCTTTCTGGTCAGCTTGTCCCTCACCACACCTTTAATCCCTCTGTGAACCTGAGTGAAGACAAAACGCTGCAGTGTCACGACTCCACAGAGCAGGAACATCATTATAATCACTTTTCTCTGCACAGTAGTAGACAGTGGGATCTGTGTGTGTGTGTGTGTGTGTGTTATGCTGCCGACCTGCTCCATGAAAACCAGCAGAGACTCCCTGTTGTTGTCCCACTCGATGGGAAGTTCACTGGCATGAGGGAACTTATCACAGGACAGCTCCACCGTCACCTCGAAGCAGTTGGTGTGCATGTAACTGAAGTCGTTCATACCTGAGGGGAAACACACAGCCAACAAACAAATATACTGAAGCCGCTTCAGGAGATGAAAAAGTCACTGCTGTTATCTGACAGAGGTCAGTGCATGTGAGGGAAACTAGAAGTAAAGGATTAAAAAACAAAGAACAGAAGAAAGGTCATCTCTTCGGTATTTAAACCTAATCTCAGGAAGCAGCTATATGTTGCTTTGTTTGTTCTAAGGCAGCCAACATCCTCTCTAACGTCCTTCACATTCTGCCTGAACTACATCTTCTCCTGTATCACAGAGCTGCTGTCCCCCTGGGTGGAGGTGGAGCTGGGGTGGTGGTGGCGGCGGGGACTCACTGCCAGGGACGGTGTGCCAGGCTCCGCCGTTGATGATGTTGTTGTGCTGCTGGAAGTCCTCGTAGTGACAAATGCGGCGGTCGGGGTTGGCCATCACCAGGTTGGTGGAGGCGTAGACGGTGGCGAGCCAGCGGAAGAAGGCGTCGTCCGCCGTGGGGGTGTTCTCCTGAGGGGCCCAGTCACGGGTGCAGTCGAAGGGGTAGGTCACCACCAGCTCTCCACCGTGGAGGTTGGCACTGAGCACGAAGGGGATGTCCTGCATCCAGCTGATGACGGCACGGGTCTCTGGTGCAACCTGGGAGTAAAAGTCAAGTTTTATATTATATTATATTACATTACATTACATTACATTACATTATATTATATTATATTATATTATATTATATTATATTACATTACATTACATTACATTACATTACATTATATTACATTACATTACATTACATTATATGAGGGGAAATGAATAAGACTGATGATTAGAGGCTCCAAATATGGATGACCTTTATTGTGAAGGTGTTTCACAACATATAGCCTATATATGCATAGAGCCTTCTTATTTGCTGTTTTCTGACAGATGAATGTAGTTAACAGAGTCAACAGAATAACGTTTTCCTCTAAAATAATCATCTATAATGCAAAAGCTCGAGTACGGTTCCTCAAAAATAAGGGTTTCTTTCTTTTCTTTACTTGCACAAGCTGTTCACACAACAACTTTAAATTTCAACACATGTTCGTCTTTAACAAGGAAACTGTCTCCAAACACAGAGCGACAGTCCTCGGGCTTCCAGGAAAACCCACACTTTTTTGGACTCTGAAATTATTTCCTGCGTTGCCACTAAAGTGGAAACAGTCAGGAACAAAAAAGTGCTTCTCAGTGTGACCTACATTTGTGCTCTAGTAAAACTGAGAACAAATGAACTATTACAGTTTGAGGTGAACTTTTCTTTGGCTCAGTCTTCATTGGTATTCGTTTGCCACATCAGAGTATTTTTGGTTTTTACTTTTGAGGCAATAGTTGACTCTTTTTTCCACCCGTTAATTCTTAATAAAACAACCAGGTGGTGCCAAAGGAAGACCTGTCTTAACTGCTGCTCGTGCAAGTGTGTTGATTGTTGTTAGACAACTGCAGCTACTCGTCCTTACAGTGGCGTCCTCCTTGGTGTAGTACTCTGGGATGGGGATGTAGTGGTTGGGGACTTTGGATGGGTCTGCTGCCTTCTCCTGTGTGCTCCACATGATGTTGTTCAGGTCGGGGAAGTTGTGATTCAGGTCGATGCCCTCGAAGCTGTAGCGTCCCTCAGCCCAGCCGGCCAGCTCTGAGCCCTGCATGAGGTCAGAGACACAGAGGGACGGATCGGTGAAGACGTTGAGATAGAGGACATATGTAGAGATAATCACAGCTCCCTCCGTCCTTCCTGTTGTCTCACATTAATGAAGTGTCTGTAGATGAACGATGGAGATAGCAGGTTGGTGACTAACAGACAAAATGTGGGCTGCAACTTCAAAACTGACATTTCCAGTCAGTGGATGTTCTTAAAAAGGTCATAGCTCACACTGAGGGTGTGTTACAAACCGCAGTTCCTCTACATCAGACACGTCCTGCCTGAGATGCTGCAGACAGCCGGGGTTTTATCTCACAGTAAATCTACAGCTCTTATTAGGTTAATGTTTTTTTTTTTTTTCTGCAAACCTCAGCCTTGAACCTGTTTGCAGACTCTTCTTTAAACCATCACCCACCTTCTCATAAGCTGCTTCATATCCGTCAGGGTTCATGGAGGGCAGGAGGTGAATTCGCGTCTCGGTGACCAGTCGTACGACGCGCTGGTTGCCCCTCTTGTACTCTCTGCATAAGTACTGCATGAGGTTGAGGACCAGCTCTCGACCAAGGACCTCGTTCCCGTGCATTCCTGCCACATAGCGAAACTCGGGCTCGCCTGTCAAGAGTAAAAAAAACCTAGAGAGTCACTTTACCTGCCAAGCAACAGATGTGTGAAGACACTACACTACAATGGGTCACAATGAAAAGTTGTTTGGTGTTGTTCTGGAGGTCAGAGTTAAAACCTAGAGGCACATCAGGAACATATTCAACATCTTAGATAAAGCTCTCAACCCTTGTGTATTGTGTTAGGCAACAGTGTGCCGCACTCTGCCAATAATCACACGTGGATTGGCCAGACTTGATGGCAGACATTCCTGAATATAAAGACTTGAGATCTGCGCTCGGTACATGAGCGTTTTCTCCTAACTTCAAAGACATGTTGCCACTGTCGCGCTTCTTCTCAGATCTGGCACCAAATCAAACGACAGAACCGCTCATATTCGAAGCTGGTGTGTTTTGTTGACAGCTGTTGATGCTTAAGTTAACATTAAAGCAGAAGCAGATTTGAAGTGTGTTTATGGCTTTACACCGAGGACAAAGAAAGACAAGCTGGAGCTGTTCTCCACTTGATTTATTTAAACTTTTCTTGGCAGATGTGGAGCGGTCACAGTATCACAGTGTTTGGGAGGTGAGTTTGCAGTCTCTAATTTCAAACTATTATCTGTTTGTTTATACAAGAGAGAGGCCTCCTCTGCGAGCCCGGCCTCCCTGTGTGGTGCCGCTGCAGGGAAATACCAGGCTGTGTAAACACTTGAAAACGTTGAACTTGGGTCCCTGTGTTGTTAAACTTTATAGAAACATGATGAGTTCTGGTCCAGAAAGTCGTGACTTGCACGGACTCAAGTTTACCCATTCGTACCGAGCTCATGTTTGCCAGGGTTATCTGAGATCTCCATGACGTAGAGCTTGAGGCCCATGTAGCTTCTCCCGATGGTGTAGATGCGGGTGATGTCTGGACACGCCTCTGTCACAGACTTCATGAGCTGCAGGGTCAACGAAGACAATCAGAGGGTTAAATGTAAACTGTAAAGGGAAGTCTGCAAGCTGTTAGGACTGTGAGTACAATCCTTGGCATTAGCTTTAGGGGGAACCGACGTTACTCATCAGCTCTGCCTCACGCTCTGACCTTTCTCATCTCTTTGTAGTTGTGGTGTCTGAAGTCCAAAGAGTCCTTCGATCCCGCACCTCGCTCCGAGGCGTAGATGTCTGTCGGATCTGGGAGGAAACAGCACAAGGTTTTAACTTACAGTTTTAAAGATCAAATCTCTCACACATTTACTGTGTTTTTTAATTGAAATCTTGACCTATATGAAGTTTTCCATCTGAGGTTGGCAACAGCCTTTCTTCTGATTGGCTGTGTGATTATTCAGCTAGAAATCGAGAAGATTTTTAGGTAAACTGTTGGAGAAACCAAATCCTACAAGTGTTAGATGGAGGGTTCAGGTGGGCGGGGCTTGGGGGATTGCTTTGTTGTGACGTCACAAAGTTACAGGAAGTCCTGACAGCTCGTTTTTTCTTAAGGCTCAGTTTAATTTCTCTGTGAATTAGGTTTTGATACTTCGATACTAGTAAGATGTGTTATAATCAAGTTGCACATGGAAATCTGACTTTTACACAATATGGGCCATTTCACACATTAGTCACTGTAAACATCTCGGTGACTCATTATGACTCAGACCCTGAAAAGTCTGCACCACAGTGTTTTTGCCTACCGTTGACACGACAGCCCAGGATCTCGGCCCTGAGGCAGATGGTGCCGTTGGGGTACCAGGTCTGTGGGTTGATGCGGATGAAACGGGCGACAGTGGGAACAGGAAGAAGTCCAAGCACCGGAGCCTCTGGATTCTGGTTCCCTTCAAATGTCTGTTCAATCCAATGTAACATCACATTATAGACGCAGTGCATTGATCTGTTGCAAGACTAAAACCAGTAACTGGGTTTAGCTGTTCCACTCAGGTCATTGCAACACTTTCCTCCAATCTTTTTATTCATGGTTCATATTTTACTTTGGCACAGACTCTTCAAAATCTGTTTTCCATCAGCATGAGGCCCGTTGGTCATGGCTGGTACATTCCTTCAATCTGAAAATGCAAAATATAGCTCTTACCGCTTCGACCGTCCCATTCATGCAGGTTTGCCAGTTCACAGAGTCGTTACTCAGCTGCACTTTGTAGGTTTGGACCCAGTCCCAACTACAGAGAACAGGAAGAAGAACGACGATCAGTTTTTCAATACCACATAGTCACTATCAACTCAGGATGCTCTGTGTTTGTTGCACAGTAAATTTCCAGATGTGTGCAATAATCACTTTTCCACAGATGATTCAGTGATTTCAGTCATTTTGTTGTGTAATGAGTTTGTAATTTAAATTTCTGGGTCAGAAACTCGTCAGACTGTGATCCTGATACTACCTGACCTCCAGATGGAGTTTCGGCCTTGCAGGACGACTCCGGTGAACAGGGTGAGGTGGATGGCGTCCACCTCCAGCCACTGGTTCTTGTCTTTATAATCTGCACACCAGGCTCCATCATGCATGTCGCCATCCTCGATACCAGACTAACAAAAAAAAAAAAAATCATGTTAAATAGAATTTTTTTCGTCAAATGCAGAAGCCATTAAACCGACTGAAAATACTCCTGGCTCTGCGTCTTTGTGAAACATTGCATAACACTTTGCCATTGACCTGATTGGAAAATAATTGCTTTCAGACTGTAGACTGCAGAACGAGGGGGGGGGGGCTGGCAGGGATATTGAATAACACTGCTGGTATTTTACGTATTTATTTTTTTTTCTCCACTGAATTGCTAAGTGACTCTAATCATTGAAAAACTGCATAAAAGTTTCTAGCAAGGACACAAAACCTACTGCAAATCCAGTCACTGCAGTTTCATTACAGTGGTAATTTTACATGCAAATAAAAGCACTGGAAAAAAAAGAGAGAGAGAGAGACGGAGAATGTGGGTGACTTCACTTTATAGTCTATTAGCTTCAGAAATGTGCAGTGGAAATGATGTGCAGAAATAAAATACACCCACAGGAACAGAATAAGTGAGGACAAACCAGTTGTGATCATTTACTCTGAGGTGTCGATTTGTACGTTTTCATGTTGAAAACATCAAGTTGGAAAGGTCAGAGCTACATGACCTTAGCTGAAGCTAAAGCTAAACCAAAGTATAAGCAGCTACAACCGAACAACTCGTACGTTTACAAAGACCAAGAATGAACAAGAACATGAGGTGAAGTCTTCCCTCCTCTGGTTACACCCACCGTGACCATTTTCATTATAATTTGGAGCCGAAACAATAAGTCTATTGATCTGCAGTTGATCAGCTTCACCACTTTGCTCCAGACTGGATCACTAGAAAACTTTGTGCAAACATTTATGGATTCAAACCACTGACCTGGACTTTTAGTCTTGTTCAAGCCAAAAAAATGTGATGAGTCCAGCCTGAGTCATGCAGGAATGGGCTTTTCTTTGTCTGACACAATAGCACATTGAGTGTTTTGGGGTTTTTAACTGTTCTGAATCTGAAGTTTTGTGGAACTTTTCTTGCAGCCTTTCCTAACACTGTCTTCATTATTATCTCATTATTTCTTTCCAAACAACAAAATGTCACTCCAAAAATTCCTCGTGCACAGTGATACCTCTAATCTGCCCACATCCTGTGCATGTGAGTTTGCATCCTGCTCTTAAATCAAACCAAAAAAAAAAAACAGAATCTGTTCTTTAAGCTTTGTGTTTGATTTGTGTTTGATCCAGATCTCCACTGACCTGGATGTTCAGCCTTCCCCTGTGAGGACCCAGGCCCATCCGCTGGTAGGAAGAGGCTGTGATCTGGCTGTCATCGACCCGCAGGGACTCCAGGCCAAGGGGTGGACAGTCTGAAAAGAAAATGAGGAGCAATTATGAGATAAAGATCATCTGTGTGGTTGTCTGTGCTTGTCCGGAGATGCTGAAGGAAACCAAAAGCAGCTCTGGGACCAAGTGCTGATGAAGGGTTAAACGCTCTCTCTCTGTTTTTTTTCTGAGTAAGCAAACACACGGCTGATGTAACATGAGGTCCCAGAGGTTATTATGTGGAATATCTCTAATCATCCCGGGTCAGTTCAGTGGAAGTTTTGGAGGCCCTCTCCTCCTCCTCCTCCTTCTCCTCCTCCTCCTCCTCCTCCTCCTCCTCCTTCTCCTCTGGTTGAAACTGCATTGAAGTGATCTGTGGAGGGTTTGAATGTAATCTGAGACAAAGCTTAGGGGCCAAGAGTGAAAAGTCAAACCTTCAGCTGAGCAGGAAGATGGGATCTGCAGCTGCAGGGTATTTTACGGCTTTGGGAACAAGCAATAACATTCCCATCAGTCACGACCACTACTCTCCCTGGCAGCTCAGAACAGCTTTTGTTTTGAGCCGCCAGTTGATTTGAATTATGAAGCAAAATTTCTTAAAAAATGAAGGATTTCCAAATCTGGGCTGGTCATCTTTTGTTTGCTTTTCTCAAGGTTAGAGGTTAAACAATGACAGAAAAGTATCAGTATTTTCTCTAATAAAAACAAATCCTCTGGATCTTTCCATAAACAATGTAATATAGGTTGACTTTGAGGTTAGCACATCAGAGGCTCAGTAGGTCCCTGAAGGCATCATTTTTTAATTGCACTTAACGTCTTATTCAATTAACAATATAAAAGGGGTTTAATTAGCCTGAAGTCTCTGTGGCTTCACATGAAAAGTAAAAGTGGACCACTTGGCAGACGTTCAGGTCAGAGTAGTGATCACTCTTTCTTACCCAGTCCAGTTTTCTCATCTTCTTCCTTGCTGTCATCTCTCTCTCCTTCTTCTCCCTCTTCTTTGCTGTTGTTGTTGACTTCTTCACTGTCTTTGTTTGTGTTTTCTTTGGTGTCCAGCTGTTTCTCCGCGCCAGCCGTGGTGGATAACTTTGTCTGCGCTGTAGTTGGAGCGGCTCCGTCTCTGCTCTGATCCTCCTCAGTGACAGATTTGGTCCAGTTCACGGTCCCAGTTGTAGCTGTGTTGTTAGATACTGAAGATCTCTGGGTTGCTGCATCGTCTATCAGCGCTCTGGCTGCACCTAGAAAACCTCCCAGAAAAATCACTGCAGCCAACAACATGCACAATGACTTTTCCATCTTGTTCTTTTGTTTGCTGCCGCTGCTGCTGCTGCTGCAGGAGTGGTGGGGAGGAGAAGAAAAAAAAAAGAAAATTCCCCCGGCCGGTTTATATGGAGATGTCAGAGCCAGACCTCCATCTATATCCCTCCTCCTCCTACTCCTCAATCCCACCTCCCTCCCACATTTCCAGCTGAAGTCCCAAAGTCCTGAAGTGAAAAGTTATAATTTGATTTAAAAAAAAAAAAAAAAAAAAAAGGCTTGTGCATGAATCCAGTTTACATAATGTGTGCAGCGGTGACCCATATGTGTAAGCAGCCAAAGTAAAATGTGATCTGTACTGTACTTTGCAGAAAGTTCACATTGTTGAACAGATATCTTTGTATGTATTCAGACTGTTACAGCGTGAGTGAAGGACAAAAGTGACCAAAACAAACAATTGAAGTCAAATGAGGCACATTTAAAAACAGCAGGTCAGCCAGTAAGTGCTATGATGCACCAGGCAAGTGATGCATAAACCTTATCCTGCAATATCTTTACCAGGATGTTGACCAATCAACCATGTGACACTCTTCCCACTATTAACCAGCCTTTTTAATTACTATTAATGAAAATACATTAAAATATAAGATCGGGAAATGAACTCCTGTGTTTTCAGGAGAGCATCTGCTGCCTTTATAATTCCTGATACACCCTCCCACCCTCTGAGAAATGTTCCCTGTCTTTCTCTGTAACGGTGCCAACATCTTTTCCAGCCTGTTGTGTGTCCATCTCCTGCTGGAAGCTTTGACATTTCTTCAGAAGAAGCCCTGTCTTGTTTCCAGAAAACAAAAGCCCCAATGCAAAACAGCTGAGACGATAATGTGAACGGTGTAAAAAGGATAATATAAGAAAGAAACAGACATCTAGTGTAATTTCAAATGATGTTCATGTGCCAGTGATTTATTGCAGCAGCAGCTGCAGCAGAACTGTGACCTTCATGTACAGACAGATTACAGCAAATGCACACAGACACATCTGTGCTGCGTTTAAGTTTTGCTGTCTTGACACAAACTCAGCTTTTACTCACTTGGCCGTCATTATGTGGTGTATCTGGTGACGTTTCAATGCGAGATGACATTCAGGAGAACAATGAGTGGGTCTGCAAGCACAGCTGTATGAACCTTGTCCCCAGATGTTCGCTGTACTTGTATATGTGCTTGTATACATGCTGTGCAGTGAGGCTGCATTTGTTTGTGTTCTCAGCTTTGGCTCTCGGCCTCCCTGAGAGCATTTTAATGAGCCTCTCGTCAGCAGCTCAGGTCATCCTCTGCCATATAGTTCAGTGGAAAATGCTCCATGTGCTGCTGCTGCTGCAGCTGCAGCTCCTGACTGTTCAATGTCAGTTATGTCGTCCATAAAATAACTGGGGCAGAGGGAGGGACTGTAATGTTAGTTCGTCTTGGATATAGTTTGACAGGTTGAGGCAATGAAACGTCAGAGTGTGGCACATGAGAGATGTAAACACTGACTGTACAGACCCTGCTCAGCTGCATATATTAAATATCCATAACACATGAGCACATTAAGTAAACATGTCAAGAGGCTTAGTGGTTTCAGCTCTGGAGGAGGACCCTCTTCTACTCTTGGTCTTCTAAGTAAAGTAAAACATGTTATATTCTATTTGAAGACACTTAACATTTGATTTTGATGTCCAAATTGAGTCAGGTATAACAATGTGTGATATGAGAGGTGACTTCCTTCCTATGTGCAGATGAAAAACAGAGGGCCAGGCATCTGCTCACCCACACAATCAGGAAATGTACTTTCTTACTCATCTGTCTCTGCCTCTGAAAAATTGCAGTGATAGCATTGATAGCAGTGCACATTGTAGCCAAAAACATTCATGTGGTTTCTGCTGAGAATTTATTAATAAGTACTTCAGTTGCTTGGATAGACATGATGATTATCTGTTTGAGTCACAGAGAGCCAATGTACAGAGGTTTGTGGAGTGAAAGTAGAGGAAAGCAGTGAAGCAATGGCCACAGATGGAAGATTAACATGAACGCTCATGCTCGTACAATAAACATCTAGGTATGTGGAAAACTCTCTGTTTCTGTTAAATGTCCTTTTTTTGCTCTTTTGACTATCACCTGCCTGCTTGTGTCATGAGATTCAGTATACACATATATAATGTTTAACATACAACAAACACATAATGTCAGACTTAATCCCCAGCAGCTCTCTACTCTCAAATTTATTTTCCCATCATCCCTATTATTAGTGCTAGTATTAGTATGTGTTATTAGAAATATTTACAGCTTTTATTTTGAAATCGACAGTACCCGAATCTGATTGGCTCATGTTGTCATGACGTGTAAACGGGAAATGGCCACGCAGCCGAGCGGAATCACAACATTGCGTTTCAAGTGTCTCAACTCATCCTCCTATGGTTTTATGTAAGTTGTCTTAATTTGTCCCCCCCCCCCCCCCCCGTGGCGGCCATGTCAGGGCGTCTTTGACCAGCGGAAGTTGTAGCAGAACCGAGGTATTGGACGGTGCTATGAAAACATGTTGCCGCTCGGTGTGGAAGCTAACTACCAGCAGCACCACCACCACCAGCACCACCAGCACCAGCTCCTGCAGCAGCAGCTACTAGCTAGCAAATGGCTGTTCGGCTGTGATGTCTGTCACTGGGCGAAGTAAGTGAAACTATGTCCCTTTATAAACATTATCATCTCAAAACAGCCTCGTCTTTTTGATCCATGTTGCAGAATCAACCTCCGGAGCGTTTCCTGCTTTAATCAAAAGCTAAACTCTGACGTTAAAGCGGAAATTGAGAGCGAAGTAACGGCTGGTGTGTGTGTGTGTGTGTGTGTGTGTGTGTGTGTGTGTGTTTCAGATGACAAGAAAACGAGCAAAAAATATGAGCGAAGCTGCTGGAAACATGTTTCCTGCACGTTTAGCTAACAACATGTGACACGGAGGCTCTGTCTCTCTCTCTGCTTCACCACCACCACAACAAAACAACAACAAAAAAAAGTTGAGTTTATGATCGAGATGCCTCGTCTGGAGGAAGTGGCCAACGTTGCCCTCAGGGTGCCAAGCATACTGGTGCTGGACCTGCTCTACAAATGTGACATTGAAGGTCTCACGGAGCACCTCAAGGCCAAAAATGAAGACATGCTCTTCAAATACAAGTATGTCATCTGGAACATGTACTACCTTGGTAAGTGAGAGAATGATCTTATCAGATGTGATTTGACTTTCAAGCAGGAAATGTGATAAATTACATTTAAATTAGAATTAAATTAAGTCTATATCTGGGTATAAGGAAGTAAACAGGAAGTAGAGAGTAAATCAAAATAAAAGCTCTATCAGTAGTGTTATGCATGTCCGCTTCATGTGCAATAATGACGTATACAGTCACATTTTTGTTCCTCGTGGGCGGTGTGTCAATACTTTCACTTTGAAATAAGATACTAGACACTGCGTTCAAGTCTGAGTAGGTTCACATCATTCGATCAATGATGCTGAGAGAGCACAGGAGAAAAACACATGGAGCGGTAAAGAAGAGAATAAATAAACACATCACACACATCAATGCACCACAGTTAGAAACGGTCACATTTAATCACTGTGTGTGTGTGTGTGTGTGTGTGTGTGTGTGTGTGTGTTTTCCTCTCCCTCCAGGTCATCTGATAAACGTGGTGGTGTTGGTTCTGCCATTGAGACACATTGTGACGCTGTACCTCCATATCCTCGCTGCCCTTCTGCTCTACATGGGGCATCAGATTTCCAAGTGAGATGTCACCTTACTACTACGACCACTTCTACTATACTTCCTGGTTTTATTGCACCAGGATCATGTTTCTTTCCAGACAAAGCCTGAATGTAATCACTGTGTTTGACTCTTCAGCCTTTATTATCTCCTGATGAGGACACTGTTGTTTATAACTCACTCTCTTGTAAGTTTGTCTTGTAAAATGAGAACAATGTGTGAGAACGCTTCAGGCTTTATACGATAAAGAAGTTATAGTTGTGCAGAAATAAATCAATGTAAACTCGTCAAAACAGTGCAAAATCGAGGAAACAGTTCCATCACCTCCGGTTTATATATTTTCCTCTCAAATATTTGCATCTGCTCATTTTCATTAGATGTGTGTAATTTTGGTTTGTGCATTTGTCCTCTGAATGATATATGATCTATGACTCCTGTACACAAGCAGATATACAAATATGCAAGACAAGATCACACCTGAAGCAACTGTGCGTCGCTATTTGTTATCATGATGGCATCTATCTGCTAAAATAAACAACAGTGTAAATATATATTTTAAAAACCATTGTGTCTGTTTGTCTCACAGGGATTATGTTCGTGAAGAGCTGCATTATGGTTACGAAGGAGCTGTGTACCTTGATTCTCTGGCCTTCAACAGATTTGTCTCTGCAATGACTAGTGAGTCACAACATTTACTTACATGTAAATTCATAGCGTTTAGGTGGAGAAGTTACCAGGACAAGATTTACAGTCGTTGTGATTTTTATCTTCTGCTCAGGTCAGATTATTCTCAGCACGCTGTGTGCCTTCCTGATGAAGACCAGAAAGGTGTGGCTGTTCTCCGCTCACATGCTCCCCCTGCTGGCCAGACTCTGCGCTGCCTCTCATGCCACGCTGCTCGCCGTCAACACGTTCTCCATGGGACTCACCGGACTGGGCATCGTCATGTTCCTCCTCTCAAATCTGTTTGTGCCATATCGCCTCGCAAGGGCTGCCTATTCAGAGCTGCTTCAGGTGGAGGTACTTTTATTTTGAAATCTTTATTTTCACACAGTGATGTATGTTTATCTGAGGAGGTTGTTTATCCTGAATATTTAACAAAACCTAAAGAAAGTTTGATTTAACTTTCATTTAAGCAGTTTTTTCTCTTTTTTTGAAGATTTACTAAAAACGCCTCAATTGTGAAAGATGTAAAAACACTTTTTAAACTGTGGCTGTTCACTGTTTACACATTGTTTATTCATTTTCAGTTATTAAAACACTCCCTCCCTCCTCCCACATCTCTGCATCTTATTTCTGGTCACCAGTAACTACATATGTGTCCTGGTTTCCCACACCGCTGCTCACATCACTGGTTTCCTCTCCTGCAGGTGATCGAACTGTACAGGCTTCTGGCTGTGGGAATCTCCCTGTGGAACCAGTTTGCCGTCCCAGTGCTCTTCAGTGTCTTCTGGTTTGTTCTCTTCGTTGTCCAGCTCTGCTCAGATATCATGTCTGGCAATGCGGCCTCAGCAGCCCATCAGGGAATCATGTTCTTCCTGCTCACAAGGTGAGACGTGAAAGGGTGGATTAATTTCCCTCGTGCATCTCCGCACCGTCTCGATCCACACTGCGTTGTGTGTTTTTCTAAATGAACTGATGTGTTTGCAGTGTGTCTGAGTGTTGTGCCACGCCGTACTCTCTTCTGGGTCTGACCTTCGTGGTGTCCTATCTGGCTCTTGGGCTGCTCAACTTATGCAAGTTTTACCTGGGAGGTTATGCAGCTGTTCAGAATGAGAATGTCATGCACAGGTGAGATGGTTTCAGTTTACTGTCTTATTTCCACTGAACACATTTAGAGCTGTTTTTTAATGTATCTCTTGACCACTGGGGGGCAGCAGAAACACACTGCTGCTGCCATGTTGTCTCCTCTAAGTTCATGTGTCCAACTTTAAAGTAAATGCTAGTTTTATTACATGTAAGGCGGCTATGGAGCGACATTATTGTTCAGTAGTCCCTCTGTTTAGCTCAGCTTTTATTCTTTTTGTGAACTCCTGATGGAAATATCTGATCTGTTTGCTGCTGAACGCCCCACTGTGTTCACCTCACCAGCTTGTCTCTAAATATACCTGTCTGCTGTCTGTGCTGGGTTTTTGATCAGAATCAGAATTGCTTTATTCGCCAAATACACACTGTCCACAGGTTTTTTTCTTGGTGATAAAAGCATAAGATGACAAAGACCAGCAAAATATACAATAAAAACAATATATAAGATGCCTGTTTCAGAGCGTTTATCTGAGAACAGCTGCCTGCAGCCGAGTACGACACTGTGACACTGATGAGAATGAACTAAAATGATCAACCTGTGACCCTGAAAGACAAACAGCGAGGAGAAACTAACTATAAACCTGCAGATTCAAGAATCTTTTCTCATTGTTTTAATGGTGTTCACATCTGTTTGTCTGTTTTCTGGTTCCTTCTGATTAGCTTTATTTATAGAACCAGTGTGTGACTGTTTATGTGATTACAGCCCCTTTATGATGGGTTTAGTTACCACTCACTGGGGGGCATTCAGGTCACTGAGTGGCAGCTAATGTTAGGTGATTTCCAAAGACAAATAACTCATGACTGTGCAGCTGGAAAATCCCCACGCTTAATGCATTTTGTAAATAATTACAAGAGTAATATTAGATGGTGCCCACAAACAATTATGACAGAGCAGGTTTGGCAGGTGCTGTTGTTGTTGGAAGCTGTTTAGTACTTTGACAGGTGTTAAAGTGTCTGTGGACAGATTTTGTGGTGCTCATGAAACCTGAGAAAGGTGTGTAATTCAGGTAAAAATGAAACTGAGGTCAAAAATAGCCGCGGTCCAGCCCGTAACAGCTGGGAAGTCATGTGATTTAAAAACCACCGAGTATATGGGTCAGATTGTCAGCATGTTCATGGCCGGTGAGCCGCCAAGATGGCCTCTAGCTTTTCATTAATGCTTATTATTTCATTTATTAATAAAAAAAAATCCTTTTAATATAAATTTCCTGTTCTCAAAGAAATCAAGATTTTCAGTTTCACTTTACACAAGTCTGTTTATTTGGTGTATTTTTTTAACCTCAGCTTTTTTCTGCTCTTGTTGTCAGAGGTGTGACTGAGGGCGTCACTCTGCTCCTGCTCGCCCTGCAGACCGGTCTGTTGGAC
The DNA here is from genome assembly GCA_021432705.1 of Caranx ignobilis. Taxonomy (NCBI): domain Eukaryota; kingdom Metazoa; phylum Chordata; class Actinopteri; order Carangiformes; family Carangidae; genus Caranx; species Caranx ignobilis. The sequence goes on along the minus strand of JAFHLA010000217.1, from coordinate 194,982 downwards.
ATGCAGGCTCTGCAGCGCACCTTCCTCCTCAGCATCATCCTCTTCATCGTGGTGACTTCCACCCTGCAGTCCATGATCGAAATCACAGATCCAATCATTCTGGCTCTGGGTGCATCACGCAACAGGTAACGCCAGCAAGAGGGAATTGTAATTTCAGGTTGAAGTAAAGTGAGCTGAGTTGTAAAGTGACGTGTCGAGGTCCAAAATCCTCTGTTTCTTCTGTTTGTCTAGAAGCCTGTGGAAACACTTCCGTGGCCTCAGCATGTGTCTGCTCCTGCTGATTTTCCCCGTGTTCATGGCTTATAAAATCTCCCAGTTCTTCCACATGGACTTCTGGCTCCTCATACTGGTGTCCAGCTGCATGCTGACGTCCCTTCAGGTAGGAGGACCAACTGAAATACAGTTTATTTACATGGGTTGCATTTTAAATCGATCATTCTCTATTTTAACATCAAAATGAAACATTTGACAAAAGACTGTTTGATTCAGAGGAAATGAATCATAACACATTATGATAACTGACTAATTTAACCTACTCTGTGTTATAATGGCATATTCCTCACTTTGGTTCCCCCCAGTGGTGATACATAAAAAAAATGACATGCCACGTTCCCTCAGTGTGTGCACCAATTTACACAAATATTGTTTCATTTTTCCACATATAAAAATCTGTCTCACACTTTTCTTGAGATCCAACATCACAACATTAACATCCAATGATAAAATGATACCTGAACCCTACATTTACCAGGTAAGAAAAGTTAAAGTTTGCATGTGAAGTGAAATAACAATTCATCAACACTCTCATATTCAAAAGAAGGAAACTTCAAAACAGTTGTTGTAGATGTTTGAGATATACATGATATTTTCAACTGCAAACAGCAGTTTATAGTGGCTGCAAGATTTTAGCTGCGTAATCAAGAGAAAAACTTCAAAACTGCTAAATTTCAAATCACTTAATCAATTTTAAGGAATAAAGATGTTTATCTGTTAATAAACTAAATACCTGGAGGACGTAACAGTATAGATCTGAGAAGCAGCTGACACTGAGGTGAGGTGGAAGTTGTATCTTTGTGTTCAGCAAGTGCAGGAAGATAAAACTATTAGGAGGAGATAAGAAACACAGATAGAGCGTTTACAGTAAAGAGGCGTTCCAGTGGGTCCTGGAGTTTTTTTTTTTCTGTTTCTGTTACAGTCACACTCACAAGATCATAACCTCATTAGAAGAGAACAAAGAATAATCACACTTTATTTTCTGTACACTGAAAGATTCATTACAGCTTTTTGGAAAAACACCAAAAGACCATCTATCAAACAATGGACCAGAAAGATACTCCTCATTTCCCAAAGGGAAACAGGATGTCTGAAAATGTTAGAGGACCATTTGATGCTTTGTAAAGTGTGTGGATTTGATGGATGATAAAGAGGACGAGTGAGTCTTAGCTCTTTGTGTAAACATGCAGTTTTGATGAAATATTTCTTTCCTCCCACAGCTCTTCAAAACAATTTAAATATGTTGTACTATAGATAATTGACATATGGAAATGTCTGGGAAGATGTATGAGTATGTGTACTCGGAACAAATATAATGTAATGTATATCATAACTTCCAGGTAACAGGCACTATGCTGATCTACTCACTCTTCATGGTGGAGCTGTTCCGCAGCGACCCAATCGAGAGCCTGGACGAGGTGATCTACTGGGTGAACGCCGTCAGCAGGGTGCTGGAGTTTGTGGTGGCGCTCTGCGTTGTGGCCTACGGCACCTGGGAGTCTCTGTTTGGGGAGTGGAGCTGGATGGGCGCCTCTGTCATCATCATCCACTCTTACTTCAACGTTTGGCTCAGGGGTCAGTCCGGCTGGAGGAGCTTCCTGCTCCGACAGGAAGCGGCCAAGAAGATCAACTCCCTCCCCAAAGCTACGGCTCAGCAGCTGCAGCAGCACAACGACGTCTGCTCCATCTGCTTCCAGGTCAGTGGCACGTAACAGCATTAAATCACATGACATAGCTCAATAAGGTTCATTATGACAAGAACAGCTTGTCTGATGTGTAAGAAAGTCTATCTATCTAAGGTTTTTTCATATTATATGATACTATGTAAGATGACAGCTTCACGGCTCTAAATATGTAGCTCTAAGTATGAAAACACCAATAATCAATATCATCACAACGTCAGAGGTGTGTTATAAAACAGTGATTTATGAGATTGTCCTCCTGCACATGTGAGAGATACATGTCATATAGTTCTCTATGGTGTGTAGTGCATATACTGAATATGTTACTTAACATTGTGTTGCCCTTTTTTTTTTTAAAGCACGTTCCTCCAGTTCTTCCAGTTTAGTCTCACCTCTGCTTTTACTTAGTATTTGGCTTTCAGCCATTTTTTCTGTGGACGCCAGCCAAAATGGTGGTTTCCTTTTCCTTGATGACGATGAGTAGTTTGTTGTCAGAGAAGCAGCTGCAGAAAATCCGGATAGTATGAAAAACTGGTTTTCAGTCGGCTAATAAGAGCTCAGTGATCCCTGAGTGGGGTGTTCACGTCACGTCAGCACAGATGTAGGGGAGGAAATACTCAGTTCAGGGATGGCAGATATAGGTTAACAAACCACTCGGTGACCTTCTTAACATGGAAGAATAGCCCTGATGTCTGGGTTGAGATGTTCAGAGGTTACTGAACATAAGTCAATAGTGAAATAGTGAAACTTACTAACTAAAGAGAAACAGAGAGTGCAACACACTCGACATGTGGGAGCTCTGGTAGGCAGATCAACTCAACTGTTGGGTCCCTTAAATATCCAACAAGAACAAAGACACTTTTAAATCACATATCAGTAGGAATTTGCATGGAGAAGCCACTCACATCTGGAGACCTTTGATCATCAGGGGGTATTTCACATGACACCTGAACTACTTAAACCTCTGTACTTCACACTGAGGCCATCAGACATGTAACGTCTCCGGGGGACCTACATGTGCTCCTGGGGCCTATGCAGACAGGAAGTGTCAAGGAAACACTTTAGAGTGAGAAGAGAGACAGCCATCAAACGATTAAATTCAGTCATAGGTGACTGATTCAATTACAAGACACAATACATACAAAGTAGTTTCTTCCAGTCTGGGGGTACCTTTCTAAAACAGGTCAAACAGGGTCAAAATTACTTTAACTTGGTGAAGGTCTGAATACAGATGTGGTACAGCTTCTTGTTGGTGATACAGAATGAGAACAAGGTGCAAGTGACTTCAAATAATGTCTCTTTCCACAGGAAATGAGCTCTGCCGTCATCACATACTGTAGACATTTCTTCCATGGCAACTGCCTCCGCAAGTGGTTGTACGTGCAGGACACCTGCCCCATGTGCCATCAGACGGTCAGACCCAGCCCTCAGAGCGAGGCCTCAGGTGACGCCCCAGCAGAGGGAGACGCAGGACCAGATCTGCCTGAACAGGAGGGGAATCAAAACCAGGACAACAGTTCGTCCCAAGAGACACAGCAGAGCGACGATGTGGCTCCTGATCGCACTGAGCAGCAGGAGACGGGGAGCTCTGAGGAAGGAGCCTGTGGGACAGGAGGTGGAGACCAGACGCCTGAACTTCACAGAGAGGCTGCTGCTCAGGGTCTTCGGTTCAGCTCCAGTGGAGACTTTGTTGGATTTGTCCACCCAGTGGTATCAAGCTGCACTTCAGGAGGCCTTTCTAGTTCTCATGTGCCGCTGGGCAAAACTTTGCCTCCTAATCTATCTGACCCAGGTGAGGAAAATGGCGATGAATCACCGCTGCCATCGACTTCTAATGATGTGAACGAGAATTCAGTGAAGGACCAACATGGCTCTAAAGGAGCGGGACAAGAGGATGGAGAAACTCTCTGTCTTACAGTGCCACAGAACAACAAAGGTAAACATGAAAGGTGTGACTGGACACCTAAATCACAGGAGAGCGCTGACACAACTCTGGAGGCGGCCTCACCTGGGACGAGCCAAACATTTGTCAAATCATGTAATGAAAACTCAAAACTCTTAGACTGCGTTGACGATCATCTGAGTCATAAAGGGAATAATACATATTTAGACTCGGACCTGGACCTGGACCTGGACCTGGACCCGGACCCGGACCCGGACCCGGACCCTCAGACCCCCCGGCGGTCCCCGTCTGTACACGCCACCTTCTCTTGTATAAGCACAGACAACAGTGACTGACTGCCCTGCATCAGTGCCTTGAAGGGTGTAACAGTGTGAAAAAGGGTGACCCTCCATAATGGAGACTTAAACACATTTGCCTTCTCTCTGTGAACCAATAGGAAAAAAAAGCATCTCGTGCCAGACAGTGTAACGAATGTGGTTCAGTTCAGCAAATCACGTGCAACAACTGGATTGAATATGGACAGTAAATTGTCTCGGGTCAAAACGATAACCTTTATTGTACAACTGTAAAAACAAAAAAAGAAAGAAAGATTATAATTAATAGAAATCACGTGTAACTACAAAGCAATTGTCCTGGGTCAATATTTACCAAATTCTAGCAGGTTTCACATACAAATGTTTACTTAGAGAAATCAAATGGCATTTGATTCATTTTCATTTTCTTCTCTGTGTCCTGTGTAGTTTTTATGTTCAGCGTTTTGTGTGGTTCAGCAGCAAAATCGACCTTTTGTACTGCAAAGCCTCTCCGTCTCCCAGTATTAAATGATAGCTGTGAACACCTTCTCCCTTTTTCTTTCCTTTTTATTTTACTGTCGTGTCTAGATATAAATAAAATCATCACGACTGGTGCACAGTGAGGCTGAGAGTGAGTGTCAGAGTTTATGAAGTGTTCAGCTACGACAGTCCAGAAACAAAAAGGGTGTGGGCTGATATTTCGATTTGTAGATAATAGTATAAATGAAATAAAAGTATTCTAATTATCATTATAGTAGTCCTCTTGTATGTGTTGAAGTCGATCATTAACGACTCTTTTTGAATCATTTTTAAAGATTTGTAAAGTTGATGAACCTGAGGGGTTCATCGTCCCTGAAGAAACGGGAGAAGACTGTCTGATCTGGTCGGTGTGACATTTCATCTGACATGTAATTAGAATAAAAAAGACAAATCTCAATGAGTCATGAGACTGTAAACGAGGTTTTCACACATCATATGAATAAGGATGTCCCTCTTACTCTCTGTGCATCATGTACTGTATTTCTATGCTGGGACGTCGACATGACTCCAGATTTTCAATATAGACATACTAATTTAACATTTACATGATAATGTAAGAACTGAAATAAAGGAAATGTTACAAGTGAACAGGTAAAGTATGATGGCACAGTGTTTAAGGACAGGTTGTATAAGGACGATGAACCAATACAACATCCTACACTTGTACTTAAAGCTGGGCTAAAAAAAAGTTACTGCACGAAAATAATACATTACAATAATTAATCAATTAATTGCACAAGATTTAAGCAGAAATCACAAACACTGAAACTGAAGGAACAACTGGAGTATTAATAAAATCTTAGTTTGTTGTCTCTCTCTTTAACCTGCTGTTAAAACATAGTAAAAACAAAAAAACAAGTTAGAAATTAAAAAAGAACTAAAACCAGTGATATTGATAATAAGATTAAAAGGAAGTAAAGACAATATACACATCCACACACATGCAGGCATCCGTGTATGTCTCTGCATAAATACAGACCTAAATACACACATGCTGAGGTGGACGGTTTAATAAGTCATTTATGTAAGTCTGGGGCGTTAACACTATGCTGACATGTCGTGGCCGGTCTGTCAAGCATGTTGTGTTTCCTTCTCTCTCTCTCTCTTTTTTTTTCTTGCAAGCTGGTAACCAATCTGCCATCACATCCGCCCCGTCACTCCGCAGCCGCTGCGCCGCCTCCACCATAAAGCCTCACATACATGTAGACAGCCGCTAGTTGGCTAACGTTACCGACCGAGACCTGACGGAACGGGAGCTTTGTTGCCCGGGTTACTTCGCCTGGCAATCGCACTTTTTTTCTTCCTCAAACGGGGGAGATACTTTAGTCCAGAAAAAAAATCAGACGGAGAGATCGAGGTTTATCGAAGGGCGGTGTAACATCTGTCGCTCGGTGGATCAGACCGCTCGCTAGCTTTGTTACAACTCCGCGCATACGTAGTTTTAGCTCGCCAGTCGGCTAACTACGCTAACTCGAGAAGAAAGGCCGTCGAGTTGACCTAGCGTCGGCTATTTAACAGCTAAGCGAATCATCCTGGCATATCAAAGTTGCCTCCCACTGCTTGGATCGGAAAACCGTCAAATTGAAGAGCAGAACACCGAGAGAGGATGGCTCTGAAAAGGATCCACAAGGTAAGATAACGTCAAATGTTAGCTTCGCCGCGCTAGCCTCCCACAATGTAGCTAGCGCCGCTCCTGATACTGTGTCCTGTGAAACATGGCGGTGAAACCTGTTCGGGGAAGTGTTGAAGTTTGTGGTTTTGAGGCCGTGTGATCATTTTTTGTGACGTTACGGGCTTGAGTCAATTGTGTGTTTTTGCTTGGTATTTTTCGTGCTAACTTTGGCACCGGCTTCGACACAAGCTGTGAAGCTAGCTTGGCTAACGTTAGCAGTTTCGGTTACAGGTTCAGTGTGTCCGTCGAGGTGGACTGACGACAAAAAAGAGGCCGCACGAATTGCCCAACACTACAGCGTTTACATAAACACACATATATTTGAATGCGGTTTGGTAACACAGCCGAGCCCTCACCGGAGCCTCACATCGATGTCGTTTGTGGGTGTTCACCAGCCGTTTAAAACGTCTTTCACAAGCGCCGATGCTCGGCGTTACCAGAACCCATGACTCATATCACTCAGTGAATCCGTGTTAGCTCTCAGAGCCGTGTTCATGATACATTTCCTTGGTATGTAGTAATTTTTTTTTTTTTTTGTTGAGCCCGTGGACATCTCAGGGTGTGTTTTCTGACAGTACCACGGAGGAAACGGCCAACACTGCTGCGAGAGTAGAGCAACACCTCCATGAGTGTTCACACCGTGGCTGGGTTTCTTCACTCGGCTGTTGACTAGAATCTTCTTCAAGGGAAATCCATAAACTTACTAGTGAAACGGTGTCTGTCAGAGGGCCAGGGTGGGGCAGTGGCCTCCACTTCACTCTCTAAAATAGCTGTAGACCTAAAAATAACAGAAGCTGTGGGCCGTGTGTGTGTGTGTATATATGCTTAGGTCTCATCTTGCTTACTGTAGACACGATAACAAGGCGGCCCCCACCTGCTCCTGAGCTGGTGCAGAGTTAAAAACATGGAGGAGAGTTGCGAGAGATGATAACAACACAGACAAATGTTGTGAAATGAATATGTAACCACGGTTGTGTGTCATCTGCCTTCCCTGGTCCACTACTTCCTGTTGGCTTTCATGCTCATTCCTGTACATGGATTTAAAATCTTGTCGTCTCATTAATGTGATCTAATTGGTTATTGTTGTAAACCTCTTCTCATTACAGGAGCTTAACGACCTGGCTCGTGACCCTCCAGCACAGTGCTCAGCCGGCCCAGTGGGCGATGACAGTAAGTGTCCCGGAGACAGACAGAAGTTTTTAGGGCTGTATCAGGTAATCTGTTGACCTACTTCCAATAATTTAGTCTATGGTTTTAAAGATTACTCGTCAACAATGTCCCTTTGACTGTCCTATATTCAACCCTAACCCAAAGATATTCTCTAGCTTGTGCTTGAAAACTATTACTCAGATTATCAAAGTAGTTGTGGACAAAGTTTGTCCAATTTGATTAATGATTAAATTGTGTAAGCTGTAAAAGTTTTATGGTGTGAACATGTGAGTTTGGCACAGCGTGTCCCCAGTTTGTTAATATGAACTCTGATGAGGATGTATCTCTGGTGGTGAGAATCATCTTAATCTTATTCATGAATGCTTCTTTCTTGCTGATAAACACTAGAGTGAAACCATCTCTCAGACATTGTGGTCATAAACGTGTACTGATAAAAATACACAAAGGGAAGTGGTGTTACTGGGAAGCTACAAAGACAGTTTTGACACCTAGTTCCTGTCAGATCAGATATCTGCGACCTTTTTTTTTCCTCTCTCCTAACATTTACTTTCTGTTCTCTGCAGTGTTTCACTGGCAAGCCACAATCATGGGACCTGTGAGTAGATACGATTTGATATAACTGTTGATTTTCTTTTCTGCCTCCATGATGAAAACTGTAACTGGGGTCTGTGTTCCCAGCTGCTTTAAATGTGTTGACGAGATAAAGGTTAAAATTTGACTGGAGGCTGTGGACGACACGTTTGGAGCATTTTTTTTTTTTTTCCTTTTCTGAAATATGTAAATGGTCTTTTTCTCTTTCCCCCCTCTACAGAGTGACAGTCCATATCAGGGAGGTGTTTTCTTCCTGACAATTCATTTTCCAACAGACTACCCCTTCAAACCACCCAAGGTGAGACAGAAACAAGAGTTTCCTTTTCTCTTGTTTTGGTACATTCTAGTAACTGAAGGTACGCCGCGTTTCACCCGTCAAAGCCACCAGCACTATCTGTCATCAAGCAGCTGCCGGTCTTGTTTTGCAACAGTGACATACCAGCCAGCATATAGAGTACTAGGAAGTTGTAATGCTTGTAATAACTGAGCAACTTCAGCTTTGTTTTTGTAAACACTTCTGAATAGCAGCACAGAGTGTCCGGTAAATGAAACTTGTGTTCAGGCGTTTGGTGCATTTTGCCAGCTTCATAACCCTCATATAGTTATATTGTTCATTCCAGTAGATAATGGTCATGGACATAATACGTCACTGGCTGGCGTTAAGGAATTTAAATTGCATAACAGCTGATGACCTGGTTTGACTCGTCTTCTCTTACCTGTCCTCACCAATGTGTGTGTTGTTTTTTTTTTTTTTTTCCTCCTCAGGTTGCATTTACAACAAGAATTTACCACCCAAATATTAACAGTAACGGCAGTATCTGTCTGGATATTCTCAGATCACAGTGGTCTCCTGCACTTACTATTTCTAAAGGTAAGAATAATCCTGAAATGACGCCATAACAGTTGGATTTTTTTTTTTTTTTTTTTTTTTTTTTGGTTGGGCAAGACTGTCAGATCAACTTTGACTTGTTTCATAATATCCCATGAAAACTGAATTGTTTAATGCCTGATTGTTTTAGTACCTGTTTCTGTACCTGATTGCATTTTACGAATGGTCAAAGCAATTGAATGTGCAACAATTTTGACCACAAATTGAAGTTTTTCCAGGTTCTACGTTTATATTGATCTTCCATGTGCATGTGATTGGATGATTTGTAATTGGTTTTGTCGTGTGTATCGTTTCTTGTAGTTCTTCTCTCCATTTGCTCACTCCTATGTGACCCAAACCCCGACGACCCACTAGTGCCAGAGATCGCACGAATCTACAAAACAGATAGTCAGAAGTAAGTGTTTCTTTCTTTATGTTGACATGTGAAGTAACCAGTTCTGAACCCCGAGAGGAAGGACAACCATGCAGTACATGTTTCATGCTGCATTATTCACATTTAAGTACAGCTTTCTTGGGCCGAGCAAATCACCTGAGTCTAGTATGTAACCTAGTTTCACTTTGTTAGGTACAATAAACTAGCTCAGGAGTGGACAGCGAAGTATGCCATGCTTTAGGGTAAGGCCAAGAGGCTGCGCTGCATCTTGGGTAGTGCAACAGGAGTGGTGGTTATTTTTTTCTTTTATTTTTTATTTTTTTGGTTGTGGTTGTTGTTGTTGTTGTTGTTGTTGTGATGCTCTGGTCTCACCGGCGCAACCAGAGGCCTGAATCTCTGTCATGAAGTATCCGACTGCAGTGTGGGATTTAACTGTGATTATACTAATCTCTGGCTGGTTGCTGTAAATAAACAAGTTACCATAATATTTCTGCCAACCCACAGATAAAGCGGTCTCCAGACAGCTGTGGGTTACCACTAATACAGGCCAGAGAAATGAAGAGGCAATAGCAGTAATCAGAAGAACTTGCAAACAGCTAAGTTGTTTGCTGCATCAAAAATACTCCGACTGTAGGAAAACACACGAGGTTTAAAGTCTCTTCAAATGGAGTAACTTAAACATGCACAGACGTACAAGAGCAGATGCGTTGCCAATGATTTGTTTTAAACAAAATACTAAATCCTATAAAGTGCAGCACAGAAAAGAAATGTACTTCAAACAGTGTGGTGACCAAAAAAACTATTCACAAGGAGGTGTTTTGAAAACAACAAGAACTTTTAAGATCAAATCTACTGACTATACTCTGTGTTGATTTTAACATCACTCACAAACACCGCTGGAAAATCAACAAGCAGAGACCTGAGATTTGCGCAGAGTTAGGTGATCATCAGCTAATGATGGGTTGCCTTTTATTTTTCAGCCGTTATTGTTGCCGAGTGAAGCAGCGTCAGCAGAGACCATTGTGAAAAAAATAGTGGTGGTGCATTAGCGGACATGCCTACAGTCGGCTGCCAAAAAGAACTGCATTCATGAGCTATGAGGTCTGACGCTGTAGCCTAAAGACAAACAGTGAGGATTATGGCAGCTGGGTTTCTAATATGCAAAACTTTGCATGTGATGAACCCTGAGGTGTAACAGTATTCTCAGATGTAATGTCAGGGTCTCAAGACAGGGCAGTGAAACTTGTACATATTAAACCAACAATAGGTGACATGTCTCTGCGGGTTAATTTTCATCGTAAACTTAAATGAGTGCACACATAGCCAGAAGGAAACAGCATTTGTCTTCCTGGTTTTTAATTTGGAGAAAAGGTTGGTTCTTATTAAAAGAAGAAGAAAAGAGTGCACAATGTCAAACATCTGTAGCTCTGACTCTTAACCTTTTATTTAAATATTGTTTCATGTTATCTGGTTATGAAAGTATTGTTTTTCCTAATGAAGCAGTTGTAATAATAGTGGTGATTATTTGAGTGACCAGATTAGTAGGCAGTATTGTCTCTGCATGTTACTGTAGCCACTAACTCCAGCATGCTCTTGCCATTTTAAAAAGTAGCCCTCCTGGATGTAATGGTGTGTAAACATGATGCCTGACTAGTTTCAAATTAGAAACTTGTGTATGTAGTGTCAACTGAGTATGACGTCAAGTATTTTTATGTATATACTGACTCATTTCATTGGGATGCTAACTTGGCTTGCCTGGTTGTTTTTCTTCTTTTTTTTTTTTTTCTAAGTGCACAGGTGCATGTGCTATAATAAATCCTGACAGTGACTTTTGTAGGCTTGAGCTCATATTTAATTTGACCCTTTTCTCTTATTTTTTTCTCCTCTCCTTGCAGATACACCAAAATGGCAAAAGAATGGACACAAAAATACGCAATGTGATGGCGCCGTTTGGAAAAGCTGGTGGAAAATGTTGTCGCTGGTTCAAACTTAAAATTCCAGGGTTCTGTTTTTCTTTTTCACTTTATTTCTTCCTTAATCAAGCATTTTACCCCCTCCTTCCCTTTCCCACCTGCGCGCTCATAAGAAGATAGTGTTTTCTCTCTAGGACACGTGCCAGTTTCTGTGAGGTTTCGACTCCCATTTTGTACGGAGTTTTAAAAAAAATAATAAAAATAAAAATATCACCATGGTTCTGAACACTCAGCTTGAGCATGCACCAGTATGAGTTTTTCAACCCAAAATTGGTGATGTTAGTCATTTACTCTGCACACACTTAGTAGAATCAGATGCAACTGGTCTCCTGACGCCGATCACATCAACCCCATGGTGGTCCGGCTGGGTCAACTGGCCCCGTCCTGTGGGGTTGATGTTTTCGTTACTGTGGGCAGGGTCTCCCTGAAGCATTTCCAGAGAGGCCCGTCTTTTGTCATCCCTGCAAATTCTCAATTTTAAGGCTTCAGATTGGCACCAAAAAAAGAAATCTGTCTGCATTTTATTTGTAAGTGTAAAGGAAAAAAAAATCTGCAACAGGGAAATGCCTTCTGAACGATTAGGGGAAACTGGTTTAGCGGCTCCTGGACTGGTGTGACGTCGGTATGTTCTTCTGATCATTAGTATAGGAACTTATTACCTGAGGAAAGAAGTGTATCTTATTCCACTATCAAAGTGTGTGTACAGAGAAGCACAGCAGTATATATCAATGTTAAGGAAACAAAATATAAGAACTTCAATGTTGTATTTTATGCATGTTAATAAAGGTAGGCTATTATATCTGATATGTTTCTGCAAATTAAGTGGATTGTAAGGCTGAACAGTTGGAAAAAATTTGGTTCCCCTCAAAGGCTTCCTGTTTTTTTTTTGTTTGTTTGTTTGTTTTTTTTTGTTTGTTTCTTTTTTTTTTCTGTTATTTAGAAGCCAGTAGATGAGCAGTTAGTTTTATGCCCACTCAAACACTGTCTTCTTGTAGCCCTAAAATATTGATGCAAAGCTAATGGTTGATAATCAACTTGTGGCTCTGTTTCTTTTTAGTTTTCCATTCAATAAAGTTACTTAAACCATAAAATGAACGAGTCATGTTTTCTGTTTTGGTTTTGCTCATCAATATGTTCGACTTTTGTTGAATACAAATGTTGACATTTTCTCATCTAGTGTCTGTTTTTGGTTCTCCTCACTTTAGGATTGATGTGAATGTTTTCACTTGCTTACTTGTTGAAATCAGCTTTTTATATGGAGTGATTTTACATAGACTTGTACATTTGTGCAGCTACTTAATATATTAAATGAACAACTACAATCTTTAATCACATCTCAATCTAATCTTGATCTTGGTAAGTTAATAATAAATTAGCACTTCCTCCTTTCTATACAGTTAATGTCAACACTTAATAAATCACATATAAAAATCGATTTTATATTGAAAAGATGTGAGGAATCTTATTGTTTTTTAATAAAAGAAAATGTGGGGCTCTTTCGCGCCGAAATTTGCCCCTCGTGCAAATACTCTAATCACGTGGCCTCCCCACGGGGTGCGTCACATGATAAACACGGAAGTGGCCGTTCAGGAAGCGAGTACGACCCAAACAAAACCTTGATTTGTCCACTTTTGAGGAGTATTTTGTCCACCTACCATGTCCACATCAAACCACAGACTATGACTCTGCGTGGAAACGTTTTCACCTGCGCTCTTGTTGTTTTGCTTTGTTTGTTTGTTGGAGTTTTTTCCGGGTTTTCTTCGGTAACTGAGCTACTGAGTCTGGACGGTAAATGGAGTCTGTCAAACTCCAACGGTTCACTGTCTGTTCCTGCAGAGGTGCCCGGATGTGTCCACTCAGCTCTGCAGCAGCAGGGACTCATCCAGGTAGGATGAATAAAATCTATATGTGGAAATGACCAAAAATGACCATTTTGACACTTTAGGCAACTAGTTTGTGCACCAACGTAACTTTACTCTGCTTGTTCTTCTTCTTTCAATCTATAAACATCTTGGTACTCTGTTTAGAAAGGTGCTAAATAAACAAAGGTTGTTGTTTCTTTGGCTCAATAACACATAAAATAAAAAACAATAGTTTATTATAGATAAACTATAAACAATTGATCAATCAGATCAGGTCCAGTGTTATATAACAAGTGAATTTAAGCTATATAGTCAAAACACCTCATTTATAGAATGACCTTCAACCTCAATAATCAATAATAAAGGTGAGTCCTAAACTCTTCTTTTCCACTTTTCTCTCAGGATCCATATTTCAGGTTCAATGATTTGTTGTATCGGTGGATCGCTTTAGACAACTGGACATACACAACCACCTTTAATGTGCCTGTCCAACTGAGGTGGGTTTGATTTATTTACATTATAAAAAAAAAAACAAAACAAAACACTTTGTGTGTCCTGGTCCTGACTCACCTGTTTGTCCTCTGCAACAACAGGACCAAACAGAAAGTGCTTCTTACCTTTGATGGTGTGGACACTGTTGCATCCATTCAACTCAATGGAGCCACCGTGGGCAACACGGACAACATGTTTCGTAGATATGTATGTTGGACACACAATGAGCACTTCAACATTTTCCTACATGTGGTGGATCATGTGGCTTGTTTTCCTTTGAATAACAAATGTTTTTGGTGTGTAGGACTTCTCAGTCAGAGAGCTGCTGAAGGACGGGGATAATGTCCTGAGGGTTAGTTTCCTGTCTCCGGTTCTTTACGCGTCGGAGCGGAGGGCAGCTCACTCTGCCTACAGAGTTCCTCCTGAGTGTCCTCCAGATGTTCAGAAGGGGGAATGTCACGTCAATTTCATCAGAAAAGTAAGTTTTCCCTCTGAATGTAAAATATTCAGGGATACCAAATGAGTGACTGAGGGAGCACACACATTCTGTATTGACCTTTGACCTGAACCTTAATTTTATGTTGTGGTCACAAGCTAAACTGCTCTGATGGAGATGTCATGTCAGTATTTAGTCTGTTCTTTTTATGTCAAACACACTGAGACCTTTCTGGACCATTTCTGCAGCAGAGTTGTTTTAAATCCCTCTAAGCTGAACAAATAAAAATGCCTTATTAATTTGTGATCAACCGTGATTGAGACACTCATGTGGTTAATTGCGATTAAATATTTTAATTGATTGTCAGCCCTGATCTAAAGTTCAGAGAGCTTTGAGAAAAGTTGTAGCTAATGTTTTTGTTTTTATTATTATTATTACATTTATTCATTATTACATTTAATATTTTAATAATTCTCTAATAAATCTAACTATTCACTCACGGTTGTGTTGCAGGAACAGAGCTCCTTCAGTTGGGACTGGGGGCCTTCGTTCCCCACGATGGGACTATGGAAAGGAGTTCAACTGGAGGCGTTTGACGTCCTGCAGCTTATCCAGGTTTCCTCTGTTCCTCTATACAGTACGTCATCATACTGCACCAGCACCAGCTGTAGATTAAAAAGAGCAAAAAAACAACAAACAGCACAGAGAACAACAGAGAGTCTTTATAAGGTGAAATTTAAAAGCAAAAAGTGTCTCTCATAAGATACAAAGTGTTTGAACCCCTTAAGTCATTTATCTGTTACATTGGAGCAGCTGTGCAGGATACACTCAGTCTTCAGAGGTGTCACAAAGTCATGTGAAAGTTCAACTTCTTCAACCACTTCCTGCTTTCAACACGCAGGTGAAAGCAAACACAGGAAATATTTAAAAATACATTTCTGGCTGTGGTTTACTTTTTACTGTAATCTGAGGATGATACTTTGCATTTAAGCATCCCCTCCCACTTACACACATATAAATGTGAGTAAAACCGTATTTGCATCTTTCAGGTTTTTTCTTCTAGTATTGGTTGTAGTGAGTTTCCATGTGTGGAGTAATGAAATGAATTTTCTGTTTTCTTAATCATCTGTATGATCTGTGTGTGTGTGTCTAGACTTCAGCCTCTCTCAGTGGACGGTCCAGGTCGAGCTGCTCATCGATGCGGTTCAGACAACAAACGGTCAGGTCACTCTGTCAGTACCTGAGCTGCACTCGGAGCAAAGCGTCCAGACTCAGTTTCTCTCTGGAAAGACCAAGAACACCTTCATCCTGCACATAAACACGGTACAAGGAGGCTGTTGAGTTGGTTTGAAGCCTGTCTAGATAAAGAGGTGTTGCACAGATGAAGGTCTTATGGATGTTTTATTTCCTGAATTATGTTCCTTGTGTTTCCCTCAGAGCAGCCAGGTGAAGCTGTGGTGGCCCCACAGCCACGGAGGCCAGCCGTCCTACCAGCTGACTGTCAGAGGTTTCCAGGATGGGATTTCAATCCTTAATGCAGAGTTAAAGGTCAGAGTTCACTGCCTGTCACCTGCCTCTAGTTCTTTATGACTTCTCCTGGATATTTTGGTCTCGTCGTGCTAAAGACTGCAAACTGGAGATCTAAACTGCCTTAAACTTTTGCACAGTAGAAAAACAAGCAGTGACCCAGATTCAAACATGATGTTGGGTTTGTGGGTGACGGTTAAAGCTTGCTGCTGTTTAGGGGGCGACATAATGATGAGCTATCATTGTTGACTGAGGAGTTTCACTGGTACTTTAAGATCTGTATCTTCCCTGTAGATTTATATGGAGGACTGGGGACGTCAGAGGGAAAGTAATTCAGCATTTCCTTAATTACATATTTAAATATATAGGCATAAGCAATAGGAATTGTAATAATAACTTATATATGAACAACAAATATTTTAGATATAAAAATCAATTTGAAAAAAACAATTGATGAACTAATAGGAAAAGGAAAAGAAGCTACAAAAAGGAAATGGAAATTGAAGAGGAAATGCAGATATGTCTTCCCATGTTTAAAATGCCCCCCCTTTCTTTTCACAATCCTACAATTTTAATGCTTATTAAAACCTGGAAATGCTTCAGTACTTTTCCTGTGATGTCTCTGATCCTCCATAGCTTTGATCCACTGATGAGAGTCTCTCCTGCAGGTGTACTTTCGCACAGTGGAGCTGGTCCAGGAGCCAGTTGTTGGGTCTCCCGGCCTGAGCTTTTATTTCCGCATCAATGGGAAACCAATTTTCCTCAAAGGCTCCAACTGGATCCCGGCCCACTCCTTCCAGGACCAGATCTCTCCTGCTGTGTGAGTGTAGTGTTTGAAAAGCTGCTTACAGTCTGCAGTTTGAGTCCTGCCTCATGAGAGGAATATTAATCACTATTTATTATAATATTTTTTAAATATCCTGCTGTCCTCTTTGGTTTCCTCTTTGATGAAGGTTTTCTTTCTGACTTCACAGGAGACATCTTGTTTGAACCACAGAGAATGATTCAGGTTTGAAGATGTGAACCTGAAGCTGATGTCTTTTTTTTTATTTGTTTGTTTGTCCTGCAGTTTAAGGAACTTGTTGCAGTCGGCAGTGGACGCGAACATGAACGCTCTCAGGGTCTGGGGAGGAGGAGTGTATGAACAGGAGCTTTTCTACAGTATCTGCGATGAGCTGGGAATCATGGTAACTATGCTCACGCTTTTTTTTTTTTTAGCCAGAGCAGACAACACATCAGCAGCATGAATTTCTTATCACGTTAACATTTCCAGTGAATGAACTCGAACAACAGTCAAATTCAAGAGTGTTTCCTGTTTCCTGCCGGCTCCAGTAGACCCAGTCAGAGGTCAGAGGTCAGAGGTCAACGCTGACTGCATGGACGTCCTTAGCCAGCCAACAGAAACACTGCTGTGCTGTGTAACGGAAATGTAGAAGCTTGTTTTCACCATTTTCACTCAGATAATCACACAAGCAGACGACGGACTGTAATGTTTCTTTTGCACGTGGATTTCTGTCTTTTAGATTTTATTGATCTGATTATTCTGTGTAACACATAATATAACTGACATAACACTGAAATAAAGTCAGTTTAATTGGCCCCTGAACATGTGGAAGCTTATACATGCATCCAACATCACACATCACTGCTCCGTAACATCAGGTTATTCTGATGATAGAAAAGGGTGACGGATGTTTAACAGAGTGACACTGATAAAACATGTTTAATGTCATGAGTGATCATTCAGGAGCATCACAGTCATGACTCACGCTCGTGTGTTTAGATTTGGCAGGACTTCTTGTTTGCCTGTGCCATGTATCCCACTGAGGACGACTTCATACAGACGGTCAGAGAGGAGGTCGCTCAGCAGGTGAGACGTAGAAACCAAAACATTTATCCAGATTTACTTTCAGCTTCTTGATACTGTGAGCTGTGCTAAAGCTCATAGTTTGTTGTGTCTTCAATGTGACCTGATTTGTCTTATTTGTACCCATCAGGTTCTGCGGCTCAAGTCTCACCCGTCTATAATAATTTGGAGCGGGAACAATGAAAACGAAGCAGCTCTGGCAACAGACTGGTTCAACATCCCAGCGTCACAGAGGCCTCTGTATGTTAAAGACTACGTGACGCTGTACGTGAACAACATCAGGATGATTGTGCAGGAAGTGAGTGAGCAGTTGTTTAATAATTTGTGTGTAAAATGTTCCAGTTTACTGATCAGTAAGAGGGTGATGTCTCCTTCAGGAGGACCAGAGTCGCCCCTTCCTCGTCTCCAGTCCGACTAACGGAGCTGAGTCGGAGCGGGAGGGGTGGGTGGCATCGAACCCCTACGACCCTCACTACGGTGACACTCATTTCTACAGCTACGTCCTCAACTGTTGGGACTGGAGGACGTTTCCTCGGACACGTTTCGCCTCTGAATACGGCTTCCAGTCGTGGCCTTCCTTCTCCACCCTGCAGCCGGTCAATGAACTCAGTGAATCTTTGTTCCCCTTTTAAATACACACCTGAGACTTTTTATGCTAGTTTTATGTTTTCATTTCAACCCTTTAAGGCCAAACGTTGGAACCACAGTCACATGTCTTTAACTGGATTTAAACCAGCTTTTAAACTTGTACTACAACTAGGACCGTCCCTGATGTTAATAAAAACCATAAGTGTCTATAAAGTTCATATAAATATGACCTAAAAGAGGGCAAAAGAACATACTGTCTGATGATAAAGCTGAAAATAGAGATATTGATTTATAAAATTAACTTAAAACTTGTTGTTTGTGGTTTTCCAGGTTTCTGTAAGAGAAGACTGGAGCTACAGCAGTGAATTCACCTCCCATCGTCAGCACCACGAGGGCGGGAACCAGCAGATGTTACTTCAGGCTGCTCTGCACTTCAACCTGCCCAACTCCACAGATCCACTCAGGAGATTCACAGACACGCTCTACATCACTCAGGTGACACTGTTTATGTAGGTCATCGGTGTGTGAGTGTGTGTCAGTGCTCAGGTTTGTTCACATGTTGTTGATGATGCGTCTTGTCCAGGTCATGCAGGCTCAGTGTGTGAAGTCTCAGACGGAGTTTTATCGACGTAGTCAGACCGAAATCGTTGAGGGCAAAGGTCACACTATGGGCGCCCTCTACTGGCAGCTCAATGACATTTGGCAGGCGCCCTCCTGGTCATCAGTTGGTGAGTTTAACAACTCCTCAGCTTCTCATCGATTGATTTATTTTTGTCTTGTTTATATTTAGAAGAAATGCGACACTGCATTATGGGTAATTTTAAACAAGGGTTAAAGATCAGTGTTTGTTTGTGTTTTGCAGAGTTTGGTGGAAAGTGGAAAATGCTGCATTATTTTGCACAGAACTTCTTTGCGGCCGTTCTTCCTGTTGGGTTTGAGGATGAGGACACACTGTTCGTCTACGCCGTCTCAGACCTGAGTCAGGACCTGCAGCTCAGGGCTGTGGTACGGCATTTGCATTATAATGACTGTTCATACATTATTTCTGTTCTAATCTCTTCCTGTTGTCTACTTCAACTTTTGTTTCTAAAATTTTCCCACCAGAATTTCATTAAAAGTAAAATTAAAATAGGAAGCAGTTCTCAAAAATACTGTAGGATTTGACTGCTGCAGGCTTTTTAATACCAGCACCATGCAGTATTTCCTGGATTTAAGCCACTAGTATGTTATAGTTTAAATAAGGCAGGTTGCATGTCTGTTTGTGTCACTTCCATCATTTTATTAACATGTAACATAAAATGTCTGATGTCTAATATTTAATATTCAGGTGACCGTCTTCTCCTGGGCTGATCAGGATCCCATGTGCTCACTGAAGTCCGACCTGCTCCTGGTCCCTGGAGGCAGCGCTGTGGCTGTTTTCAAGCAGCCACTCGCCGCCCTGCTGGCAGGGTGTGGACGCTGCACCCGGCTCACCTGCCTGCTCACCTTCCACCTGGAGGACAGCGGTGGACACCAGCAGGGTCCCACCAACCACCACTTCCTCTGCTCCCCCAAAGACGCTCAGGGACTCCAGAGACCAAACATCACAGTGAGTCAACTGAGTCTTAATCACTGTTTAATAATCAATAAAGAGCAAGTGGTGGAGGTGAGATTTAATATATTCATAAAAACAAAACGAAATGTCAGGTTTAAATTTTTAATTACAAAAAGGTCAAAGGTCAGTCAGTTCAAGTGTTAGCTTTATGGTAACAACAACACAAGAGTGTGTGTTCGTAGGTTTCACTTCCTGAAATAAAACTTTATGGACAGTGAGTACAGACGGAGACACGTCTATAGTAAGAACAACACATTTTATTTATAAAGCGGCTTTTGTAACAAAATGCAGCTCAATAAAAACATCTCAAATAGACAGAAATCGTGAAAGAAGTAATAATGGCAATAGTCAAAAAGTAACAAAATCATGGATAAGCGGGTCGATGTGTCTCCTTGTCTATGTCTCCAGGCCAGAGTGCAGCAGGATGAGTCCGGTGGTTTCTCCGTCACCCTCCTCTCTGCAGCCGTGGCTCCTTTCGTTTGGCTCGACTGTGGAAACATCCCCGGACGTTTCAGCTCCAACGGCTTCCTGATGCTTTCTAGAAACATGACGGTCAGTTTCATAGCGTGGCGTCCGACCAGCACCACAGAACTCTCCACATCCCTCACCATCACATCTTTAACTGACGTATACTGACCTGAAAGCAGCTGGAGTCCACGTTGAGGCACAGTGGTGAGGCTCTGCTCTCTTGTCTGCTGTTTGATGCAACATCAGAGGCTTTGTCCTCTGGAGCTTTGACCTCTTTGTTCAGACTGATGCTTTAGTCTGGAGTTTGACTCTGTGCCATTTTTCCAAACTGGTTTTCTTGCCAAACAAAGGAGAAAGAAGGAAGAAGAAGCAGAAAAACTCTGCTGAGGAATAAAAAGTGCAAAGACCAAAACAGCTTGAATAAAAGTGCACAAGATGAACCAGCCAATCAGAGCCTTGGAGTACAATTACAACATTAGCAGTGTCAATAATCAAAATCTAAGGTGAAATATGATGTGGACTGAGTTTGATCTGATACCTGAAGGTATAATCTGCACTGAAAATACTTTTATTTTGTGTGTTTTGCAGTTTTGCACATTATCCAGATAATCGACAGAGCAAAGGCTCTGACACTTGACACCATGGATGTGTTTGTGTTACATCTGTTTAGATCAGTTTGTAAATATTTTTGATATGTCAGTATTTTTGTGTTAATCAGTTTAACACTGATAT
The DNA here is from genome assembly GCA_021432705.1 of Caranx ignobilis. Classification (NCBI taxonomy): domain Eukaryota; kingdom Metazoa; phylum Chordata; class Actinopteri; order Carangiformes; family Carangidae; genus Caranx; species Caranx ignobilis. The sequence goes on along the minus strand of JAFHLA010000217.1, from coordinate 174,057 downwards.
ATTGATTTTTAAATGAACAGCTTTTTGCAGAGTGAGAGTTATTGATTGGAAATTAATAAATCATATAAAACATATGTAGTGGTGGTCACAGTGTGTCACATTAGCGCCACTGCGATCGATAATGATCATTCTCGTTATGTATCTGTAATCAATCAATAGAAAGTGATCTCAAATCTTTAAATCATATAGACACAGAGACAATTTGGTACTTTGGCCTGATCCATTTGGCAACATGCATTTCTTCATCACACTACTAATAATATTCCTAACCGTTATCAGTGTTCAATAACCCACTAACTCACATATACATCTGACATTGATTTTGTAACCCTGTGTCCTGCACTGACCACCGGCGGCCACCAGGGGTCGACACGGACCTTTAAACACAACCAGCCACATGTGCTGGTGTTTGTCTTTTTTTTCACATCCAGCTGTTTCATAATTGAACTGAGGGAGACGCAGCTGTAAACCACTGTACATCCTCCACACTGTCACCCTTTACACACATTACACACACACACTCTCTCACTGAGGAGTGTGTGTATGTTTTTGAGTGTGTGCGCGCGCGCGTGTGTGGATGAGCACGTTGCATAGCAAGTGAGAGAAAAGTCCGTGACTAAAGAAGAAGGCACCGAAGTGAGTGCACGCGCTCGGCCCACCTCCACGTTGTGCAGCCTGATCTTTGAACCTGGTCCACAGTAGATAGTAGTCGAGGCTCAGGCGCTCGCGGACACTCCTCCACGAGCCACTCGGACAAAACCGCGCGACTCACCGGAGGAGAAACGGATTCCTGCTCCGACTCCATGCCATGGACCTGAGTCTGAGTCTGGATCTGCACTGCGAACAAACTCCTCGGGAATCCTGATCTGTAAAAAAAAATGCGTCCACGGCAGCAAAAGTAGAAGATTTTTTACTTGAGGAAAAACAACAACAAACATTTAACAGTAGAGATGTTGAATTCAAGATGCCTCTTCACGTGCGTCGCCTTCTTGGCTTTCATCACAACGCCGCAGTGTGTGGACGCGATGGCCGGGGATGGCCAGAGGTTCCTGCAGAATATTTTACACTTTTACGGCGAAAATGCGTCGATTTCTACGCAGCATCTGGAAGATCTGCTGCTGCTGATCTCAGACAGGAGGTCTCAGTCCATAACTGAAGGCAACCCACTGGTCAACCATGAGGTGAGCATTAGAAATCACTCTGATTGATAGTTATTTCTGCTCTTATTGAAGATTAATCTCTCACAGAGGGGGAGTGGGCTCATGATTACTTTATTTTAACCTGTAGTGTCCATGCGCAGTTTCTAGGTATCATATATCACAGGATTAAACATATATTTACCACCACTTCTGATAGTAAATGGACCTATTTTGACCAAATACATGGTTATTGATAATATCTTATGTCATATTTTGATGCAAATCGATGTAATCAATGCATTTCGAGTGGCAACAATATGTAGAATTAAACTTTACTGTAACATTAGGCATAGAATATGTATATATGAAGTGTATTTAGTAGCACGTTTCACAGCATGGTGAAAAAAAAGACATTAAATAAGAGACAGAAACTTTGAGAACAAAGTACAGGACAAAAGATGGATTTGAAAATGTATTTTAAAAAAGTTAAAGCAGTCTATAAAGATGTCTAATAACGTCCCTCTGGTCTCCAGTGTTCCTCAGCAGAGCAGATCTTGTCCCACTTCGGGCTCAGTAATGTCAGTCAGCTGACTGTGGGACATCTGGGGAGGATCTGCCCCGCTGTGTTGACCCAGGTGCTGCTGCCCTCCTGCCCCTACACCGCCCCCAAGATTGTGATTCCTCTTGACTACTCTGGTGAGTTGCTTCATCAAAGCTGCTGCAGCCCTCCGATGGCTTATTTGTCGAGACCTCCGCAACTCAAATAATTCACAGTTCATGGGGGTTTGTTTCCCTGAATTTAGTCTGGCAGCAGTTTACATTCACTATATAACGTCAGTGAATTTGTCAAATGTTAAAAGAGGTTTAGAAATGGATAGATAGATAGATAGATAGATAGATAGATAGATAGATAGATACTTTATTCATCTCCAAGAGAAATTCACAGAAATGAGAAATGTTTGAGCAGAGACTTTATTTGAATTTCCTGTTAGAAATAGAATTGATAAACTCATCTAATCATAGATGAACATCTTGAACAGTTTCAATACAAACTGAACATTATAACCGTTATATTAGACTACATTAGTGTTAGTGCTGGCCTGTCCACATCATCATTCAGATGTACAAGAGTACATGAATGCATCACCGCTCATATGCGTGTGACATTCAGCTCTGACCTCAGGTCAGTGGGAGGGCTGCAACCACAACTTTATTCTCATTAAACTGACTAATCTGTTGATTATTTCCTCAGCTTTATCTAGAAAATGTCAGACAATATTGAACAATGAAAAGTCCAAGTTCAAAACCTTAAAGACTTTCAGTTTATTATCAATAAAAACATCAAATCCTCTCTTTTGAGAAGCTTGAAAGCTCAATAAATGAGCATTTTGTGTTCAGTTGTGTAGAAACCAGACCTATAGAGACACTGTTCATGAAGTTAGTCAGTATCCAATGAAGTCAACTCCTCTGTGGTCCCCTGCGGTGGAGCCATAAACCCCCCACACTGTCCTGGATTGACTCACGGAGCCACTGACCTCTCAGATTCACCGTCAAACACTGTTGACATAGTTACAGCCAACTGTGACTGTTGTGCAGCCTCATGTCCGCGGTGCCATGCTGTTTCCTCCTCTGGCCTCGTGGACACAATTTCTCCTCTGATAATAAATAGCATTGTGTCTTTTTGTCGAGTTGCTGTGAAGACGTTGTGTGGCTCTGTTGAGTTAATGGTGGAAAAACAACGAAAGCCACGTGCTTCATCATTTTCTTCTGGAAAAGTTTGATAATCATGTTTATTAACTAGAGCACACTGAGGACTAATTGATTATTGCGCTGGTGTTATATTTATTGTCCCAGAGCTTTATGTTCAACAGTCATTCGACAGGCAAATACAAACAGTCCTCTGCCCTGCAGCCACAGCTGTGAGGCAGAAAGCAGGGTTAAAGAGAGTTTTGTGCCTTTGAGTTGAGCCTCACAGGCTGCTGTTACTTCAGGTTGTTAGCTCTTCTGTTGCTGAGTTGGGTTTAGAGAGTTGTTTAGAGTTTGTTAATGTTGGTAAAGAAAGGAGGTGAGTTTAAATGTTTCCTGAGAGGACATCCTGCCTGAGAGACTCAGCTCAGGGCCAAATCTCTGATGATGGTTTAGCAGAACTTTAAACCACATCAAGAGAAAATCAAAGGAAGATGAACATCACTTCAGCCTGAGACGCCTTTAAAGATGTCACCAGATTGAGACCAGCTGAGTCAGACTCTGAGATTGTAATGCGGACGAGTGATAGAAGAATAACATCTGTTCACCCTCTCCTTCCTGACAGTGTGGGGTTACGGGTTTCTGGCCGTCACTGTGATCAACCTGGCGTCCTTGCTCGGTCTCCTGCTGATCCCCTTCACCAAAAAAGCCTATTTCCCCAAAGTGCTGACCTACTTCATTGGCCTGGCCATTGGGACACTGTTCTCCAATGCTGTGCTTCAGCTCATACCAGAGGTTTGACAGGAAATTAATTTGTTATTCATTCATTTATTTCAAAATAAATGAAAAGCAAACACTGACACTGACTTTATTCTGTCGCTCCACAGGCTCTGGGGTTTGATCCCAAAGCAGATAACTACGTGGCGAACGCCGTTGGGATATTCGGTGGATTTTATCTCCTGTTCTTTGTGGAGAAGATTCTGAAAATGGCTCTGAAGGTGGAGCACGACGTAAGTCAAGAGAGCAGTGGGTTTAGTGGGTGCGAAGCATGTTTCCTTTATCACAGAGTGTAGCTATTTATCATATTTCTGTTGTATATCTGCCAGTGAGCGTTTATTGGCTAATTCAGCCTCTAATAGCTGACTACCAATTACATTTGATCTCAGTCATGTACAGTGATTGTACAGGCTCAAGGTCGCTCGTGTCATAAATGTAAATGTTAATTTATAATAGGCTATAACATGTAGGATAATACTGCATAGAAACCTAATAATGTTAGCTAAGCAGAATGAGAGCTCACATTTTAAAAGGAGAGGAAATGCTCTTATTTGCTTGTTGTTGAGTTTTGTATGAGAATATAAAATCTGTGTAACTTTCCAGCAGGATGAAAAAAAGAGGTTTGAATATGAAATATATAAGAGAGGGGAAAAACAGCAGAAACACTGGGACTGGGAAATAACCAAACAATGTGATGGAGAAGTATCGAATAAAACCCACATTTGTAAAGCAGAGACATGAGAGTGTTCCTGAAACTTCTGGCATGGAAGCTGGGAATGCAACCCTCATCTAACAGAGAGTTTTTGGGAAATGACCTTCATCAGGTATAACTCTGCCTCTCCTCCTCAGCACAGCCATGGCCACTTTGCAGAGGCATCTCAGGAAAACTCCCTGCACAACGGCGACATCGTGGTGAAGAAGGACTCCGTCATCCTCACCAGCATCAGCACCATCGCAGCAGACAAGAACAACCCGAACCCTGAGCCCTTGCATATAAACCCGATGGCCTCTCAGGTACCAAACACAATCACCGCTATCTGTAATGCCATTATCTTCTATAATAGAAGCCAAATAGAGCAGAGCATATTGGGAAATGACAAACTCTGTCTGTGCACATGTCACATTAACCTGAACCTAATTTGCAACCTTGTACTCCCTGATCTTTAATCTAATGAGTAGCTCAGTGTGTTGAGATAAGCTTGTAAACACAGTGAGTCTCTCCACAAATCTTATCTGAAGCAACAGTGTGTTTGATAGAGATTTGCTGTCCACCACAGTCCTCTATCACAGACACACCTTACAGGTATCCATCACCAGCTATTTTTAGATTAGATGCTTTTAAACTCTGGGATGTGGCTGACTGACTGAATGTGTGTGTTGGTTGTGGAAATCCTGCCACTTTAGTGTTTCCATAGAAGATGACAGCAAAAAAGCGAAACAACAAACAACAGGTGGTGGTGTTTTAGCAACTTTAGCTTTTCTGCTGCTCACAGATTCAGTTTTTGCTCAGTTATTGATCTGTTACATCGGTGACTCAGGCTGATTAGAGCTGCTGTTAATGTTTAACGCTGAAATCTATGGAAGAGTCTGGCTTTAAAGGGATCAAAACACTAAACAAACAGACAGATATGCCTGTGAAGCCATGCAGGCTTACAGGCCTCAGAGCCCTTCCTAAAAGCTAGAATTGTCTCAGTCGAGCACAAAGGCTCCTTGTGTGGCCCCGAGGCCGGCCCAGGAGAAGGGGCCGATTTGTCACGGCAGAGTATCTTCAACCAAATCGTGAAGGCTCTGTGTATGTCCTCCCCTGTTCTCTGGGTTCCCATTAACACACACTTGTTCCATTACATTTGTAATCGAAGAATCGAAGGATGCACATTTCACATTTAGGCAAAAATATTTCCTGTAATGTCTTTTACATTTGATGATAAAAGATAGACTTCCTGTCAGTCTGTACTCTTAGTCTCTCAGGGCTGACTGACTTCCCTCTGGCAGCATCTGGAGCTTTAGATTGAAATTTCTCAGCTACTGGACTGTGACATTAAACCTAGTGCAGACTTTTTTCATAAAAATGTGCAAAAAAAAAACCCATCATATTGCGATAAGGGCAAGTCATGTGATTATGAATTCATTTTCTCTTAAAAAATATAAAATTGATGATGTGATGTTTGATGGGTCTTGCAAACAAACAAACAAACAAACAAACAAGCACATCCCTTTATGTCTTGAGAAAATGATCTGTTGTCCAGAGTGTCTCTGTAGCAACACAACACTTACAGTGCTGACAATGCACAACAACATTTGCACACATGTTGCTGCTTCAGTTACGTTGCATGTAATTTTGCAGCCTTAATATGGATGTATGTAACAAAATCCTTAACATCATCCATAGGTCAAAATTCAACTTTGTTCAGTTCAGCCTCAGTAGAAAGTAATAAGTTACCAAAGTAAATATGAAGTCATGTAGAAACAGTGTCACTGTTACTATTACTGTCAGTATTCTCCACCAGAGACCACTCACAACTTCATGTTAGTATGTAAACCTGCTAATACAATGACATCATAATCACATGACAATGAGCTCAGTCTTGTTTCAGAGTGAAACCTATTACTAAATACAGTAAATATAGCATCACTATCTTTTTTGTGTAATGTTTCTCAGAAATGTTGTTAACAACTTGATCAGGTGCCAAGAGCAAAATGTTCAACTTTGTCCTCCTTTTTCATTCAATCACAGATGTGTCATTGTGTGTTATCTTTGTGGATCATTACATCCACATGTGTCACTATATGAGTACGATCCTCCTCCAATAAAAATCACCTTTAACCCTTCTCCTCAGGATGGTCACACCTCAGGTGTGATGTGTCACTGGCTCCGTGGGCAGAGAATGACCAACATCAAGACGGTGGCATGGATGATAACGCTGAGCGACGCGCTACACAACTTCATCGACGGCCTCGCCATCGGGGCTTCGTTCACTGTGTCCATACTGACGGGGTTCAGTACGTCCATTGCCATTGTGTGCGAGGAGTTTCCCCATGAGCTCGGTGAATGACACAGAGTTTAACCTCCTCATGAGTCGTTACGAACTCACACTGTGTAGCCAAACGTTGTGTAAACCTACAGAACTTTGTTTTAAATTGTTGTGGAGATCCCAAAGTTACAAAAGGTGGTAGTTTGTGACATCTAGGATATTTCCATTTGAAGGTTCAGTGCAGGACGTCCTGGGTTTTTAATCTTGGGAATGAAGTGTAAACATCACATCACTTCAGTGAAGAGCTAGATCAAGTTGACTCAGGGAGAAATTGTCTTTAAAGAAGAAAAGACGCCGTTTCTATCTATACACTCAAACTAATAGGGCCGTAAAGAATCAGTAATCTTTATTGGCCTCTACTGACAAACTGCAGAATTACACCAAAAATGTGTTTTATCATTTGTGTCCTCAAAATGAAACTTCCAAGAGTTTTCCTAGTAACTACTTCACAGAGCAAAATATCATCAAAGACAAGAAAGACATAGACATGTTACTTTAAACATCTGTATCAGTCTTATCCTTTGTGTTGTGTTGTGTTCAATGTGCAGGCGACTTTGTGATCCTCCTGAACGCTGGTATGAGCATCCCACAAGCCATTTTCTTCAACCTGCTCTCGGCGGTGTCGTGTTACTTCGGCCTCGTGTTTGGAGTTCTGCTCGGGAGCAATTTTGCCCCCAACGCGATCTTTGCCATCGCAGGAGGAATGTTCCTGTATATTGCGCTGGCAGATATGGTGAGATGGATTACCCTGTCTGAGGGGAACAGAGCGAAAATCCAATATATTTGTCTGGAAAATGTCTTTGTGAAGGTTGTTCTGTTTCTTATAATAACAAGGCAACCTATGAATCTCATGAAAAGACCAAATCCAGCAGTGTGGAAGTTACTTTCAAACTTCACTGTAAGGCATAAAAAGATGAACCAATTCAATTCAGTTTAATTCAAAGGCACATGAAGCGTGTGAAGTGAAAACAAGGAGAAAACAGCAACATCAGTGCAGTTACCACACGCAACAACTGAGTTTCATAGTAAGATTTGGATGGATCATGAATCATTAAAAGATTACATATACATATATATATAGCAAAAGATGAGGGAGATTATAAAGGTAATAAAAAAATAAGAATAAGTTTAAGACTACATGGAGAGCACAGTGGAACATTTAGTTGTAACTCAAGGTTAAAACACATTCACATTCGCTGCCAGTGTTGATCAGTATCTGCTGGAAGGGACAGGCAGCTCAACATATTAACTTATTGTCTATGGAGTGATAGAAGAATATGTCAGAGATGTGTTTACAGCTTGTGGAGCTGCCCCCAAGTGGCCAAAATGTAAAATCAGAAATGGTCTCAGTACATTTAAAATGTAAAAAAAGGCCGCTAATCAACATATTAGTATTAGCTGAGAGCGCTTTGAGGAATCACAAGTGATTTTATTTATGATGCTGTCTTTTCTCCAGTTCTGCTGCAGTGTTGCGACACAGACGAACACACTCAAACTTGTTATGTGGTTGGTTGAGCTTGTCTGACTGTTTATTACAGTTCCCAGAGATGGACAGCTTAGCACGGGAACAGAAACGGGCCTCCACCAAGATCGTCTTCTTCCTGATCCAGAACGCCGGCCTGCTGACTGGGTTCACCATCATCCTGCTGATCACCATGTTTGCAGGATCGATCAACCTGGGCTAGGACAAGGAGTGGATGACACAAGCTAGAATTAAATAGTTAAGAGCTGCTTCCATTTCTGCTCACAGCTCAGTCAGCTGGGCAGGAAAGTGAATGTAAAGTGAATGTTTTGTACAAACAAAACTAAATGTTTAAAGGAAAATTTATACTTTTGTATTTTATGACTATCAGTTTAGTAGAACATGTATTCCATACAAAGGGAAAATCTTTGCAATCATTTGATGTATGAATTCTAGACAAATTTGTTTTAAGGAGACAATAAATTATTTTTTCAGTCTTCAAATATTGTGAAATGTCTCCTTTATTGTACCTCAGAGCTGATCCATTGTAAACTAACATGTATGATGTTGTTGTGACAACAGTCATTGTTCTGGCTCTTATGGCAGCAGCAGAGTTTGACCTCTGTGTTGTATAATAATAATAATAATAATACATTTTATTTATAAAGCGCTTTTCAAAATACTCAAAGTCGCTTTACAGAATTTATTGCCTCTATGTATGACCTCTCTGACCTTTGTTGTGCCTCTGGAGTTTTTGTGTGTGTTTTTTTTATTTTTTTTTATAGATTTTAAAGACATCTTTTGCACTCTTGTGTTTCAAAATATAACATTTTTTCCTATTTTTCAAAGTGATACGCTAAAGGATAATCACACAAACGCATACTGAAGAAGTTACAATGAAAATTCAAAGTGTAAAATAATCAACTATATGTAAGGAATATAACATATAAAAAAGACAAAACAATAATTAAGCCTCAGAGAATGTGCATAGAAAAGATTTTTGTAAAATTATTATCATATGTTATTATCATATCATATATCATATGTGTTTATCTTTTTTTCAAATGCAGAATTATTAAAAATGTTGGGCGTCACACCATTATATCATAATAACATGTGTTTAATCTAATTTACTCGATTTGTATATTTTTGTTAATTTGTTATTTGATGACGTATATCTATGATATAAACAATATTATGCAGGCAGTTAGTCAGCCAATCATCGATAAAGAGGAAGTGGTTTAAGATGCCTTCCTGACACACCATACAGCTCGTAATTTGCTCATCCGTGATAAATCAGTAGCAGTTAAGCGGTAGAAACATTCAATCTGAGCCTCCTATTTAAAACTATTGAGATTCTTGACAGGCACTTGGTACAAGTTTAACTTTAAATAAACGGATGGCAAAAATAACACCAGCTACATTTGATACAAGATGTCTCTAGTGTGGAACTGAAATGACTTTTCCTTTTTCCCATTTGACGGTCTGTCCGTGAATGCAGCATGTCCGGACCTGATGGGCAAGTCGCAGACAAACGAAATGAGAAGATTTTGAGTTTGTACCAACTTTGCTGCGCTCGACATAGTCACACTTCACCTTGAGGCGTCGAGATAAAACAGGTAAGTCGTGTTTGAATCGTATTTGAACTCATAGAGAAATCTGGGACAGATTCTTGACTTGAATCGGCAGCTTTGTGATGCTAGCACCTATGCTAGCTGCCGTTAGCTAATCAGTGGAATTAAAGTCTTGACCGTTAATTTATTTCCTCACAGGAGACACGTGTTTTATGGTTTGAATATTCGTTTGCTTAACACTGGATGTTACCGCACACTAGTTGATTAAGTGACAGACAAAACAGAGTCGATTAACGTTGACTAGTTAACCATTAAAAACCCAATTTAAACTGACCCATGTGACACGCTCTTGTGTAGCAGTCAGTTTCACGGTCACTGTGACCAGAGGTGAACATCTCTATTATGTGTAACGGAAGCCTGCAGGCATAGATAACTCATTAATCCACGCTTCTGCTGCAGTAGAAATAAAGGTAGTCTTCCAGTCCCCCCCCCCCGATATAATACAATGAATTACATTAATACAGGTGTGTTAGTAGCAGCAGCATTTTACAGTTGTAGCTGTTGCAGGTGGAGCTGTATGTCCCAACAGTTGTGACCCCATTGATGAGAAATGTGATGAAAGCTCCTGAGGTGATTTGTCGAACAAACACAAAGTTCAGACTCATGTATTGTTAAATATCAGGCAACAGAAGTAACTGTCCAAATGACACCACGTGAGGAGTTTAGAGGGGAACTGTGCTGTTTTAGGGAAACTGCAAACAACTGAAGCCCTTAAATGCAGCATAGAACAGAAATACTGTGTTTCACATCTACTCACTATAAGGTACTTTGAACTATAGCAATACTTTACTGCAGTCATAGGGGGAAAATACACATTACTCTTAACATTACGCTTAGTAATGGTTCTGTCACATGTCCTCTGAAGTCATGACAGGGTGACAGTGAGTCAGCATGCACCAGGAACCAGGATCGGAAGCAGCTGAAGAGAATTAGTCGTCTTTGATTTGATAATATTGATGGCTGATGTATCATCCTGGATGCTTATTGGTCAGCAGCAGCTCTAATAACAGGAAGTCTCAACATAATGATCTAATTGTCTGCAGTGTTAATGGGAACACCATGTCTGTCACACTGACAGCATTTTCTCTCTCAAATGCAGTGATATAAAGGAGCAGGTGGCTCCTCAGCTCCAGTCCTGTCACTACCACTCTTAAACTCTTCACCAAAGCAAATCAAATGAGATTTTTCTTACAGATGGTTCCTTGCATCCTGGTAATACATTTATCAGTCCAGTTTAAGGATGTGGGTTAAAAGAAAACAAATTAACTTAAGAATGAAAATACGACTGATCCACTTTACTTCACCTCTCACAGAGCCGAGCCATGGCCAGTATCCAGATCCGAAAATTTCGGGAGGACGACGCTGAGGCAGTGAAGGAGATCTTCACCATGGGGATGAGTGAGCACGTGCCTTCGTCCTTCATGCACATGCTAAAACAACCGCTGACCCAGATGGTTCTCATGTGCACATTCTGCGCTCTCATGACCAGCTCCAAGTCCTTCCTGCTGCCCATCCTCGCCGTCACGCTGCTCCTGGCCGGAGCCCGCCAGTTTGTCGTCTACATGTTCAACAAATACATCGAGACCTCCCTCAGGAAGGACCTGGACAGCATCAGCGAGACCTACCTGGCGCAGAAGGACTCGTGTTTTTGGGTGGCTGAAAGCGACGGCCGGGTGGTCGGCACCGTGGCCTGCCTCCCGGCTGAGAATGCGTCCCAGTGCTTGGAGCTGAAACGCATGTCCGTGACCCGCAGTCACCGCGGGATGGGCATCGCTAAGGCTCTGTGTCGGACAGTAAGTGACTTCACTCGCGACAGGGGTTACCCTGCAGTGGTCCTGTACACGTCTGTGGTGCAGACAGATGCTCAGAAGCTGTACGAACACATGGGCTTTGAGAAGATCAGAGAGTTTGTTGTTCCTGAGTTCGCAGCCAAAGTCATGAACTTCACTCTGTTTGAGTACAGACTAGATTTACTCAAAGACGAGTAGAGGGACTGAACCTGGCATGAAGACTTTGTGAGATTTCATGGCAACTCGATCATCCATTCCATTTGTCCAGTTTATGTTTTCCCAGCATGCATTGCATTTACAGCAGCCGAACACTCAGGACAGCACGGTGCCCACGTGGGAAACTGTTTGTTCCATCCGCACACTTGCAGTAAAAGGTCAGGCCAGTTACACTTACACAGACGCTTAGTATTGTTTTCACAAAGCTTTTCAAAGAGATGATATATAACATTAGTTTAGGGAAGTTCTGGGATGTCCACGGCTCCTGGTGACTGATCTTCATGAAAAGTCCTTTTGATTATTTCAGTTTGTGAAAAAAGCTTGTTCATTTCTACATGATGCCTCAAATAAAATCATATATCACACGCTGCTCCTGTAGTTTTCAATCAGTCAATCATTGTTTTCTTTGGACGACAGTTGTGGACGCACTGGTGTAACTGGTGACTGAGCTGCACTGTGTGTGATGCAAGTGACCTGTGCTTCACCTTCTCACCTAAATAATACAGCCACATTCAGTTCCCTTTTCCCTGCTGGTGCAGCTCTGTGATGTGGTTAGAGAACTGTTTCACACACTTAACAGCTTTACAGTGTTAAACCACAGTGGTGCTGCCGGAGGCCTGGAAGAGTCTGGCACCTGCTCGACCAGAGAAAGACCTTTGTCTATGAGAGAAACCTGAGGAGCAGCTGTGGGTTAGTTTTGCATGCAGAGTGGAAATGCAGCAGATGGATGGCCAGCTGAGGGTGTTGTTACTTTTTCATTACAGATCTAATGAATATCACAGTATCGTGTGTTTGAGAGTTAAATCAGGACACAAAGGAAAGTCTGTCAGCTTTCAAAATTTAACTTTATTGACCTCATGCATTTGAAACACAGAAAACATAATGAAATGAGTAAAACATTATTATTTCCCTTTGTTTTCTATTTAAATTTTGTAGATTTTCCTTGGAGATTTCTTATTGATCTCTACATAACATGTCACTAATCGATATAGGGAAATAATAAGCTTAAAATAAAAACTATATTGACGAGAACATCGAATCAGAGTCTTTAAACATTATCCACCTGCATTTAGACCCTGTTACCTGTTGTCTGCTGACAGCTGAGCACATCAACATGCTCCAAATGTTTACAGTCCGGTTACAGAATCCACCGGGCTCCTCGGTGGATGTCGCGCGGGCCGGGTCAGGCAGCAGCTCGGACACCTCAGCGCGGATGTGTCCGGTCAGAACCTCCGTGGATGGATGTAGCCCGTCAGGCTGAAGCTGAGACGTTAGCCGGATTTTCGGACAAAAACAGGTAAGATTTAGCTCCTGTTTGTCTCTTCAACGATTGGGACAGAGTCATAACACATGTACACACCTGTCTTTAAATATAACCGCGTGTGTCTTTTTAAATTTAACCTGATTTATTGGCTTTTTTTAAAAACAGTCTGACAGCCGAAGCTAACGGCTACCGCTGCTAGCAGCCGGTCAGGGAGTGTCCCGCTGACAGCAGCACACACCAGCGTCCAAACGTGATGCTTTTAATACCAGCTGTTGTTGTTGTTAAAACACAATATTTATACATTTAAACCACTAATTACTGAATCAAGGCCCGAAACGAGCAATTACCGAGCCCTGGTTGCCGGGTAAGAAGCCAGTGTGTGTCCGGATATCCAGACCTAATAGGACCATTAGGCTCTGTTCTCGTTTAAATCAATTAAACCTGCTTGTGTTTCCACCTTAAATTATCATCTTTATTACCTTAATCTATCAGGGGGAGATGTCACGTAAGGCTGCAGCCACACCCATACTGTGGTTCAGTACGAGCCCCACCACACACATCAGGCAACAAAGGTCAAATAAAGGATGAAGATCTGTGTTTTATGTGAATGAAATAACCTGAAATTGAATAATTCTGCTCAGTGAGGCAGTGAGATGTGTTTGGACCAGTGGTCTCGTAGCTGTGAACACACTAGATGGCACCAGATTACAGATTTAACATCTCTAGGACACAATCAAAGACCATAGTCATGTTTACTTTGTGGTTTTGTGTGTAATTTCATGCTAATGTTGATGCTCATTGAAATGAATGGCTCTGGGCCTGGCTCCTATGGATGACCTGTTTTTGCCTTCATGCGTGGCATCGTGATGAGCCCGGGCCTGGGTGTCATTAACATGCACCTAGTGAACAGGAAGCCCAGCACATCATTAGGGTTTTTTTTAATCCACTGTAAGTGACGCTGCAGTTAAAGTAATCAATCCCCTGATTTCCAAACAATCAATCATTTATTAAGAGAAAGATGGTGTCAGAAATAATGAAAACCACCATCACGGATTATAAAGTTTCTTCAATAGTCCAATCCAAAATATCAGATTAACGAAGGCTCCATGGATCAATCAGGATTTATATTGATGAGGTGTTATAGAAAGATAGGACGATCATTTCTGAGGCTTTAAGATGCGTTTAATGACTTTAACTAAATCTGGCGTGTGAATGACACACGTGCTGAAACCAATAAGTCTATTGATTTTGGTTTTAGTATTGAATATTGGAAACCATTTATCTGACGGTTAATGTTCTCATCTCAGTATCATCAGACACTGATTGATTAGATCTTTAGGATCTTATTGGACATTTGTCATCATGATTATAATAAAATGACTGAAGGTGTTATTGATTATTGACGTTCATATTTGACTGTAATGAATTTAACATTTACAGCTTTAACAAAACTTTCCTGGTGACGTAGTTAGGAAATCTTTACCTTGATGACATAATGCCGATGTCATGATGGCTCCTGACACAGCAGGCAGTGTTGCAGCCCTTCATTCATTCAGCTGCTGTGATGTATGTGAACACCATCTTACTCACATGCGCCAAACTTCATTCATATTCCTCTTATGTCAGATCTCTGGACACAGTCATGCTTTTCTTTACCTTGCTCAGTGACGTCGGCCCGTTCCTCCCGGAGCGGCGGACCGATGGTGGAGGTGCAGTCAGTGTGGTCGTCGTGTTCCTCCGTTAAAATCCCACAGTGTCACCTCTGTTCCTGAAACCTTCCCGTTGACGGAGCGGTCTGAACAGGCTCGCAGCAGCAGCAGACGTTTTCTGGCTGAGCTGGTGACGCCTCTTTCTCTGCCATTGTCCTCGTTCTTTGTAAGGAGGAGGCAGTTCTTCTGGTTGTGGCTCTCTGCGAGTTGTCTCTGTATCATTTGAGCGATGACGACCCCCCCCCCTTCTCTTCTCTTCCTGTCCACCTCCTCTTCCACAAATCCCCAGCAGCACCCCCTCTTTTGGTTCTGCCTTTTGTCATTTGCATAAAAGGGTGCAAAGCGACTGCAGAGGTTTGTTTTAGAGTCCATAAACATCTCCAGCTCTCTCACATCTCAAATGTTTGAGCTCCGTTTTGTCTAGTTGTTTATAGACTTTCTGTTTTGTCAGCGAAGCCACATGTGCTGCCTCGGTTAAAACATCCCGCCTGTGTGTCTGGGATTATCCTGAGCCTGTGGACAATATGTTGTGTCGTCCTGGTCCAATCTTGGTTGCTGCAGCTCCATGAGTGATGCATCTATTTGCAAAATATGTCCTCTTTCCTGAAGGCTGGGTTTCTTTTGTGGTGGTGCTGCTGAAATGCTGTACTCTTCCAACATCTCTCGCCGGCCTCTAAGCTGAGAGCTTTCTGCACAGAAACCCTGCAGCCTTTGCAAAAAGATGACAACACAGAAATGGAGAGGACTGAGAGTCAAAAACCCCCCAGCCATGCAGTTAGCTGATAAAAGAGAGCTAATCCTGGCTCTGTGGTGGGCCGCGGCATCAGTGCTGCTGGGCTCTAATGCAATCTGCTGGCTTTTGCTTACAGTGTGCTGCGTTTCAGAGCATCACCTGGGCCTTTTGTGTTCGACCACAATGAAACGGCATCAAACTGAGTTGAACTGGTTCACCTCCCTCTGGGGGTGGAAATAAAAAATGCTTACTGGCTGTGTTTTGTGCATTTTTAATTTCTAGGCTACTTGTATTTTTGTTCCTCGCAGCTGTCAAGACTTTTCACAGAAGAGATGAAGTCGGTGAAGTCTGACAGAGACTGCAGTGCAGGTGGAGCCGGGTCTCCAGTTAGAGCCCTTCTTTGCAGCATTGACTGTCTGAAATGAGTTGTTTTTTTCTCTCATTGTCTCATTTTTTATGAACTGGAGCGAGTATTATGGGATTTTGCGCTTTAATGATTTGTGTTATCAGGGCTTGAAGCGCTCTTTGATCAGCCACAGAGGCGTCCTGAGGAAAAAACAAACAACTCCAAACCTGTGCGTCACGCCACATTAGGAGAACACGCATGAGAATAATGACTGTCAAGTTTATTGTGAGAGGAGAGATTGCAGGCTTTAGGACCCAGCGCCTCTGTCTGGGCCTAAATCACCCTCCCTCCTGCAGAAGCCAGGGCAGACACTAGCGCAGAGCAGTGTTGCCTCTCAGCTGATGCACTCGCAGCTCACTGAGCCTGGCTGCTTTTTTTTTTATTTCTCCTCTTCCCGTCTTTTGCTCTGCTGTTTATCTCTGGTTCATTCATTCATTCATTCATTCATTCATTCATCGGAGGGGTGGATCTCACTGTCCGCCCCTCAGAAACTTCCTGACGGAGCCAGAAGCTCCCACCGGCTTTTTTTTTTTTTTTTTTTTACCCCCCTCTTGTGAGAGAGGAGTGACGGAGAGTTTTCAGAGCGCTCGGGCTGCTCAGTGAGGATCAGGAGAGGGATGGTGTGATTCTGTAAAGAGAAGAGAAAGAGAGAGGAAGAGGGAGAGACGCTCCGGCAGCATCACCGAACCCCCCTCCTCTCCTCTCCTCTCCTCGACCCCCCTCTGTCTGGCTCTCCCCAATAACACGCACCTTCAAGTCAAGACAGATTTTGAGAAAAGGGGGGGTGCCCAGCGACCAGGCAACATGTCACAGACTAGGAGGAGCACATACACCCGGGTGAGTGTGCACAAGGTGTGTTTAAATACGGCCCACTTCGAGGTGCATGAATGGGACTGTGGTGGTTAACTCAGCCCTGATTGGTGCCCCATTGTTTCTGTTATGTCTGTTCAATTAGTTTCACTCTGTCATCTCCCTCCTGTCGATTTCTACTGTGAATAGAAAGGGTTTCTAATCCATTCCAGCGCTGCATGCTCCTGTCTGAATTGTCGCCTCTTTGTTCGGCTCCGTTGCCCCTCCGGGTTCAGTGTTGCTGCTGTGATGTCAGAGGGGGGTGGTGGTGGTGGCGGTGTTCAGACCTGTGGTGTGACGACTCGACTCTGTGGCGCTGTCAACTAGACGAGAGGACGCTACACGACAGGCATGTGATGGGATTGATGAGGCTTTTTGTTATCAGCGCTCACTGGACACACACGATCCGTGAGCCACACAGGACTTCCTGTTTGTGATTCGTCTCTGAGTCAGGGAGGGATGACATCAGTGCTCGCTCGCAGGTCTTTAGCAACAAAGAGTATATTTTCAGCGACTCTCACAGATCACAGAAACACCCCTTACTCATCAAAAATAGCCCAACAGTCTAATCTAACCTCCTCAGTGCTTCTTGGAGCCATGTGCGCCACAGCGTACGTTCTGTTGAAAACAAAGCAACAACAACATCATCAACATCTGGGCCAAGTTTCACCAGCGCCTTCATCAAAACATAACGAGTGTTACAGCGCAGCCGCTGATGCAGTGTGACTGTTTATACCTTATTTTAGTGTTTAAGTCAGTGTGAGCTTGCGTGTGTTGTAAGAGTAGAGTGGCACTAAATAATTCAGCACACCCCCCTCGGGTCCTGTGTGCCTCCCAGCGCACGGCGAACAGGTCGGAGCATTTGGCTGCACAGCAATGACTGTCAGCCTTTAGCCCTTAGCTTAACGCTTTAGCTTTAATTATTTTATGGATTTGAGAGGGCACGGCGTATAAAAACACAGCAGGTACATTTGACCCTGTGTAAACACCAGGCCTGCTCCTGTGATGACTCTCAACTGATTTAATGTATTTTACATGGATATGAAAACACTGTTTTGGCTCTTGACAAACACTGAGGGATGCAGCAGCCGCTTTAATACTGCACTAAGCAGAGATAACTCTTTGCTGTGTTCCTGCTGGAGGTGTTTTTCTTTATGCCGTTAGCATTAAGGCTAACGACAGGCTGCAGTTGGGAAATGTAAATAGTTCTGTTAAGAAGTGACGCCGTCTTTGAGCTTATGCTCCAGAAACCACAGTTTTACAGTCATTAAAATTCTTTAAGTGATTTTACAGAGGCCATAATGGCACCGAGACAAAACACGCTCTCTATATAATCACATTGCACTGTTACAGTCGACTTGGATTTACCCCGGTCAGTGTGGACGGCCGACTGTTGATCCCCTGTGGACAGCCGTGTTGCTCCAGTGACACGCACAGCAGAGAGGGGATTCACCACAGACAAATGTTAACTGTCCCCCCACCTCTCATAGATCACACCTCCACCTCCACCCAGGAGGATGAAGGATGTGATCTGTCACCGGACCCCCCCCCCCAAGGTGTGAAGGATGCAGCACCGATGGGGGCGGAGTGTCTCACGCCTGCTGTGTGAAGCTTCACTGAGTGTTTGGTGAAACTGAACAGTGATGATGTGGTGATAAGAGACAGAGAGAAAAATCTACTGAGCTGATTATAATGATCAGTGTTTATCTGTTGAAAGTCGATTGACGTCTGTGTTGATCAATAACTCAGATGGTCCAGCAGAGAGAGCGGCCATGTTTGTTTTTAAACTGTAAAATGTTCACAAGTCTTTACCAAACAAAAGAAATTGAATATTGGCCAATATGTTGTGATCACCAGGGCTGCAACTAGGAGTCGATTGATTGATTGATTGATTGATTGATTGATTGATTGATTGATTGATTGGTTGGGAAATCAGCAACTATTTTGACAGTTCCAAACATTTGCTGGTTAAAGCTTCTCAGATTGTTTGTATATCATATATATATATATATATGAGACATGCGATCTGAACAGATCATCTTTGGTTGTTGGAAAGTTGTAGCGAGTGATTTTGAAACTATTTTCTGACATTTTATAGATAAACTGATTCAGAAGGTCGTGAGCAGATCTGCAACTATCAATAACAGTATTAGTCTCAGAAGTCTTAGTAATTCTAAGCAATTTTTGTTTTGTTTCATCTTTCTATGGAAGTTTCTGTGTTATTTAACCTTTACGTTACACATCAGCAGCAGCAGCAGCAGCAGCAGCACATGGACAGCGTGTGTTTACAGTGAGCTGAAGGAGGGTCAGAGCATGATCTCTTTACAGAGTAATAATATCTGCTCCTCTCTCTGCTGTTCTGCTGAGTCACCATCACTTCTAGGACACCACACTCTAAATTGGGTTACACAGGATTGTTCAAACACGCAGCACATCACACGGCTCAAGTCAGTTTGCTCCCGTTGAAATGCTTTTTTTTCCTGCGTGATTTCTTTCTCCACGCGTAGGAAACTGCTTTATGAAATCTCATCTCAGGAGGTGATTGTTGCCGTGGAATCGGCACAAAAAATTTGGCTGCTCCTCGGTGACAGAGAGCAGTGGTGCTGCGGGAGCGTGCATTGACATTTGGAGAGAGCAGAACGAGGACAAGGCCTCGCTTTTACTTTGTGTCTGGTCCCGTGCAGCTCAGTGGGTCTGAATGACACTAAAACTACTTTTTGTCCCATGCCTCCCCTCAGCAGCCGGACACTGTGTCCTATTAAAGCGCCTTTTATTGACAGTGTCCACAGACGACCTACAGTATGTGATGTTATGTTGTGTTTCACAGCTTCTCCGTGTCACACATTTATCTTAATTTAAATAACAGAGCAGCGGTTGAACATGTCGCTAGTTGTGGGTCATTTTAAATAAAAAGTCTAGAAGTTAATGATAAATAAAAAGGTAAGTTGTGGTATTGACGAAATGTGACTTTGACCTCAAACATTCATTTTTCTGAGCTGCTAAATGAAGTTGGGGAAAAATTGATTTGAAGCGTATCATTGTGATATTCTGTTTGGCAATATTCATTCTATTCATGGACGCCAAGTATTGATCTTTTATCATTTAAATTGCAAATATATAGTCTTTGATACGAGAGCCAGTCTGTCTGCTCCACAATCACATATCATTGTATCGTGACTTTGAACCTGGATCCCTGTTGTGTTTTCTCCCTCGTCCCACACAGACCACGAGCAGCGGCAGCAGCAGGATGAGCTCGGACGGGGGCGGGCGGCCCGTCAAAGTGGGCTCCCTGGTGGAGGTGATCGGGAAGGGGCAGCGCGGCACGGTGGCCTATATCGGCACCACACTTTTCGCCTCCGGGAAGTGGGTGGGAGTCATCCTGGATGAGGCCAAGGGCAAGAACGACGGCACGGTGCAGGGAAAACGCTACTTCACCTGTGAGGAGAACCATGGGATCTTTGTGAGACAGTCACAGGTAAGAGCAGAGATACTGGAAACCTGTACCTGGAGTGGGGGGGGGGGGGGGGGGGGGGACTTTTATCTGTGACAGGAGAATTCAACGGGCAATTCAATGGGCTAAAGCTCAAGAAATCTCAATTGTGATTTCATCATCACAGCATTTCCAGTACCAGAGACTTGGAGCAGGAGATTGTGCTGTTGTCTCCACCCTCTGTCCCCTCCGGTCCACCCCCATCTCTCTATTGTTTAGCTCCTTCTTCTGTAAGATGTTTGAGATTTTCTCTTTTATCTGATGCAGTGGGCTGTGTGGGGGGGGTTGATATTTTCGTCCTGTGCTGTCTGCGTGGTGCCAGCAGCTTTCACTGCTCCAGGCTGCTCGGTGCTTTGCTGCGTTTTGATCAAAAACAACTCTCCCAAAAATATACAGCAGCACCTGCCTACCTGCGACAGAAGCCCAGAGTTCACCTGTCACTGCCTGGGTGGGGACATTATAAGACATTACTGCTATTAGTCGACTGCTGTGTTAGGTTTTAATTGTTTGAAATGGCACATATGTCATTTTGGAGTGGCAATAAACACACCCAGAGTAAACACAGTAGAGTTAAGCTGCTTATCCACGCTGGGTGTCATGCGTGAACAGTTTTAGATTCTTATACAAAACCCATCTTACTTTTTTCCTGCTCATACTCGTGTTGAAAGTCAAACAGCAAACTGCACAAACCAGTTCATTAGATACTTGTTTCAGCCTGAATGCCACCTGTTAATAAACATTATGACCATTATATCATCGACACTCCAGGCTGCGATATCAGAGCTGTTCCTCTCAGAGTCCCAGCAGGTTTTTATTCACAACAGCGTCTCTGAAGAGTAAGAAAAAAAACAAGATTTGACGTCTTGGTTTTAGAAATGAGCCAGAATCACTGTGTCAGCGCAGATAAATAAAGAACAAATGGTTTATGCAGTCAGATGACAAAAAGATATTCTGACTAAACCAAACTGGGAGATAAAATAATCTGAACACCAGAGACATTTCAGTCATTAAAGCTGATGTTACTGGATGATGTACAAAGACCCTGATAAAGACCTAATACATTTGCAGAAGTTGCTTTGCTAAAATCATGCCAGTAAATTTAACAGCAGCCGTAACGTATGTCGAGTTTGTTCAGATTTTCATCTTTGTATCATTTAAACTCCACATGTCTCAGGTCAGACAACAAGTATCAGTGCAGGATGAAATCACTTGACACTTAAGAGTGACTCTCTCCTTCTGAGTGGTTCCTACTTGAGTTGATACCAACAACAAAGTAAATAAACCAGTGTTAATGTGACCCTCGGCCCAGCTTTACACATGCAGACAAACACACACTTAGTATTGATTAGGTGTTGCATTACTGATCCTCTTCATTGTGTTTCCCTCTCGGCTTAAAAAGACTGCTTGACCCAGGCTGTCCCCGCAGTGCACCTGTAAAGGTTGCTATGGAGACAGAGAAAAATGATGACTCTCTCTGGGAGTGCTATATTTGAATGAACATCAATAAACAAGCCAATTTTGTTTTTGTGGCCCCTGTGGCCCCCTCGCTGCCAGCTCCTCTGATGATGAGGGACGCTGTTGGCAGCGAACGCCACGTCTGATGTTCTGGACGACATGGCTGAACATCTCTCACTGTTTGTCCCTCTGTCTCAGATCCAGCTGGTTGATGACGGAGCAGACACCACGTCCCCCGAGACACCTGAGCCAGGCACCGGCAAGGTTCTCAAAAGAGGTAAGGACACACACACACACACACACAGATGGTGCTATAGTCTTGTCCTAGGTCATTACTCAGCAGTAGTTTCCAGCCTCCTGTTTAAACAGTAAAGTGACATTCTGTCAATTCTGACCTTTCAGAAATAGAAGTTTCCTCGGGGATGTGTGTGCACACATGGTGCATTCAAATGCGAAGAGGTAGACATGAAAATCAGCTTTTGTGATTTTTTAAAAACAGTATCAGCTGATGTCAGAGAGCTTCGGTCCAATTTATTAAAAGATAGTGTGAATAAGATCTGTGAACAAATGAAACCAGAGGTGAGGTTGTAGAAACAAAGCAGAAAAACCTGCATCTAAAGCTCAGTGCTCAAAGCTCCAACACCATAGGTGATGGTAGGATTATTAGCACTTCATAATAACTACACACTACTAAGCCTTAGTTAATTAAAACAGTGTTCATTTATGGAGTATGTTATTTAAGAAGCTCATCTTTAATGTGTTTAATATTTGTGTTATCGTACTTAATAATCAATGAATTTAGCATTTATATTATATCAAATACAGACAATAGTGTGAAGTTGATAAAAGTGATACTGGAATATTGACTGTATTTCTGCACTCCAATCTAAATGATCGATACCACTCCAGTCTCAAAACAGGAGGGCATTGCTCAGAAGGTTCGAATGGAGGAAAAGGAAACATGTTGTGTCTCTTTCTGAATGACAGTGGGAAAATGTGAGAAGATGCAGGAAAAGCCGACTTTGAAAGAGAAACATGAAAAAGCCCGACAGGAGTTTTGCTAAAATGCATGTTTACAAGCTGCAGTGCCTCTGGGAGAAACGTCCTTTAGGGGGGATGAGACAAAACGAGAGCTTTCCTGGTGAATCACCTCAGCTCAGAGAAGAAAATATGAAGCTTTCAAAGCAAAGACTGTGGAGCACGGAGGAGGCTGTTAATGTTGTGGGTCGGCTTTACTGCGTCTGGCTCAAGGTGCCCTCAGTCTGTGCAGGGAACAATGAAAGCAGAGGATTATGAAGGCTCTGTTTGCTCCAAAGGTCTGAAATATAAATGTGCTGCAATAAATATCTCATTACACAGACGGGATACGGTTTCATTCTGGTAACGAGTCTCTGATCAAGCAGAGCACTGCACTGCACAACACTACCAGGGTTGCAGGTTTAAATCCTTGTGTGTGTGTGTGTGTGTGTGTGTGTCACCAGTTTGATGTTGTGTAAATGTCAAACTAAACAGCAGGTTCAGCTGTAGCACCTCGTTTCCTGTGGAGACTAACGTCACTGTAAACTGGAGGATGTTTGGAGTTGACACAGTCTCAACACAATAAACACTAAACAGACCATGTTGTGAGATTATCATGTCAACAAGTTTTTGAAAAAAAAAAGAAAATGGAGAGTTTTCGTCCTTTTAGATTTGAATGCATCAGAGATGCAGGACACATGTTTTATCCAGAGGCAGAACTGTGTAAATACAGAAACAATCAGATTAATAAATCTTAAAATAAAGAACTAAATGAACATATTTTACAGTGGGCGTTTGACACACATATCTTCATATGATAGATAGATGGATAGAGCAGATCAGGTGAGTAAAGACATCTATTCAATAGCCTACTGTACCTGAGTGTTGGTGTGTAAGGTATGTGACCTATGACTAAGTGAAACCTGCTTAGGTTGGTGGAGCAGGTCTGTGAAGTGAACTGGGCCACATTTCACTTGGTTATAGGTCACATACCAGCCAACAGCACAGCAGGACATGATGGCTGCCTGTCAGGAGGCATGTTTCAGTGTTCAACTTATCAACTGATAATCAGACATTTCCTACACTAGCGCCACCATTCACGTCGCCTTTTTGCTTCCATGGTGATTTTACCTGCTTAGTCTTTATTGAGTGATATTCAGTTTAGGTGTCTCTCAAACTCAAGCTTATAACTTACATGTCCTATCTGTTATCACACAATGTCAAGTGTGTGTGTGTGAGTGTCTGGTTGTGTTTCACAGAGACTTCATATAAATGTATGGGACATAGAGGTCAGAAATACATGTGAAATAGTTGATAAACTGCAGTGATATCAGATCATTCCCTAATTAAAGATTTGGTCTCAGTTGTGGCTCTGGCCTGAAGCTCAGAAGTTGCCACGGTAACTTGAGGGGGTACCATGACGATGGACAGACCCCCCCCCCCCAGGCAGAGGCAGGCAAAAAAGTGGAGAAAGAGGGTGACTTTCTGCCTTGGTAATGGTCTCACATTTGGGCTTATTGTGACAAAACAGTAGCTCCTATCAGAACAGGAAGCAGACTGTGAGCAGCCAGAGGACCTACTGAGCACGTTGAAGTGTTTTTGGTGTTTCTAGAGCCAATATTTTGGAAACTCTGGCGAGCTAAAGAAAGAAGCTCTCCTGCTTTTTTTCAGGAAATAGGCTCCAAATATTGTATAGAATTTAAGAGGCAGCTGGATGGGACTGGCCTCACTCAGAGGCCCACAGTTCAATTTCTCTAAGTCTCTCTGCTTTTTAGTGCACATTGTGTGAAAGACGATAAGTTTGTCTACAACTGTGGAAAAAAATCATGTGTGTAGAAGTGTAATTTGTGGCTGGGAGCAGCGTTTAAAGAGAAAAGTTTCAGACAATTTCAGACACCTTCTCCCACTCTAGCCGATGATGTCACCCACTCTAGCCTGAACCGTGCAATACACAGCCATTATAATCTCAATAAAATGATCATGGTCATTGAACAGTGATTGATCAAAAACTATAAAACCAGAATCAGAATGTGGGAAAACCACACTGATAGACTAGACTTTTGTCTACATTTTAAAGTTTAACTGGAGTCTCTAGGTGAAAGTATGTCGAAGCAGTAGACGTTTGAAAAAGTCCAATAACCGTCATTCATTCTCTATGGGAAATTTTTCACAGTCCTCACTTTACTTACAACTTAGGAACCACACATTACTGCATGTGGTCACCACTGTTTTTTACCCTCCAGACTCAAGATGGAGCTGGAGTCTGTTTCCATGGCTACGCCTCACTGCTGCTCCACCAGACAGAGAAGTGGTGGTTTATTGGTGCATTAGTTTTTGAGTGGGGTAATGTCCACTTCCTGCACACAGAGACAAGGAGTTAAAGCGCTGACAAGCTTGTTGCTTTTTAGGGCAACTCTGATGGACAAATGAGCCAATTTAGCTAATTCAGATGTTACCTGGCAACAAGATGTCTCTTTAAAGGAAAGCAGCAGCACAGAGGAAAGGGTTTGAAGCAGTGAAGATGAAAAGATGACTCTGATTAAATAGTCTGAAGTAAAAAAATGTGTCCCAAGGTCACTAAATGTTCCTTGTGGCCTCAGTCAGACATGACGCCACTTTGACGCACTGTGTTCAGCTCTGGATGCACAAGATGGAGGAGAGAGAGATAAAATATGGAAATACGAAGGATGAGCTCTGTTTTCTCACACGCTGCATCACTGATGGAGTTTGAATCTTATTTTGCTTGTTGAAGTGAGTCACTCTCAACCACAGCTAATCCATTGATACACTCTTGCATCAGTCTCATAATTGAAGTTATTAGAGATCGGATTCTGCTGCATGTTTTATAAAGTCCACAGATATAGATTTGTCTATTCTTGAATTATTCAATGCCAGTCTTCCAGTGTAGATTTAATTGGGTTTAAGCCCTATTTGTTTTGTGTTTGTGTTGGTCTGCAGCAGCTTTTTAACACTCCTCAGTTTCAAGCATGAAATGTGTCCTAGGGACAGATTTTCAGTGCACTGAGTCTTGAGCACCGTACTTAACCCTAATCCTAATGCCACAGACATTTGGAGTTTGAATGCGTATATTTTCATGCATGTCTCCTTCACAGTTTTTCCAGGTTTATTACACAGATTTAATTTTCTCTGTGCAGAAGAGATGACACATGATGCATGATGTGGATCCGATCTCTCTGCATGTTTAACTTGAGCTGCTGCAACCTTTACATTAACCTGTCAGCCTCAGAGACAGTGAGTGATGCTGATGTTAGTCTGAGCAGTGAGATGATGTCATAACTGTAACTTTCCTCTGAAACTACTACTTGTCTAAAGTTTCCTCCAAATACAATCTATCGAAGTGAGTTGTGCTCTCTCAGCAGTTCTCCGCAGTGTTGACCATCTGGAGAAAAGACAATAAATCAAGTTGACTGTAATCTGTTTGCAGCAGGATCTTTGTGGGACTTTATACCTTATAAAGGATAATAAATGTGCCTCTTACTTTCTTTGTTTCTCTCTTTATCTCCTCAGAGATCCTGGAGACGCCCAAGTCCACCAAACTGGTGAGTCACATAACGCTGCACTAAAGTGACACTAAACTTCCTCTGTGGAAAACCACCAGCAGCAGAAACAGCAGCAGGCACCTGGACTTAAACACACACACACACACACACTGACAAACTGTCACATCTAAAGTAAACACTGCTGCTCTGCTGTTTCAGCTAAACTCAACACTGAGAGTCTCTGACTGTAAAAAAAAAAAACTTCTGTTGTAAGCGTGTGAGGAGAGAAGAAATTTTACTAATTAAGATTATAACACATTGTCAGCATTCAGCTTAAAGGAGGCGTTAGATAGAGTTAGATAAAATAGAAGTGTAACAAATATCCAGCAGTGTTTGTCTGACACTGAAATGGAGACCGACTGTGAAGTACAAAGGAGTAATATAAATATGTATAAATATTATAAACTGTGCCCAACCCTAACCCTCAGATATACTATCTTGAAAAGCATATTTCACTTTTTTCCCTTTAAATACACAAGTTCTGATTCAGAAATATCTAAACAGTGTTAAATCCAGACTGTTGAACCAACTATATATTCTCACACTTTATAGAAATAAGGAGCTCTGTGTTTCCCAGTGAGATGAGCAAAAGGTGCTGTTTCCTTATCTGACCAGTAGAGGGCAGTGCTTGCTTATAAATCCACATCACAGTTGTGATTATTTATGAAGAGTAACAGAAAAGATCCCTGGAGACTGTAAATTAAAATGGAGAGGATGTGACCTGATGTGCTCTTCAGTTTCATAATGACTCTCCCAGGTCTTTATTAATACAGTTTATTTACTGGAGCTCTCACTCTGTTGTTTAACGGTGGATTCAGCTTTTTTATGACAGAAAGTCTCAATCCTCAGAGGTGCTGTCATGTAAATGATCACACTCATTTATTTAGTGGGTTCCAGTGTCCCTGTCACTTCGAAGTCAGCTCCTGACACAATATTCCCATACGTCCAGAGGGATCAGGTGACAGAAGATGAAGATGTTTCTGTCTGTTTAACCAGGGTGTCATGGGCACGAGCGTGAGCTTTTAATTATTCATTTATTCTCATATTAATAAAGTCGTTCCTTTGAGGTGAAGAGGAGCAAAAGTAAATCACGTGTCAGACCTGAGTCGTTTTAACAGAAGCTTAAAAACCTTTATTGTTAAATATTTATATTCTCCTTGACCTCAGAGGTTAATAGATGTTTTTTTTTTTTTTTTGGAAACAACAAATTCTTCCATCCTGAAGTTTGTCTCATCCTGTTACGTCTCGTTGAGTTCAGGCTTAGATGCAACAACTGACATTTACTGGATGTTCACACACACAAAAAAGTGACGTGTAGCCTTTCTGTCCCCCCTCCTTCTCCAGTTTAACAGAGGACGAGACTCGATGAGAGCAGAACTGAAGAAGAGCTCAGGTTTTAACATGAAAATGATCAGACTTAATCAATCAGTCAGGAGAATAATGTGGAAAATGATTCAATCAACATCAAAACAAATACAAACACATTGTTCAGAGGTTCTTCATATCATTTATGTTTATATTTGTAAAATCTCATTGTCGACAGTTAGATTGTACTTTGACATGTGAAGTCAATGGAAATATTTTTTATTGAAACATGTTCGTTTTTCTCCGAGTTTTTCTGTGTCACATGAAGATGGTGGCGGCTGTGAGCAGGTGTGTGTGTGTGTGTGTGTGTGTGTGAGAGAGAGAGAGAGAGATACAGATATGTTTTTTTGAATATTCCCTGTGCTGTTTATTGGACTGATAATTGTGGCCCACCAGTGGAGAGCACCGACCCACCTCACTCCCCATCACCTCCAGCATGTCACTGACAAACTGGAACTTTAACCTTCACCTTCCCTCCTTCCCACCTCCCTTTCCTTCCCTCCTCACTTTCCTTCCTTTCTTTCCTTCCGATCAACGCAGCGAGGAGTGAAGCCCAAAAAGGTGCTGCATGTTTCTCTAACCTCGGTACAGTGGTAATGTTATGATGATGACCGTAGTAACCATGGTAACCGTGGCTCTGAATGGCCTCGCAGCTGCATGGCAACTAAGGCCTCACCTCCCCTCATCTGCCCATGATTCACTGCCATCCACCACACTGCAGTGTGTTCATGTTGAGAGCGAGAGAGAGCGTGCGCGCACGAGAGAGAGAAGACGTCTGTGTCGTCTCATCCACCTCCCCGACCTCTGACCTCTGTCGCCTCTCCGCTCTCTCTGCTCCGGTTCTGCTCTTGTTGCTCGTCGTGTCGTGTGTCTGTCTCGTCGCCTCATCGTCAGTCTGCTCTCTGTGCATTTTAAAGCATGCGGTCGCAGTCGAATGAAAACCATGATCACCGCTCACGGAGTTTGTGCTTTTATATCCGAGCCAAAGGACCGTCTGAGCCGTTTGTGGTTTCACTTCATTAGTGGAGCATCGATTGAAACAGTTGTTCAGGTTTGGGCTGATCAGTTCCTCCCGTGATCTTCAGTTGTAGACAGTAGTTTTCATTTAGTTGGTCACCACTCACTGCTTCTGTGATTTCACATCTGAGATTTGAGATTTACTTATTTTTTAACATGGGACACACGTATTAATGAACATTTCCATGAACATATGCATGAGATTGTAGCCGAGGGTATCATTGTAAAATGATTTTAAAACAAGTCAAGACGTCAGTTTTTTTTACGGGTTCATCAGTTATACGTACAAATAAACCGATAATCAGATAATCTTTGTCCTTTTCTGCTTTGTTGCACTGTGAAACGTCAGTGAGCCTCAGCATCTTCATTTTGTATTCAGAAAGAAAGCTGTTAAAGTTAAAGTTCATTTATTTGTGTTGGTTTTGCTGCAGGATATTCAATTTCAGTGTCAAAGTATCTTTGGAGGGAGATTAGATTTTATGGAGCAGTTTGACAATTGAAGAAAAACAGCAGATTTTCAGGTGTTTACCTCTGAACCCTTTAGTTGTCCCTTCATTGTTTCTGTGCCTCTGTTATGTCGGAGTTTATTTTTTAAAAGCCTCGTAGGAACATCTAGGATGTTGAGTCATTTTTCTTCTTTGTTGGTGCCACCCTGCCGCGCTGTTGATCAGCCCACCACCAGGGCGTCGAGTGCGGCCATTACCTCTGATTTCAGCTGCGACGCCGAGCACGACATGTGAAAATAATCATTTTTCCCTCATGACTCGAAAACTAAACATCTCACATTGTTGAACCACTGGGGCAGTTGTCACGGTGACAGTCCAGTGCTCTTTAACAATCATCCTGCGCTGACTCAGACCTGCAGACGTTCCTCTGCCGCTCTGCAGAAAATGTCAGATTGTGACCGAGGTTGAGATCGGCTGCCCTCCACCTGCAGAGAGCCGACCTGCAGAGTATGGATTAACCTGTCAGCTCGGCTGCTGCTCTGCAGCGTTTAACAACCCAGGAAAGGTCAATACACACATATATATGTGTTTTACTTTGTACAATCCTTATTTTCATAGTAATAGGTTTATTATGTATTTATCAATAGATAGAGAAGTTGGTTTGATTTTGCAGTGTCACTTTGCTTGACAGTGAAGGTTTCTTCTCCTCTGTTCCTGGTGGATTTGAATTCTTTCTCCACGTGTTCAGACGTGTGGAGGAGCATTTTAAATCTCTGGTCGTTTCTTTCATTTGCTTTCCAAATCCTTAGCTAGACCCGTACCCTGCCACGCCCACACTCTGGTTTGTTCACCGAGCTTATAGCCGGAGACGTTTTATACATTTAGACTATGTCTATAAGTTCAGACTTGAATTTACAGGAACTGCATCATCTTTTATCAAATAGAGACACAGACAGAGACAGAGAGGATGATGGGATTTAAAAGGTCCATTATTTGGTCTACTTTACTTTTCAGGGAATTGAACAAACCAATGTCAGTGAAGCAGCAGCCCGGTCTCTGCTCGGTGTTTCAGGTTCTGCTGTGTCGATGCTTCTTGACGCCGAACAGTCATTTTATCCCCTTCGTCCTGCGGAGCCTCCACCTCGCTGACACTCAAACACCCGGCGTCTGCTGCTGGGAAAGCAGCAACTTGATACATCTCCACCCATCCCATCATCCTCTCTGCCTGTCTCTCTCGCCCTGCTCGGAGCAGCACTTTAGACTGTGAGCTGCAGAGAGAAAGTGAGGCGATTACACAGAACGATGTTTAATATTTCAACAGGACAGATTTCCCTCAGCTGCTGTGTAATGGATACACATAAACAGTTTTACTTTCCACTCCAGCAGCCTGAACTCTCTCACGTCCGTCTGCTTTCTTAAAAATGAGGAGGAATCTTCTTGCTATCATCAACTTAACACTCACTTTCCTCTCAAACAGAAACAGTACACCGTCCGTGTTTATTGTAATCAAACCAAGTTTCATCACAGATGACTTCAGGCCTGTGATGTTGAAGTATTTTGGGTGTAAAGCTCAGAGCTAATCAGAGTATCTCCACTGAATTAATCCTCTTACACCCCTCTCTCTTCCTGCTGAGAGACGGAGATTAGTGGAGCTGAGGAAGATATTACCACAGCTACTTAAAAGGCTCTGGGTTGTTCAGGAGCGAATTGACCCATTAAATCACTTCATTATGTGAAAAACTGATCTCAGTGCAGTCACTTTTACCTCTCAGGACAGCTCAGGACTGTGCCATCTTTTATTCTCATCATCATGATACCAGACTTTTTTTTCCTACTCTTTGTGTTTGTCTTTGTTAGGACCGAGGAACCAGTAAAAGAACAAATAAATGCCCAGCATCACTGGGCCGGGCAGCAGCGGGCATTCATGACGGGACAATAGAAACCTTTCACCCTCCTGAAAATGATTCTTTACTTGTATCTGTGGCCGCCCAGAGATTTGGCCGGCTGCCCACACTGCAGATTTTTTCACTGGTTCAAGTAGCGTCATACGGTACAGTACATGCATAATAAAGTGAGATGAAATGGAAATTCATCGTGACTGTCAGGCCGACGGCAGGCTGGCTGCTCCTGTCACATCTCTGGCTGCATTAGGTTTCTGTGTGCAAGTTGCAAATCAATGAGCAGGAAGTTTGTTTTTTTTTTTTTTGCTCCAGTGTGATGTAGGACCTCAATATGTGCAGCCGAGGAGTTTCTGTGTTGAAAATATATTGATTTCATATCATATAATTACATTTAGCAGAAGATGCTGCTCATTTGTTTTTGTTTAAACCTCATTGAGACCAAAGCATCAGTGAAATTATCCTGTTAAGTATTTTTTTTTGTGTGTGTGTTTCCAAAACTTGAGCTCCTCCATTAACTAAATAATAAACAAACAATGCAGTTTATTTTCGATGTAATCCCTCATACACCGTCCTGCTCCCTGAAATACTCACTAATGAACAGATTGTGTATTAATCCGCTGCTAAAAATAGTCCCACATAAATTCACAATCTGCTCCCGTTTGAGTGAGATGGCCGAGCTGGAGCATAAAATAATACGTTATCTGTTTGGAAAGGTGTTTGTTTGTCGTAACTGATCTGAACATCTGCATCTGAAGGTTGATAGAAAGCTGCTGATTGTGGTGATGTAACTTTTTTTTATTGTGTTTTGGCACCTGGTTGTAAAAATAGTTGAATTTTCTCACCTTCCCTCAGCTGGAGAGTCACAGAGTGAAGTGGGCGTGGTGGTGGTGGTGGTGGTGGTGGTGGTGGTTGGGATTCTTGGTTTTGTAAAGTTACAGAAGTCGCCCATTTTTATAAAAACTATAAAATCAATAAGCAATAAAATCATCAGCCATATCAATTAAACAAGTGAACAGAGAAAATCGATACAAGAAAATTTTCCAAGAATTTCACATATTAAGCGAAGTAAAAACCAGATCAGGTGGCCGGTCCCCTCTTTGTTTTTGTCAGCATCCTCCCCATAGGAGGGATCTGTGAGCGTTGCTAGGCGACAGGAGAGGCTTGCATCAGTTTCACCTCTGTTTACAGCCCCACCCTTCTCCGTCTCACATCCTGTCTTTC
Organism: Caranx ignobilis; assembly: GCA_021432705.1. Classification (NCBI taxonomy): domain Eukaryota; kingdom Metazoa; phylum Chordata; class Actinopteri; order Carangiformes; family Carangidae; genus Caranx; species Caranx ignobilis. Next base: position 141,888 of record JAFHLA010000217.1, on the reverse strand, counting down.
CTCCTCTGTCTGTCCTGGATCACTGCTCACACACACACACACACACACACACACACATAGTCTCACCCACCCCTCCCTCCCTGTCTGTCTGTGGTAGAGGTGGTGATGAGTGGGTGAGCAGCAGTGATCACGGGGAAGGAGAGAAGGAGGGAGGGAGGGGAGGCGGAGAGAGTGCACAGTGATGTAATGCATGAGCAGGGCATTGGCTGGGCTGACAAATCACAATAAGCAGAGGGGAGGGAGGGTGAGACAGGAGAGGGGGAGGGGGAGGAGGGAGGAGAGGAAGGTTAGGGAAGGCGTCTCCTATGAGCAGTAGCAGGTCGGAGGCTCGAGGCAGCAAGATGCCAGAGCCCTGATCGGAGCAGAGAGAGAGAGGAGCAGGGAGGCAGCGACCGAGGGCTCCGGCAAATGGATTATGAGAGGAGCTGAGACAGAGGACGTAAAGGAGGACGATATCAGGAGGAGGAAGGGACGGACAGAGGCAGGAAGGGAGGGAAGGAAGGAAGAGAGGGAAGCCTGGGAAAAAATCACCGCGGCCATTTGCACCACTGCAGCCCCCCCACCCCCCCACCCCCCAGGCCTGAGTGGTTCGGCTGGCTGCCTGTGTGACCGAGCGCTGGCTTCAGCTGTGTGTCTGTGTCTGACATAAACCCGGCCTCTGAGGATCCAGCATCTTTGTCTGTTTCACCTCTGTGTGTGTGTGTGTGTGTGTGTGTGTTGGTGACTGTGTTCTGTGTGTGTGTGTGTGTGTGTTGGTGACTGTGTTCTGTGTGTGTGTGTCTCCTTCTCTTGCAAATATGATGAGACAGACTCCTGCACCCCGGAAGGTACAGAACTCCTTACAATTGTCTTTATCTGTTGGGATGTTTCTGCTGCTGCTGATGCTGATGTTGTTGTCGTGGTTTCCGTCATCCTCCATCTGATTTGCCAGCAGGGTAAAGTTTCAGTTCGTCCTCATTTCGCTTGTGGTTGCAGCGCCCCCCCCCCCCCCCCCCTTTTTTCTCTCTCTCTTTTTCCTTCAAAGTGACCTGTGCTGTGTCCGCTGTGTAAGCTGGAGTAAACCTGCTCAGTTTTTATTTTGTGCTCAGTGTTGGTTTTTTTTTTTTTTTTGGCTCCTTCAGTTATTTTACGCCTTTATTGTTCATGTCTACTCTATGAGCTTCAGTCTTTTATTTGAAGCCATTTCTGAATGAAATAATTTCACTGGTGCAGCAGCTGTAGCTCACAGGCCGATGTGATTTCAGCACAATCTGGTCTGGTATCTACAGCACAGCACCGTGGCTTAAGAGGGCTGTCAGCTCTTATTTGGTCCAGCTGTTAGCTCGGGCTAATTTCTGCTGAATGGTCCGGCTCTAATCCAATCAAGAACGATAACGAGCCAAAGCGATGGCTGTGCCCAAGCTACGGAGTACAGAGAGAGAGGGAGAGAGGGAGGGAGTGCAAAGGATAGGAGGTGAAAGTAAAACGTTGAAGAGAAGAAAAACAACAGTGAAGTGAAAGACTCATTGTTAAGAAGGAGAGAGAGTCTGCACAGACCTGGATACATCGTCGAAAACAGACTTGTGTTTACTTTAACTCTGACAGAGCGAAGAAAAAAGTAAATATATTGATATTTATTGGAGAAGCCCCCTCTTATAATGTTCCAGTTGGTTCCTTAAAAGGACCAGATGTCATTTAGCATCAATGAAACAGAGACTCAGTAGTATAATCAGGGTGCTTTTACTGAACATCTAAAATGCAGATTATTCAACGTATATTAGGAATAAAGTTTCCAAATGAATGATTTACTATTGTCAGAACTTTCTTGGTTTTTTTTTTTTGCTCTTTTCTGAAATTTTCTACAGTAAATGATCAGATTTCGTTGAATTTATCATCTCTGATGCTTTACAGACTTTTGTCATCGTAACATTATAATATGAAGAAATCACACGTTACATCGTCCATCTTTTCTAGCAGCGCGTGTTGAGGTTAATTTATGACCTTTAAATATGAGGTCACTGCTGCAGAAATGTGGTGTTTTTACTGGAAACTATCACAGTCTGTTTAGTTGTAATGTGTTGACATTGATGTTTTCAGGATTATAAGACACTTTGGTGCAGTTCTTGTGTGATGACTCCTCTGTTAAACCCCCTGAGGTGTCTGATTATCATGATGTAATCCAGGTCTGACGTTCAGACTCTATAGAGACGAGATGAGAACAAACTGCTTCCTGTTTCCTTGCTGCGTTTTTTAATGTCTGAAACAGGCGCTGTAGCAGGATAACAAGCCATTATCCCTGCTCTGTCTACTGTGTAAGCACCGTACAACAAAATTGGACTCGGATGAACTGGATCTGCTGCGTCCCTCTGAGACACAATGCAGTCATTTAGGTCACAGCGGCAGTACCAGGCGCTGTGTCCACGGTCCTGCTCAGGTTTTTTTTTTTTTTTTTTTTTGGTCACATGATGGACGGAGGAAAACGAGGCCCTGGACAAGAGACCAGATCAGACAGAAAGATCTGCAGGGATGTGGCGAAGAGCTTCATCAGTCTCATCAATTTCATCGACCCATTTTGTCCCTTTGTCTGTGATTTCCCCATTTAATATGAACTTTGCCTTGAATCACTAACCCTGGCTGTTTGTTTCCTTCCCTTTCCTCCTCCTCTCCTCCTCTTCGTCCTCCTCTTTTTCCTGACTCCTCCTCCTCAGACCACGGCCAGAAGGCCCAAGGTGAGCCCAGTCCTCAGCATCGTCAGGGCTTCCCATCTCTATCAGTTTGCATTATTTATGTGTGAGGTCATTGTTTCACATGATGCAGCAAAGTGTGAGTGTGTGTGTGTGTGTGTGAGTGTGTTGCCAAGACAGTAGTGACAGTGCATCACCACACATGACTACATATCCATGTTGTTTTCATTAGAGCAGTGACACTTTTGGTTGACGGCATCAGAAACGTTTCACACAGAAAACTACAAACTCATATTTAATGTGGATCATCTACATTCCTTCACACTCATATTTACAGCTGCACTAGTTTCAAACTCATGTGTTCAACATGTGGTTTTCTTTTTATTTGCTTTAAACTAGAGTAAACCAGCCAGTGTTGCTTTTGTTCACTTTCTTTGTTTTAATTTGTCTCAGCTTGGTTTGTTTCGCTAATTTTTTCATATTTTCATGAGAAATTCTCTGTTGCAGTTTTTGTCCTCAGTAAGATCTGTGGCCATGATGGAGGTCCAACTGATTATTATGGTTTAGCTTTGATTTTTCAGATAATTGAATTTTTAATAGTTCATTTTCTCCTCATGCCTCCAGTTAAATATACAATTTTAAAATCCCACTGACGTATCTGAAACATGGATCGTCACTGTGCTCGTGAGAAGTTCACATCCTGGATTCATTCATCTGGATCCTGTTGTAATCATGACACACGTATCTCAGTTAAACACACTCAGGAGGAGACGACCTCCATCATTGCCACTTCCTCTGACAGGCTTTTCATCCACGTCACTTCTGGATCTGTTTTTTTTTTTTTCCTCATCATTTCCTCTTTGGCGTTTCCAGCAGCCGAGCCGAACTGCAGGCACCGGAGGAAAGGGGGCGGCCTCCGGCTCGGCCTCGGCCTCGGCTGGAGAGATGAGCAGCAGCGAGCCCAGCACCCCGGCCCAGACCCCGCTGGCTGCTCCAGTCATCCCCACCCTCCACTCCCCTGGAAAACCTCCAGCCCCCGTCCCCAGCAAGGTCAGTATGAGCCCAACGCAGCAGCAGGGACACGGCCAAAACAGAGTCAAAGGTTGTGTTGACACTGCAACTGATCTGATGTGTGAGGGAGGAGAAACTTTCATAAACTGCAATTGGAAAAGGTGACTAACATCTTCTTATGACACATAATATTTTGGGTTTTAAAAAGCTGTGGTTTATGTGCCAACCAGATCAAAGCAGACTTAGTAGCCTCAGTGCAGGAGTCAAATCAGATGAGATGCTTTTTTTGTCGAGTTCCTTTAAATACACTTTACTTTAAAAACGTAGCTGTCAGTTTGTGTTGGTGTCATTCAAACAAGCCGTCGTGTTAGGAAGACGCCGGAGGCCTCAAATGTATTTTCAGGATAGACGCTGCTGACGCAGAAATAGCTGACGGACAAAAATAAAAACACTGAATATTTCAATATTTAATTCATAACGTAGCTCCAGTATTTTAATTATATGATTAATCCAAAGCATTTAATCCTCTTCAGGGTCACAGTGTCAGAACACACACTGCTGCTGAGGGGAATTAAAAGGGACAAATGATAATTTCTTAATCTGCTGATGTTTCCATAAACAAATATTCTGATTAATCACAATTATTGATCTGTAAAATCTGCCCCCCCCCCCCCCCCCCCAAAAAAATGTTTCCCAGTCCCCAGGGTCACATCTTTAGATGTATTTTTCTGTGTGAATAAACATCCACACCTGCAATTACACATATTACAAATCAATGAATTGATTTTTTGGTTCAGCTCCTGTTCACAGAGTCTTTGATTCCGCTGTTGGTTTTACTTCATCCGTCGGTTTGATTGATACACAGATTAAACTGAAGTGTTAATTAAAGTGAGAGCATCATCTGTGTTAAAACTGTTTGCTGTTAATGATATAAATGCCTGGTAAAGTATAAAGTGAAATTAACTGGGCCTGAAACAGAACTCTGAGGAACGCGACATGTTATATTTGATTTTTACTTTCATATTTGTATCTATAACTATTATTTAACCACATAAATTTAGCTTTTTGACCTATTGATCACTTGCAGTTTGTTGTGGACGTTAGAACGTGAATTTTTTTCTTATCACAATATTATGACATACATACACATTACAACTTGAAACCTGATTGTCAGCATCATATTATAACATAAATAGGTTAACATTAAATCATTGTAATGTTATAATGTTATACTGTTTTTGCATTATGCCTCTGTAAGTTTCTGAATTTCAGCGGTTGAACTTCGCGTCCGCTGCTTCTCAAACATGAGACCCACACCAATAGATGAAATGATTAGTTCTGTAGTGGAGCTCATTTAAGCGTTATTAAAACCCTGTCTGTGTCCAAATGTGAGTGTATGTGCACCAGTTATGTGTGTAATGTGTGTGTGTGTGTGTGTGTGTTATCTGATCTGGAGACAGACTCACACAACATGTACATGATTTTTGTACATAAATGTCACAGATAATCTTGTTAGCATTTTGTAAAAGTCATCTGCCACTTGGTGTTTGTGTAATTATATGAAGCGGACATAATTGGTCTGATTCATATGTTGTCCCCTCAGGAGGAGGTCGCCATGGAAACGCAGGTGCAGTGATGTGGTGTGATGTTTTTGCTCTCAATGTTAAAATGACGTTTTCTCTCTCTCTCTCACTAACATCTTCTAACAAGCTGTACAAGGTGTGATCGCGTCAGTCGTGGCGATGTGACGCCGCTCTGTCTCTGTTCACAGGCGACAACCTCACACAGCAATTAAAACACACACATTTATTAGAGGATTGAATTAAGACCTCCTGCTGTTAATTGCTGTGTGATTATGTGTGTGTGTATAAGCACATATTGTGAGCGCATCCTTCCGGCGAAGTGTGTGTGTGTGTGTGTGTGTGTGAAGACTCTCACTTCTCTACAGGGGAATTCTCTGCATGCCGAGTGAAATGAAAGCTTTGTGAGACATAAAAAGATGAAAGCGCTGAAATCACACACAGAGAGCTGTTGACTTGATCTGTCGCTTTCATTATTCCTCGAGAAAAACCAGAGAAACCATAAAAGTAAAAAGGATTAAAGCGAAGTTAACAGCTTCGTTTGTGTCTCAGTGCTTTCACTTTTTTAAACGTGTGATTATTCAGCTTCCTGCACAGACAACATGTGTTGTCTCTGTTTCTCTATTTACCGTCTCCTTTCATCCCCGTCTGCTCTCCGTCCGTCACGCAGGAGGAGGAGGCCCTCAGGGCTCAGGTGAAGGACCTGGAGGAGAAGCTGGAGACACTGAAGATGAAGCGGACAGAGGACAAAGCCAAGCTGAAGGAGCTGGAGAAGCACAAGATCCAACTGGAGCAGCTGCAGGAGTGGAAGAACAAGATGCAGGAGCAGCAGGCCGAGCTGCAGAAACAGCTCAAGGAGGCCAAGAGGGTGAGGGACAGCAGATGGAGAGAAGAGATGTCCTCGAATGTTTTACACACTGTGTTAATGCCTCTGTGTGTGTGTGTGTGTGTGCGCAGGAGGCTAAAGAAGCTCTGGAAGCGAAGGAGCATTACATGGAGGAAATGTCGGACACTGCCGACGCCATTGAGATGGCCACACTGGATAAGGAGATGGCCGAGGAGAGAGCCGAGTCTCTGCAGCTGGAGGTCGACTCCCTGAAGGAGAAGGTGGACGAGCTCACCATGGACCTGGAGATCCTCAAGCATGAGATTGAGGAGAAAGGTACGACTGAGGCAAAAATAAAACCCTGAGCTGTTTTTGTAGGAGTGAAGGTCAGAAGGTCATTGATGGGCTGAGCTGGAGTGTGATACTGTACTCTGAAGCCCTCCAGTCACTTTACTAAAACCTCAAACCTGGAAATAAATTGGTGACATGTTGGTTCAAGAAAAATAAATAAATAAGTTCTCGTAAAATTTTTTTCCAGGTTTTTTAAATCATCATCAGTTTATTTTATATATAAAAAAAAATCAACAGATTATCTGCAAGAAAAAAAAAGGAAGTTTCAGTACAGTTTGAAAAGCGAAGTGAAATGTCACTGTTCGTGTTTCTGCCCTGGAGGTCGTTGTGAAATTAAACGTGTTAAAGTGTAATGACGTGTGTAATATAATAGTTTTTTGTCGCTGTCAAGTGGCGAAGAGACAGAAATAAGTCATGTTGGTCTCTGACGTGATCAGACTGTGGAAACAGTGTTGAGCTGCTCAGCTCTGACCCGACGCTCGGTGATTTATTGTTGCCCTGATCCTGGAAAAGTTTCTTTTTTTACTGCTGTAGCGACTGAAGCCAAATCAGAAGCAGAAGAAGAACTGCACCATTTGTTTAATTGAAATTTTTCCTGGCAGCAATATGTGTGTTTCTCATGTTATATCAGGTGACATGAATGAAAAAATCCATCCAACCCAGATGTGTTTTTTGTGTGTCTTTCTCAGGTTCAGATGGAGCTGCCTCCAGTTATCATGTGAAACAGCTGGAAGAGCAGAACGGCCGACTGAAAGAAGCTCTGGTCAGGTGGGTTCACCTTCACAAGAGGTCACTAATCATTTTAGAAACCTGGAAATGTCAAGGTCGAGAGGAAAGTGATAGAGGAGCGGGCAGCAGCCTCTCAAATGAAGATTTTTCAGGATCGCACTATGAAGCTGCTACTAAATGAAGAGCTATAACAACTTTACCTGCAAGATGGCTGTGCAGGCAATCAAAAAGACACATAAATGTCGGTATTTTAGCATTTAATAAGGATTTTAGAATCACTACAACCATTTTATGTTACACTCAATCTTGTGTCCATAGGTCACGACTCTGTTCTTCATAGAAAAGTTAATAATATGTTTTTATATGTGATGCAGCAGGGTGGGGGCAGGGACAGGACCCAGGAGCTCACAGCTCTATGACTTATCCACCATGTTACCTGTTCTGCTGTCTCTAACGCTGTCTGTTTCCTGTGGGTCAGGATGCGAGATCTGTCAGCATCAGAGAAGCAGGAACATGTGAAGTTGCAGAAGCAGATGGAGAAGAAGAACGTGGAGCTGGACTCTCTGAGGAGCCAGAAGGAGAAGCTGCAGGAGGAGATGTCGGCGGCAGAGAAGACCATCGACGAGCTGAAGGAGCAGGTCGGTGCCCCAGGTCGAGGAGCAGCTGCAGTGACATAAATCATGACATAAATCAGCCTGCAGAGCTTCACTGAGTTTTGTGCTGTACTCAAATGACAAACACTGCTGCTGGTTCTGACGCTGTTCGCTCTGCCTCAGGTGGACGCAGCCTTGGGGGCAGAGGAGATGGTGGAGACCCTGACAGAGAGAAACCTGGACCTGGAGGAGAAAGTCAGGGAGCTGAGAGAGACGGTGGCCGACCTGGTGAGTGGAACATGAAGGAAACACAAAACTGATGCAGCTCATTTATTTTAAAAAGTACAGTATCAATCAAAACCTCAGAGCAGGAGTGGGCCCCCTTTCCTGCTCTGACCCCTCGCTCTAATTAAAGTGCTGCTGTTTGCTGAGTCATTTCATTATTGATATGGACCGAGGTCGTTAATATGCAGGTACAGTACTGCCCTCTGGTGTTCATAGCTGCTGCAGCCACAGTCGAGCCGGTCTGCACTGACCTCGATCGGGACAAATGAGCTGTCGTAGAAACAAAATCAATCATGACACCAAGAGTGGAAGTATTTAAAGTGATCGTAGCTTTCAAATCATCAAAAGTTTTTATATATTGAAAAACCCTGAGAGTTTTCAAGATTAATGAAGTGACTTTAAATTATCAACAAAGTTTAGTGAAACTTTGGAGGATGTAGTTTTTTTGTTGTGTGAGGTGTCCAGATGAATCAGCAGATTTCTACAAAACAAACTGGATAGATATGGATAAGTAGTGGTCCGAGCTCGGGGGAAAAACAAACAAGTAAAATTAAATGGAGTAGAAGATGATAAGAAAAGAATAAAAGACAAAACTAAAACAGGAAGAAAGGAAGCGACCATGTGTCACCAGATGGAGTCATGTGCTTTCTCTGCAGGAAGCCATCAACGAGATGAACGACGAGCTGCAGGAGAACGCCAGAGAGACGGAGCTGGAGCTGAGGGAGATGTTGGATCTGGGCGCAGCCAGAGTGCGAGAGTCTGAGAAACGAGTGGAGGCTGCTCAGGAGACGGTGGCCGACTACCAGCAGACCATCAAGAAGTACCGCGAGCTCACAGCTCACCTGCAGGTCACACACTCAGCAGCAGCAGCAGATTATCATATCAGCACATGTTGGATCATGTTTGTCTCTTATTGGCTGATTCCTCCCCATCACTCCTGTGTGTTTGTGCTGCAGGAGGTGAACAGAGAGCTGACCAGTCAACAGGAGGCTTCAGCTGAGCTGCAGCAGCAGCCGCCGGCAGAGATGTTTGATTTCAAGATAAAGTTTGCAGAGACAAAGGCCTACGCCAAGGTCAAACCACCACTGAATCATGAGCAGCTCTCAGTGACTCCCGTGGTTTTTTTTTTTTCTTCAGGGTGAGAAGATTCATCTTTCAAGTTGTTGTTCTTCTTGTCTGTGTTCAGGCCATTGAGATGGAGCTGAGGAAGATGGAGGTGGGTCAGGCCAACAGACACGTGTCTCTTCTCACCTCCTTCATGCCCGAGTCCTTCCTTCGTCACGGAGGAGACCATGACTGCATCCTGGTGCTGCTGCTCATCCCCCGGCTCATCTGCAAGGTACAAACACGTCAGTGACACACAGAGCTGCTGTTTCCACTTCAAAAACAGACCAACAACAGTGTGTTTGTGTTTCCAGGCCGAGCTGATCAGCAAACAGGCCCAGGAGAAGTTTGACCTGAATGAGAACTGTGTGGAGCGAGCCGGACTGAGAGGAGCCGTTGGGGAGCAGCTGAGCTTCGCTGCTGGTTTGGTTTACTCGCTCAGTCTGCTGCAGGCCACGCTGCACAAATACGAGCAGTACGTCTCCTCACATGTTTAACTTTCCTGCATCTCCTGTGAATTTCAGACGTTATTTTCACTGCTGGACTTTAACCTCAGGTTGAAATCGTATCTTAGGTTCACAGTGAATCTTAAATCAGCAGAAACATTACACATCTCACTAATGTGTGTGTGTGTGTGTGTGTCAGAGCTCTGGCTCAGTGCAGTGTGGACGTGTACAAGAAGATCGGCTCTCTGTACCCGGAGATGAGCGTCCACGAACGATCGCTTGACTTCCTCATCGACCTGCTGCACAAAGACCAGCTGGACGAGACCGTCAATGTGGAGCCGCTCACCAAGGCCATTAAATACTATCAGGTACACACACACACACACAGTGGAGACAGTGATGACTGATGATACTGATACTATACTGATGACATTTGTCCCTCTGCAGCACCTGTACAGTATCCACCTGGCAGATCAGAACGAGGACTGCACCATGCAGCTCGCTGATCACATCAGAGTGAGTACAATCATCAGTAAAGTCTGATTCCTTCTCACCTGTAGGTTTGAATCTGGATCTTTAAGTCTGTTTCTGTTTAACAGTATTTTTCTTCTTTCTTCTGCGTCGTGTTGATTTTCAGTTTACCCAAAGTGCCTTGGACTGCATGGCGGTGGAGGTGGGTCGTCTGCGGGCATTCCTTCACGCCGGTCAGGAGAAGGCCGACCTCGCCGTGCTGCTGAAAGACCTGGAGACGTCCTGCAGCGACATCCGACAGTTCTGCAAGAAGATCCGTCGCAGGATGCCGGGAACCGACGCGCCCGGCATCCCCGTGGCGCTCAACTTTGGCCCACAGGTAACCATGGCAACGAAACCTCTGCTGGATGTACAGTACAAATCAGTTTCTGTTCTCTCAACTCAAAGTTTCTGCTTCCTGGGATTTTCTGCTTCATCATCTTCTCCTGCTGAGAACATGCTGATCTCTTGACCTTTGAACCCCCTCAGGTGTCAGACACCCTGTCGGACTGCAGGAAACACCTGACCTGGGTGGTGGCCGTGCTGCAGGAGGTGGCAGCAGCCGGAGCTCAGATGATGTCGCCTCTGGGTGAACAGGAGGGGCTGTCAGCCGTCAAACTGGAGGACGTGGCGTTCAAGGCCGGAGAACAGGTTCGTAAGGAAAAGTTTCAGTCGTTACAGTTCAAGTTGTGAAATTTTAAACCCTGAACCATATGGATGTTAAACAAAACAAAATCATCTCCGGTTGTTTACGTCCCTGCTGTCATTTTCAGATCTACGGATCTCAGGGCGCCAACCCCTACGAGTATCTGCGACAGTCCTGCAGCATCGTCATCGCCACCATGAACAAGATGGCGACCGCCATGCAGGAGGGAGAGTACGACTCAGAGAAGCCACAGAACAAGGTAACAGTGTGTGTGTGTGTGTGTGTGTGAAAGTTTTATTAAAGCAGGCTTTAACTGCTCTGTGTCGTCTGGTAGAACCCTCCACCAGTCGACGTGCGATCGGCGGCTCTTCGTGCTGAGATCACAGACGCCGAAGGTCTCGGCATGAAGCTGGAAGACAGAGAGACGGTCATCAAAGAGCTGAAGAAGTCTCTCAAGATCAAGGTAGAGGAAGTGGGCAGGAACAGAAGCACATCAAGCATGTCCCAGTCTATTTAATCCAATTGAACAGGAACACGGAGCTGCAGAATGAACCTGCAGTAACTCCTCCTCCATGATTCATCTGTGTTTGTTATGAAACCTGTGCTCGTGTCTTCAGGGGGAGGAGCTGAGTGAGGCCAATGTCCGTCTCTCTCTGCTGGAGAAGAAACTGGACAGCTCGTCCAAAGATGCAGACGAACGTGTTGAGAAGATCCAGACTCGACTGGACGAAGCTCAGACGCTGCTGAAGAAGAAGGAGAAGTGAGAGTAACTCAGATTGAAGATCCAGATGTGGAGCGGGAGTCCACAGCTGTCTCACTGTTGTTCTCATGTCTGCAGGGAGTTTGAGGAGACGATGGACGCTCTGCAGGCCGACATCGACCAGCTGGAGTCGGAGAAGGCCGAGCTGAAGCAGCGAATCAACAGCCAATCAAAGATGACCATCGATGGGCTGAGAGGAACTGGACCATCAGGAATCGCCTCCATCATGACGGGAATGACTGGAGGTGAGGGTACGGAAAACTTCATTATCATCATCATCGTCATCCTCAGAATTATCTAGGAGCAGCAGTGATTAATTGATCAATAATTTTAGTCAATTTCTTGGCTGCAGCTTCTTAAATTTTCATAGTCATGTTTGCCAGTGTATGAAGTCTCTAGTTTTGGACTGACATAAAGTTCACTTAAAAAAATGCTAATTATCAGGTTTTCATTAGAAAAATCTGGACTCCAGTCATTTAAAGTGTTTTAGACACTTGTCTGATCAATTATCATCTTTTTACTCATTCAAACTGCTGTTTAATTCCTCCTCTTCACTCTTCTCCCTTTGTGACTCCTTTGGTTTAATCTGTCTTTACCTTCTGCAGAGGAACAAAAAGGTATCTACCCTCCTGCCTGTCGTTCATCCTGCATGTTCAATGTTTGTTTCAGAAAGAACTGACTTTATTAATGAGATGTTTTCATTGTGCATGATTCAACAGCTGTTAAATTTGATGTGTGTCTGTGTGTGTTTTTATTCATGGTGTATGTAGGTCTGGAAGGACTGAGTTCATTTTCCTCTGAGAAATAAATAGAGGCAATAAATGTGTTAAAAACCACAATAACAGAGGTTGTTTATCTTCTGCAGGGTTTGTGTTTATTTAAGTAATTACATCATGAGGAATTATTGTTATTTACTGGGAAATACTGAAGAAAACCAGATAATAATAATAACTAATTCTAGGCCATAACATCCTCACTGTTTTTGATCACGCTTTAAGACCTAATGGTGAAACACGTATGACAGTAAATCTAGTAAATCAGTTTTTTGTCATGGTCATTATCTCCTTTTAGTGTGTTGTTTATTTCTGAACCTCTCTGCTCATTCAAATACAAGTTGACGTGTTATCTGTTGTCGTCCACAGCGAACATGATGCCTGGTGTGGCCTCAGCTTCAGGCGTCCAGGTGATCGACTCTCCTCTGCTGACTCAGCAGATTGAAGCTCAGAGACTCTGCATCAAACACCTGAAGAACGAGAACAACAGACTGAAGGTACCAGTCAGACATCTTCACGACGTCACACTGACATCAGCTGTTGCATCAGTTTTTTAAATACATCTGTTGCTTTTCTTCTCAGGCTGAGAAGATGCGTGCTCAGCTCGCCTCCCTGCCTCCTCTCCACGTCACCAAACTCCCCTCCAGAGATGGAGGTCGTCCTGAGGTGCTCTCCAGCGCCCTCTACCGCAAGACCGACCAGCTCCTGGAGACTCTGCTGCAGATGAGTGCCAACGTCAAGGTGGTGGACATCACCGGGAAATCTCCAGGTTTGATCTACATCTTAGCATTAGGGCCAACAACAGGGTTTTATTTTTTTAAAGGTTCTGAGTTGAAAGTCAGAAATCATTTCTGAGAAAGAAGTCAGAAATTTTGAGATAAAAAAAAACTCAGAAATTCTGATTTATTCTCAGAGAAAAAAGTCAGAAATAAAAATAAAAAAAAAAAGTCAGAATTTTCCACACATAAAAAGTCAGAATTTCTAAAAAAAAAAAAAAAGTCAGAATTTCTGAGTTTTTTTTTTTTTTTTAATTCTGACTTTTTTCTCTGATTTTCTGCCTTTTTTCCTCAGAATTTGACTTTTTTCTCAGAAATTCTGAGAAAAAAAAAACTCAAATCAGAAATCTAAAAAAAAAAGTCAGAAATCCAGACATAAAAAGTCAGAATTTCTAAGAAAAAAAAGTAAGAAATTCAGACTTTTTGTGTCTGCATTTCTGGCTTTTTTTCCTCAGAGTTTGACTTTTTTTTCTCAGAAATCCTCAATTTTTTTCAGAAATCCTCACTTTTTTTCCTTAGAAATTCTCACTTTTTTATCTCAGAAATTTATGTTTTTTGTCAGCAATTCTGACTTTTTTGTCAGAAATTCTGACTTTTTTTTCTCAAAAATTCTTACTTTTTTATCTCAGAAATTCTGACTTTTTTTTTTTAATTTGTGCCTTTTTCCTTCGAAATTCTGACTTTTTGTGTCTGGAAATCTGACTTTTTTTTCTGAGAAATTCTGACTATTTTTTTTAACTCAGAAATTCTAACTTTTTTCTCAAAATTTCTGAATTTTTTTCCTCGGAATTTGACTTTTTTCTCAGTAATTCTGAGAAAAAAAGTCAGAAATTTTGAGAAAAAAGTCAGAATTTCTGAGATAAAAAAAGTCAGAATTCCAGACATAAAAAGTTTGAGAATTTCTGAGGTAAAAGCTCAGAAATTCTGACTTTTTATGTCTGGATTTCTGACCTTTTTGTCAGAATTTCTGAGCTTTTCTTTTTAATTTCTGACTTTTTTTCCCTCAGAATTTGACTTTTTTGTCAGAAATTCTTCTTTTTATCTCAGAAATTCTGACTTTTTTACTCAGTTTGACTTTCTTTCTAGGAAATTCTCACTTTTTGGCAGAAATTTTGAATTGTTTTCTTAGAAATTCTGACTTTTTTGTCTCGGGAGTTCGGAGTGTTTATCTCAGAAATTCTGACTTTTTTTTTTTAATTTGTAACTTTTTTCCTTCGAAATTCTGACTTTTTGTGTCTGGAAATCTGAGTTTTTGTCAGAAATTCTGACTTTTTTCTCTGAGAAATTCTGACTTTTTTCTCTGAGAAATTCTGACTTTTTTTTAACTAAGAAATTCTAACTTTTTTCTCAAAATTTCTGACTTTTTTTCCTCAGAATTTCACTTTTTTTCTCAGAATTCCTGAGATAAAAAAAAAGTCAGAATTCCAGACATAAAAAGTTTGAGAATTTCTGAGGTAAAAACTCAGAAATTCTGACTTTTTATGTCTGGATTTCTGACCTTTTTGTCAGAATTTCTGACTTTTCTTTTTAATTTCTGACTTTTTTTCTCAGAAATTCTGTCTTTTTTGTCAGAAATTCTTGTTTTTTATCTCAGAAATTCTGACTTTTTTCCTCAGTTTGACTTTTTTTCTAAGAAATTCTCACTTTTTTGTCAGAAATTCTGAATTTTTTTCTTATAAATTCTGACTTTTTTTTTTATCTCAGAAATTCTGACTTTTTTTTATTTCTGTCTTTTTTTCTTAGAAATTCTGACTAAAGGTCAGAAATCCTGATATAAAAAGTCTTTTTATGTCAGGATATCTGACTTTTTTTCCTCAGAATTTGACTTTTTTCTCAAAAATTCTGAGGAAAAAGTCAGAAATTAAAAAAAAAAATCAGAAATTCTGACAAAAAGTGAGAATTTCAGACATAAAAAGTGAGAATTTCAGACATAAAAACTCCAAATTTCTAAGAAAAAAAGTGAGAATTTCTGAGATAAAACGTCAGAATTTCTGACTTTTTATGTCTGGATTTCTGATTTTCTTCCTCAGGATTTGACTTTTTTTCTCAAAAATTCTTACTTTTTTATCTCAGAATTTGGGAATTTTTATGTCAGGATTTCTGACTTTTTGTCAGAATTTCTGACTTTTTTTTTTTTTTTACTAAATTCTGAATTTTTTTCTCAGAAATTCTGAGTTTTTTTTTTTTTATTTCTGTCTTTTTTTCTTAGAAATTCTGACTAAAAGTCAGAAATCCTGATATAAAAAGTCTGAATTTCTGAGGTAAAAGCTCAGAATTTCTGACTTTTTATGTCTGGATTTCTGACTTTTTTTCCACAGAATTTGACTTTTTTCTCAGAAATTCTGAGGAAAAAAACCTCAAATTCTGAGAAATTTCAGAATTTCGGAGAAAAAAAGTCAAATTCTTAGGGAAAAAAGTCAAAAATTCTGAGAAAAAAGTCAGAAATTAAAAAGAAAATCTCAGAAATTCTGACAAAAAGTGAGAATTTCAGACATAAAAAGTCCGAATTTCTAAGAAAAAAAGTGAGAATTTCTGAGATAAAACGTCAGAATTTCTGACTTTTTATGTCTGGATTTCTGATTTTTTTCCACAGAATTTTCCTTTTTTTCTTAAAAATTCTTACTTTTTTATCTCAGAATTTGGGAATTTTTATGTCAGGATTTCTGACTTTTTGTCAGAATTTCTGACTTTTTTTTTTTTTTTTTTACTAAATTCTGAATTTTTTTCTTAGAAATTCTGACTTTTTTTTATCTCAGAAATTCTGAGTTTTTTTTTATTTCTGTCTTTTTTTCTTAGAAATTCTGACTAAAAGTCAGAAATCCTGATATAAAAAGTCTGAATTTCTGAGGCAAAGGCTCAGAATTTCTGACTTTTAATGTCTGGATTTCTGTTTTTTTTCCTCAGAATTTGACTTTTTTCTTAGAAATTCTGAGGAAAAAAAACTCAAATTCTGAGAAATTTCAGAATTTCGGAGAAAAAAAGTCAAATTCTTAGGGAAAACAGTCAAAAATTCTGACAAAAAAGTCAGAAATTTTTTTAAAAAGTCAGAAATTCTGACAAAAAGTCAGAAATCCAGACATAAAAAGTCAGAATTTCTGAGCTTTTACCTCAGAAATTCTCACTTTTTTTCTTCGAAAATTTGACTTTTTATGTCTGGATTTCTGACTTCTTGTCAGAATTTCTGACTTTTTTTTTTAATTTATGACTTTTTTGTCAGAATTTATGACTTTTTTCCCTCAGAATTTGACTTTTTTTTTCTTAGACTTTCTGACAAAAAGTCAGAATTCCAGACATAAAAAGTCAGAATTTCTGAGAAAAAAAAGTCAGAATTTCTAAGGTAAAACAAAGAAATTCTGACTTTTTGTTTTGGATTTCTGACTCTTTGTTTGTTCCTTAGAAATTCTGACTTTTTTCCTCAGAGTTTGACTTTAATTTCTCAGAAATTCTCACTTTTTTGTCAGAAATTCAGAGAAAAAAAAAACTCAAATTCTGAGAAATTTTAGAATTTCTGAGAAAAAAAGTTAAATTCTGAGGGAAAAAAGTCAAAAATTTTGAGAAAAAAGTCATAAATTTAAAAAAAAGTCAGAAATTCTGACAAGAAGTCAGAAATCCAGACAAAAAGTGAGAATTTCTAAGAAAAAAAGTGAGAATTTCTGAGGTAAAAGCTCAGAAATTCTAACTTTTTGTCTGGATTTCTTACTTTTTTGTCAGAATTTCTGAATTTTTTTTTAAATTTCTGACTTTTTTTCCTTAGAAATTCTAACTAAATGTCAGAAATCCTGACATAAAAAGTCAGAATTTCTAAGGAAAAAAGTCTGAATTTCTGAGATAAAAACTCCAAAATTCAGAGATAAAAAGGAAAAAAAGTGAGAATTTGAGGGAAAAAGTCTGAAATTCTAAGAAAAAAAGTCTGAATTTCTGACAAACAAGTGAGAATTTCTGAGAAAAAAAAGTCAAACTCTGAGGAAAAAAGTCAAAAAATTAAAAAGAAAAGTCAGAAATTCTGACAAAAAGTCAAAAATCCAGACATAAAGTCAGAATTTCTGCACTTTTACCTCAGAAATTCTTCTTTCTTTCTGACTTTTTCTTAGAAATTCTGACTTTTTATGTCTGGAATTCTGACTTTTTGTCAGACATTCTAAGAAAAAAAAGTCAAATTCTGAGGGAAAAAGTCAGAAATTCTGAGAAAAAAAGTCAGGATTTCTAAGGTAAAACAAAGAAATTCTGACTTTTTATGTCTGGATTTCTGACTTTTTGTTCCCTAGAAATTCTGACTTTTTTCCTCAGAGTTTGACTTTTTTTTCTCAGAAATTCTTACTTTTCCCCCAGAATTTCTGACTTTTGTTTTAATTTCTGAGCTTTTTTCTTATAAATTCTGACTTTTTTTTAATCTCAGAAATTCTGATTTATGTCAAAATTTCTGACTTTTTTCTCAGAAATTCAGATTTTTTTTTTTAATTTCTAACTTTTTAAAACTTTTTTTCTCAGAAATTGTGACTTTTTTCTTAGAAATTCTAACCCTCCGAGAAAAAAAATTAAGAATGTTTGAGAGAAAAAAAAACTCAATTTCTGAGATAAAAAAACTAAGAATTTCTAAGAAAAAAGTCACAATTTCTGAGATAAAAAGTAAGAATTTCAGAGGAAAAAAAAAGTCAAATTCTGAGAAAAGTGAGAAATTTAAAAAATCTAAGAAATTTTGAGTTTTTTTTCTCAGAAATTCTGACTTTTTTTTCCCTCAGAAATGCTTTCTGACTTTCAACTCAGAATCTAAAAAAAACGAACTCCAGTGTTGCTCCTAATGCTCTTCTGTATATTTTATCAATGACTATTAACTATGTGTTGTCCTGCAGTGACACCTGGTGCTCAGCTCCTGGAACAAACAGCAAGACTACAATCCCTGAGTGACACTCTGGACCGACTGAAGGTACAGACAACACTGGAACATGTGTCATCCATGTGATCATAGAGATACTTACCTGTCAGGATTCAGGAATAAGTGATCTTACCTTTCTTCCGTTTCCCCTCCTCATTCAGGATGAAGTAGCGGAGCACGTCGTCAACCAGCAGCCTGGAGCTCGAGTCTCGTCTGACTTTGCAACGTTCCCATCAACATCATTTGTTAAGGTACAGATGAGATGCTCACAGTTTGGATTTATAACAGCGGGTGTATGAAAGATTTTAAGTTAACGTTTAGTGAGTTTGGGAGCCTCTATTAGTAAAAATAATTACTTTTAAGGGTCTGAACAAGTATTAATTTCATCAAGGATTGAGCCACTGCAGTTGTTTTGATAAAAAGCCCTATAAAACGTCCAGACCAGCGGGCCGACCACAGCACAGATCTAATACTGTGTTTCCTGTGTCCAGGTGAAGGAGGAGAAGCAGGGCGACACGGTGCTGGTGGGTCGGGTCATGGTGCCGTGTCCCCGTGGTCAGGAGCAGGTCCATCGCCTCGTTCTATCCCAGTGTCAGCTGCAGAGAGTTCACAGTCTGCTGCGGACCTGATCTCCACCTGCTCTGTCATCCTGCCTGCTGCACCAACACACCACCACCTACACCTTCACTACTACCCCATTATTGTCAGTTTTGTCTCCACCCCAGAGCCAGAATGAGTCAAACCAGGTGTTCAGAGGTGTCGGCCTGAAAACAGACGGTCTGCAGAGCTGCAGTCTGAGACAGGCTTGGAGTCACGTCTAAACTTTTTGTCACGTCAACGTAAAAATATTGTTTTAAGAAAAACAAAATCTGAAGATGGGACTGTTTAAATTATTCAAATTTAAATTTTATATCTTTTAATCAACACAACAATTAATCAGGAGACTAATTGAGAGATTAATTCTCAATGTGACGCCCTGTGACAAATTGTAGTGATTACTCAGCTCAAGACTGCAGCTCTGTGTCCTGTCAGTTACACTGTCTGTATGATGTCATCATCACCACCTCACTTCATGGCCAGATAGACACGTAGAGATATTATTAATACCTGCACTGCTGCATGCTGCCCAGATTCACTGAAGCCGTTGTTGTTGCTGCTGAGTGTGTTTTTGGCTCTGGAGCGGAGGCTGCAGCTGAAACACTGGATGTCGCTCCATGTTTCTGTGTTAAACTGTCGGCGCTGCTGCTGCTGTTTCTCCTGCTACACAGAAAACCAAGGATCATGATCGTGTGTTGTAAAATCTTAATCAGGTGTCACTGTTGTGTACTGCTTTTTTTTTAATAACTTGACCGTCTAAAGGGAAAGAGAGATTATAAACAATAAATAAATTTAATGATTAAGGAAAAACAAAATAGAAGCTGTCCATTGAGAGTAGTGGACATTTTACTGTGGTTTGAACAAAGAGACTTTTTGCATATTTAACAGGTTTTGATTGACCCATGAAGCCACAGCGGAGGAACAACATCCTGTACATGAGCTGTGCCTGAATTTTAAACTTGATGCAGAAACAGTGTGTGTTCAGGATTTTGTGTTTTCCTCTGTGGCTTCACTAAAAACCCTGTGGACTGCACAGAACAAGACGAGCTGATGAATCGAGGGAATTTACTGTGTAAAAAAACAAAAAAAAAACCTGACAAATTCTTTTGCAGATTTGTCATGTTTATTTAAAAACAGCTTAACTGCACTTTAAGTCAGGTGGAGCATTATACTGGTTTAAATTATTTAGTATTTATTAAACGTGTGCTGTAAGTTGTTACTGTCTGTAAAAGACGAACCGTTTGTATTGGTAAAAAGGTACCGAGTGACAAAAAAATCCAAACGACTGTATTAACTCTGTTCTGCTGAGTTTCCTGTTGCTGTTTCAGACTTAAACTTTGTCCGAGCCTTAAACCTGCAGAGAGCCTTGTGGTTAAGAGCGGTCACCTGCCTTATTCCTCTTTTTGTTTCAACCAAACCTCGTTTAAAGCAAAACTACATCTTTGCCAAAGAGTCTTTGTTTCTCTTCACCACGTTTGCCATCGATGATTTTAAGGCTTTGAAGTTCATCAGTCCATGCTAATCGTTTTTATTATTTAATGACTTGTTTAGAGTATTTATGTTTACACTGTACTGTCCTAACTTGAAGTTTTATTTCATAGTTAATTAATGGGCATAGTGCATCGACATGACTGTAGCCTGAGAGGGAAAAATGCGGACATTTTCTTATTTATTCATTGTGTTGATCTGTGCTCTCAGCGAGCAGCTGACGTACTGACTCTGCAGCTAACTTGTCTTACTTTTCTCCTCGTGTGGCTTCCTGCTCTTGCACAACCGATAACTGATCAATAAAGACATTTAAGCCAGTGCATCGTTGTCAACTATCTGTCTTCAAAATCAAAAGAAGGAATTTAGCGAAACCGTTAAAAGCATCAGCGGAAACCTGGTTTATTCTCACGTTAAAATACATTTTTTACTTAAACCGGATAAAACAACACAACTGGTCTGAGAGTGAAAAATCTAACATGTCAGCGACGTCACTGTTTCTGCTTTTACACATAATCTGTAAAATCCAACTACAAAAATTTAGTCACTAATAAATAAAAGCACATTTTAGTTAAATTAGGTCGTTTTGTTCTTAAAATTGCAAAAACTATATATAAAATGTTTTAACATCACTGATTTAATTTACAGTTAAAAAAAAGTTTCACTGATGTGTCTGGTCACTGCCAAGCTGTTCGTCTGCCCAGGACACGGTTGGTGATTCGCTGAAAAATTAAAATAAAAAGTATTTTAGTGTCTGAATCACTTTGTCTTTCATCTGTTGAAGGAAAAACATTAAATAAAAAAACTAGCTCCAGTTACAAAAAAACTGAATTTGAGCTTCTCTTTTACTCTTCAGTTGAATCAAACCTGTGTGTGCGATGCTTTGTTTGTGTTTTTTGTACCTTGTTGTAGAGCTGAGCGTTCAGACGGTAAGATCTGTACTCTGCTCTCCGTCTCTCCTCCTCTCTCCTCCTCTGCACCTCTGGCAGATTCTCATAGATCCTGCAGGAGAAACAAGTTCAGACAAAAAAGTCAGAGCTCAAATCTGTGTAGAAAACTAAACTCATGTTTGTGCTCTTGATCTGTGTAGAAAACCTCATCCTTTGACCCGCTTCATCTTAGATTTGTATATTAACGAGGTGAAAGTGATTACAGAGACAAACATCCTACTTCCTGTTACATCCACAAAAACAGAACTCACTGTTTCGACCTCTGGATCATCTCCTTCCTGGGAACAGCCCTCCTGAGCGGAGCGGTGCCTTCACAGAGGGAACAAACCAGTTAGTCCAGTTATCACAACAACATTTAAATACTTACTAAAACGATATATTTCCATCGTGTGCTGAGCTGAGTACCTGCAGGCTTCGGCAGCCTCCCTGGTCCTCTGTGCTGGTTGAAGAGCTCTTCTCTCTCTCTGGTGAAGATGGCCTGCAGCTTCCTCTCCTCCGCCTGCAGAGCCAGACACTTCACCCTCTGTGTGGACCGAGAGATGAACTCTGGACGCCGCATCGCCAGAGCCTCCTGCAGGACAGAGGAAGAAGTTAACTACAGTAGAGGACAACACTCAAGGTAGTTAACATGACACCATTAACAGTTATCTTCAGTCCTTGACGAGAGATTAATGGTGGTTCAATACAAATGCTGCTATATCAGAGGGAACATTGAATATTTAATTTAATATTAAATGCCTTAAAAATACTTTTAAAAAATGTGGACAAAGAAAAATAAACATATAAATGGATAACCGCTGAATAAAGATAAACACTAACAAACCTGGAGAGAGACACGAGCCAGACCGGGAGACACTGGTTTGGTTCTGGGATCTGGATCAGGTTCAAAACGATGTACGATGTATCTAGACGGTTTGTTCTGCTCTTGGTGGACTTGTCTCTGTCGGAGCGGTTCTCTCCACGGCTGTGTTCTGCTGTACGGTTCAAACCAGGCCGTGCTCGGCGTCCAGGTTGACTCCTCCTCCTGGTTCTCCTTCCTCGCCTCTGACCTCAGGTCGTCAGCAGAAATGAACCAAGACACACCTGAACGAGAGCAAAAAATTCACACACCAGCCAAAAATCAACATGACACTTTGGTTTTATTCTGGCATTAAATAATAACGGCGACATTAGAAGAGAGAGAATCAGAAGGAAAAACAATGTGAAGGAGATTTCAGTGGTAACGGAGAAGTAGACAAACCTTCAGGATAAGGCTTTGATGGGCTCCTCTTGCTCTTTCTCTGCTTTTGTGAGGACTGGGCTTGAGAGGGGCTCCTCCCCCCTCCTCTTCCTCTCTCTACACTTATCGATGATGAAGAGTTCAACCTCGATGCTCCGCTTTCACGAGGCGATGGAAACGTGGTTCCAACGTCTCTGGTGTGACGTCGAGTCCCGTTACAAACGATCTCCAGGTCACCTGCTGAAGAAGAAAATGACAGCATGAAGACTTTACCCTGAGTGTGACGGGTGGTAAAACAACAACAACAACAAAAAAGTCAAGCACATGTCACAGGAATTACAAGACCCACAGTAATCATTCATCAGCGTGACCTCTGTGGTGGGACTGACCTGTCTGGATGCCTTTGCTGACCAGTTTAACACCTTTCTTTGCTACCAGGGTCCTGGTGGGTCCTCGATGTGGTGGGAGGACGGAGATACTGGTTGAAGACGCAGAATCAGGAGCGATCTGAAAAATACAATCATGACAATCAGGATACAAAAGCTCTATAAAATAACAGGATAAAAACAGCATCAGTATTGAAATTTTCTCTCCTTCAGATGGAGATGACAGACGGGGAGACGTGCAGATTTACAGGACGCACTGTGGATTCATCGATGCCGGTGGTCTCTGATGGAGCGATGATGGACGGAGGGTTTTTGCTTCTCCCTCTCCTCTGCTCCCTTCCGTCTTTCTGCTTGTTGATGGTGTTGTACAGTTTACTGAGGCTGGAGCTGGTTTTCAGGTGCTGGACTCTGTGGGCGCCAAACACTTGGATGAGTCGGCCGGTGTCGACGGTGGACATGGAGCCGGACACTGTGGACAAAGTCTCTGCCTCGTCTCTGTCTGCGGGGAAGAGGTGACGACTCTGTGAGGAGCTGTGGGATAGGTCCGAGACGAAGGAGGCTCGACTGTCCTCGTCTGAAGGTTCAGGTGTCCTCTGCGTCCAGGCCTGACGAGCGATGGGAGGTTCGTCCTCAAAGTTTGTCCTCCCTCTGACTCTCCACTCTCTGGCTTCAGCAGTTAAACTCTGTTCACGCTCTCTGACTTCCTGCCCTGTGTCCTCCCTTGTAGCTCCTCCTCTCCTTCCTAGCTTCTGATTATGAGCTGCTTCCTGCTGTAACTTCGACATGTTAGCGTCCCTTGTGCTGTGAATGAGACGAGACAGACGCTCCAGACGCTCCACCAGCGACGCCTCTCTGGTTGGATGGGACTCCTCGACGGTCCACCGAGCACAGAACCTCTGCCACAGCTCGTCCAGACTGGTGATGCTCTGCTGGGACGTGGACTGAGACATGTCAGGGTCTCTCCTCTGATCACACTCTACTCTGCTTTGAGGCACAGCACTTTGGCTCAGCTCATCATCGTCCATTTCTACATGACCTCTCTGAAATCTCTCCCAGCTCGGCTCTGGTTGATTATAATGAGGAAACTGCAGTGGACTCGTCCCCTGGTCCTTCTTCAAGGGTTCTTGGTTGTTTGATAAAGGCACTCTGGTGAAGGCCACGGAGACCTGAGTGGGCGGCTTTGGAGTTTGACTTGTTTGTGAGGTTTTATCTGCTGTCAGAGACGCATCTGTGACGAGAGAGACATAACGTGTTCAGACTGGATGTGCATCACAATCATAAACAATCTGTTTTCTATTCACTGCTGCCCAAACACACACACACACACACACACACACACACACGAAACAGAAAGTAAAGATGGGTGGCCAAGAACAAGTTGCTTTTCAGACACAAAAGTCTTTTCATAAACTGAATCAAAAGGTATTGATCAAATGTTTCAGTAATTCACAAAAAACAACTCATAACAATCTCCACTGCTCTTTAGAAATGCTGCCCCCCCCGGTCATCGTACCTCTGTGTCCTGGCTCTTGCATTTTAAAGGTGGCTGTTTTCAGCCTCTTGCTGTAGATGCCCTCAGTGTGTCTGATGGTGACTCCACGGTCCAACCCCGGGTCCTGGTGCCCGAGGACGTCACTGCTGAAGCGTGGGGGCACAGCGTCGTCTGAGCCTGGAATACAATAGTGGTTTGATAATGTAATTCTATTAAGAGGAGGTCAAACCAATAATTTCCTAATAAAAACATAAATAAATCCGTAATTTTCCAGCAGAGGTAAACAGAAGATGTTCAAAGACATGGACTCCACAGCCCCCGTCCTCCTGTCTCTCTGCTGGGGCCTCATCTCTGCCTTTGTCTCACCAGCCCCTGAACATGAATAATTAATGTGCTGCCCGGTGTATGTTACAATAGACCAGCTGCGACCTATGCAGGCACAGGGGAAATGAGAGCAGAGCCTCGGCCGTTCATCACAGCTTTAACTGACATTTCAATTCTCTGAACTCATAAATGCCTCAGTCTGTAATTTGCCTAAATCCTGAAATAATCCACATTTACATATAAATTTGTGTTAAAACATGGTTAGATCTTTATCCAAGTTACAATGATAAACAGACACGATACATTTGAACTAATAATACACAGATCATTGTTTGGTTCTTGTCCATATCATTCAAATATTAAGAGCACGATAGAAAAAGCAAAGGAGTTTTCAAACCTATAGATAGACAAATCAATGAAACAAGACTTACTACAAAAGAAAACATTCAAACATTTTGTGTTTTTCATATATAAAATAATCTACTGGTGTGAAACATTCCTCACAAAAGACTTGTTGTTGACCTGATTCAAAGACTAAATGTATTCAGAGAACTGAAATGAACTGAAAAACCATGCGCAACTCACTGTACTTGTGACTAGTCGTTATTTCCACTGCTATTTTTAAGATGTATATTTTACCTATGACAGTAAACAACAGGAAGTCAGACAGGGACTGTGGGGAGCGGGTGGAAGATGACACATGCAATAAAAAGATGTAACAAAGGAGGTATGAGTCTTTGCCCATGAAACTCCAGCAGACATGCTGTCATCTATATGTCGCAGCTCAATGAAACTTTAATGTACCTGGGTGCGAGCTCTCCATGGTGGTGTCAGAGGGGCCTGTGGAGGAGAAGCCAGCTTCTGCTTGAGGGACATAGAAGAGCTCCTCACTGCCCCGGGGCTTGTAAGGCAGTAGGACAGGCACTGCGGTGGGACATGCACTGTTAGTTGCATGAACTGTATTTTTTAATCCCTGGCTCCACTGCCGCAGATACAGCTTGGCAGGACAGTCATCAACACTCATTAAACATTAATTAAACAGACAAAGTAAATGAGGATCTTTATATGACTCTATACACATAGACAAACCTACCTGGTGATTCAGTGGTTAAGGGTCTTTGGGAGACTTGAGGTCTGTGATGTGGTGTAAAGGACTGTTTGGATGTGGAGGTCATTCTCACTGTAGCTGCAGGAGCTTTAAACAGAGTGGAGGTGTCCACTCTCTCACATCCCTGTTGTCTCTTTGGTTCTGAGGACTCGTGCCACTCTGGTGGACTGGACAAACCAACGCCTTCGTCTGGACTGCTGGCAGCAGATGGAGAGTGTCTGAGTGGGACAAATTCTCTACGTGGCATCGTGCTAACAGCATCAACTCGACTTGAGTGTGCAGCGACTGCCAAGCTGTGATCAGCGGTGGCTTTGGGGGACAGACTGAGATGGACATGTGAGACGTGGCCTGTCCGGGTGGGGGCCTCAGACGTGGATGAGCTGGTGGTTTGTTCAGTCCCGTGAGCACCAGAAACAGAGCTGTCCTGGAGGGATAAGTCGTCATCTCTCAGAGAAGACTGTGTGTTGTCGTCTTTGATATCTGTATCTTCTCTGATCAAACCCTGTGAGGATGGAGGTGGTTCTACAAACTGACATCCAACAGCGTCTTGTCTCGTCTGATTTCCAGACATTAACTGAGAATTTAGGGTTTGTTGTCTACTGTTTGGTTGAGACACTGATCCTGGCTCTCTGGTTGTCTTGTCTTCTAATTTCTGAGCAGTGGACCTTTCAGCTTGAGCGTGTTCAACTGCTCCTGTGGAGAGCTCAGTCAGGTGGAGTGGCTCTGGGGCTGGGCTGGTGGGGGGAGCAGGTGACGTGGAAAAAGAGGGTGAGGTGGAGCGCTTGCGGGTGGCGATGGTGATGGACGTGAGGGCCCCAGGGTTTGTTCTAGGGAGGGTTACTCCTTCTCTGGCAGCTATCTCCAGCACTTGAGCTTCTAGGCTTTGGTGAAGAGGGCTTTGAAGCTGCATGTGGAAGTCAGGCAGGTTGGTGCTCAAGCCTTGAAGTGGCTGTGACAGCGGGTTGTTTACATCAGTGGGGGCGGTGAATGTCTCTGCAGACTGAGGTGGATCCTGCCCCCTCGGGAATCTAAGGCTGGATGCTGTACTGCTCTCTGTATCTGTGCTAAACTGGCTCTGGAAGGAGAAACAAAAAAACAATCAGTCTGGGTTAAACCTTAAGAGCTGACAAGGTCCTTGTTTTCCTTCGTCCTGTGAATTAATTAATCCGTCATTAAGATTCACAGCAAAACACTGCAAGCAGCAAACTGGAACCAGAGCATTTGATTAAATGGAAATGCAACAACCAAAGTTTTTGTTTTCACCTTGACAGCACACGATTTTGTATGAAGGACTTTAAAAACACCCACAAACAGACATCATTTACCTTAACAATGAGACTTGTACTGTCCAGACAATGAGATAATATCAGAATGACAAAAAAATACATTTTATTAAACATGCATATAAATGACATGAAGAAATGTGTATCAAACACTGATGGATGTTAGGTTGTACTCTTAATGGGCAGTACTATAAATAAAGCTTTTATAGTAACAGCAGTGCTACATAAGTGGTTTCACCTTCATTGGGTATTTTAACAGCAGCTCTCTCTTGATCTCTTCAATCCGCTTTCTGTCCTCTTTGTCCAGCTCCAGAGGTTCACACTGCTGGCCAGATATCTTCATCTTAATCCACTCTGCAACATCAAAACATACTTTTAACCATAGTTAAGAGCAGGTTGTGTTGGTGTTGAAGTTTTCCAATAGTAGTGACTAAGGTGTTATTATCATGTCAGCCTCTGAGTTGTCATACCTCTGGCTTTGCTCTCCTCTTGGTCAGTGATACTTGGTGTGCTGGACACCATGGTAGCTGGAGATTCGCTTTGGAGTAACTTGGCTACTCTGACTGCCAGTGAACTGTCACTGCTCCCATCACTCATCGCTCCATGATCTGTGTCCTCCAGCAAGGGTGATGAGGAGTTGCTCTGTACAGGACCTCCATATGCAGTGTTTTCTTCACCTTCTGGGACACCTGTTGTCTTTGTGGGTGTTGTGTTGACCGGTTGTGTGCTCACAGATGGCAGAGGGTTGATGACTGGTGGCTGTGTTTGGACTTTGTTGTCAGGAGGTGCAGCACTGCAGCCTTCAGGCTCTGCTCTCCGGGCTGATTTGGAGAGGACCAGAGAGGACCCTTCGCCTCTAGTAACAGCACTGTCTTGCAGCCTTTCGTATGTTCCTGCAGTAGGTGCAGTAGTAAGAGACTGTGTGGATGGATAGTCAGGTTGCCATGATGAGGTCAGACTCTCTCGACCTACAGAGCTGTGCCTTGGTTTCTCTGAGGTTAGCATGGAATCAGATGAGGACCTGGCCCACAGCAAGGAGGAGTGATCTCTGGGGTCTGCAGTTGCAGAGAAGGAGGAGAATGAGGAGTCGTGGAGTCTGCTGGTGTTCTTCCTCAATGACAGGAAAATGTCATCATCAGACAGCAGACGGGGGCCTGCAGGGGAGGCTGAGGAAGCTGCAGAAGTCCCAGTGGACACCATTTTATCCACCTGAGAGAGTAGTTTACGGATGTCCCCCAAGGCATTTAAGCTAACAAAAGAATCTTCTGCACTTGGCTCCAAACTGCTCGTCTGCAAAGGTGACTCCAAGTCTTTTTCCTCATGTCTCACCTTAGTAGCAAACAAAAGGTCAGATTCAAGCCTTTCTCCCAGCTGGACAGCTTTGTGGCTGCTGGTTACACTGCTGCCCTGCTGTTTCTGCTGACTGGACTGCAGTCTGGAGGAGTGGGAGTCTTTATTGGACTGGGCGGACGGTGCCACTCTGTATCTACTCTGAATAGCTTCTGAATCTGATGAAGTTGAAGGAGAAGCCCGGTTGGTGTGCTCTGGGATGGAGACAGGTGGAGCAAACCTGTCCAGGTTAAATGGTACGGATACAATGGAGTCCACGGACAAAATACTGGACCTGGAACACTCTTCTTTTTGGGGACTGCCACCTGTAAATAGAGTAAAAATAAACACAGTTGTTTATTATGGGTAATAAAAACATCTTAGTGGTATTAATGGTTCTCAGCATATTATGTTGGTTGAAATAGACTGTGAAACTTCAGAGTTAGGGTTGTGTACCTTCTGAAGGTTGGGCACTCTTGGTTGGGGTTCCTATAGATCCTTTAATTGTACAGAGATCAGTGGGAGAGAATTCAGGTTCTCTGATTGGCCCTCTAGGCACAAATGGATTTAAGATTGTCGAAGGCGACTGGTCAATACCCAGATTATGGAGATACAACTGCAAGAAAAGCAAGTCAGCAGAATCAGAAATACAAGTCTATAAATATACACCTGGGATTTTTCTCAGACTTTAATGATGTTAACTAAATCTTCATTTAGCAGCTGATGTGTTTATCTATTAAAACCTTTCCAACCCTGAACATATAAGCTCTACTTGTTTATAAAGGATTTTCAGTTTTTCTCTTACTGGAATTCGTTCTTCAATGTTGATCTCTCGCGGTCTGGGCAGAGGTGGTGGAGTTGACGGTTTCGAAGACCAGTATGGAGCATAATTATCCACCTCAAGGCTGGTGACTGAAGAAGCGCCAATGGAAGCTGCCAACTTAACTCCACTGTTGTAACTGCCTTGGGAACTTGAAAGAGTCAAATCTTTATCAAGTGACACATCACTGAACCGACCGAGGCTCATGAGAGGCGAGGGTTGAGCTGTGGTACTCGACTGATGTTGGACATCATCCTGAGTCTGACTCTTCTCTGTTTCTGCAGGTTTCGCTGTCTGTTGATCTTTCTTGACCGACATGACAACTGTGTTTAGAGAGGAGTGGGACTGTGACCTGCCACAGGATGAGACAGACGGTCTTGTAGCTGCAGATCCAGTGTTGTCTTTGTCACTGGGTGCACTGCCCACCGCCTCCCCTCTTCTTGGAGAAGAGGTGCCTGAGGGAGCTGTAGAGGAGCTCTGCGTGGCATTCTGGTTCGAGGCACTTGAAACAGGAGGCTGTTGTAAACTCTTCACCTGCTGACTCAGGATGCGATTCAGAGTGTCAGATACTGCATCGTAAGCTTTCCTTTTAGGAGAGATACCAGAAAATCCTTGTAAAGCCAGACTATCAAACAGTGATGTTTTCCCAGAACTCTGATTTGCCCTCCAGGCGTCTACTTTCTCTAAATAGTTGAGACTTGGAAGAGACTGGACCTTTGCAGAGGCCTGTTGCTCTTGGCACTGATTTGCTGTGTCAACCTCAGGAACAGCTGGTTGTGAAGAGATCCCTATGCTTGATTGATAAGAGTTCTCCTTATTCGATTCTATGGCAGAAAGCTGTGCTAATTTGGCCTTGACACTGGATTTGGATGGGGCCTTAAAAACACCTGGAGTGGACTGAGACTGTGGAAGGAAACCCAAGTAGGACCCATCAATACCTGTTTGATTCCCTAAGGACCAGAGGTCTTGCTCTCTATGAGCCCGTTCGACACCTACTGAAAATCGCTGTGTCCACGGCATACCACCCACATTTGTCTGGGTCACACTTGGCTTGCTTTCAGCCTTTTTTGTGGGATAGGGAGTAAGATACTGACCAGTTGAAGCTGAGGGACTTTTCCTTTCTTGGTTTTTTGATTCAGCTTCAAGGCTGCTGTGCCTCTTGGTCTCAGATAGCAGCTCTCTGTGTAATGCTTCGCTACTATCATCAGGCTGTGTACTGCGGGAACCCATGGTAATATTAGAGACCTCAGGTGACAGTGTTTGTGCTTGGTCAGGGTTTGAAATTCTGTCAGGTTGTTTTGTCTGCTGCTGTGGAAGAGAAGCTTCACCTGGAGGACCTTCTCTGCTAACCATGTTTTGGTCAATGTCCGATTTGCAGACTTGAGGGCTTCCAGACTCTTTGGTAAAATTTGAAAAGCTCTTCGCAGATGTTTCAGAAGCAGAGGAAACAGCACTACTACTGCTGCTTGGCATGCCGACATCTTTCTGTAGGAGCGCCATAAGATGCTGGGCAGGAATCTCCTTATTCAGAAAGAAGGTCTCGTCGTCGACAACCTTTCCTACAAGCTTATCCAGAGTGCTAGTCAGTGTCACCGAATCCTTCCCTTTGCTATCTGCATCATCTCTGGATGCTACTTCCTGTCTGTCAGTGGTGGCAGTCAATCTGGAGTTAATCACTCCCTCTCGTGTGCCTTCATCCCCTGGTGACAAACTGTGCTGGGACAGAGAGCTGCTGCTTGCTCCATCCTCTGAGAGGATAGTTGCCTGAGCCAAAGGATGCTGGGACAGTTCTGGGACCTGAGTGGCAGCATCCAGAGGCAGAAAGTGAAACCTGCCAGATGCCAAGGAAATGTCCGGGTATTCCCTTTTAAAAAGTAAATGAAGACATTGAAGAATCTTAACATTGTAACATTTGAGTGACATGTTGTAGAAAACTATGTCCAGAACTGAATTTTTATTTTTTACCTTAACGGAGCGAACTCATTGTCACTTTGTTGGAATAAAGAGTATTCAGTGAGGTTGTCCATGTCAGAGCTTACAGGCATCAATGAAAGAGCTGGAGACAAGTTACTGTCCTGAAATTCTGGAAAACACAGAAAATGCTGAATGTTATAAAAAGGCATCACAAACAGTCACACAGTTTACAACTGTGACACAGATCCTTCAAACTCAATTTATGCAAATCCTCACTGCCTCAAACTTTCAAGGATCACGAGGTCCACTGTGACTAATTATACTTGTTAAAACACAAGGGAGAAAAAAGTAGAAGAGAGGCTGAAATTGTTTTATTCATGTACATACGTAGCTCCACGTCGTGTCTCCCCAGCTGGAGAAGCTCCGAGTCATCTCTCGTCAGCGTGGGCTGCCTCAGGTCCTGCCTGGCACCGCCAAGACTTTGAGGTCCAACTTGGTTTACGGATAACTGTCCGACAGACTTCCTCACGTCTTCATCGGCTGGCAACTGTGGAGACAAATCCACCCTCAGTGAACCGAGTCACCAAACAACGTAACTCACTATTATTACTCTATCGTGCTGAGTGGAAGAGATCTGGTAAAGGAAAACTGTCAAATGCTGCAAATCGGAAGCCAATCGCACTGGTTTTCTGCAGGATTGACGATGTTATATCTACTTTATTGAGAGCTGCTGCGCGTAATATCTTGTGAATAAATTACTTTTCCAAGAGTCTAATTACACTACTTCCTAAATCACGACGACAAGAGTAACAAAAAGTTAGCTAGAGGCAACAGGTTACTGTTAGCTAGCCTGGTGATAAACACATCATCACGCTCTGTATAAATTGTATACATTAACGTTAACGTGCAGCGAAGCAGCTACCAGATACTATCATGTCACTAAAAATCGAAACGCAATGTTTTGACCGACCAGATGACGACTCAGAGCTTCGCAGTTTGTTTTGTCGGCCGATAGCTAACAGCCTCGCAAAGCCGTTAGCAGCTAGCTAGCCACTTACAATCGCCAAAGCTGGCGAAACGTTAGCCAGACTTCAGAGAAAGTATCAAGAGACGACACAAAAGTGCTACACGATGTACTACACACACCGAGAATCGAGTTAAAGTGACAGAAATTACCTGTGGAGGCTCCATGTTGGTGTTGTTGTTGTCAATCCGCCACTGCGAGCGCGCTTCCTCCACCTCGTTTCCATGGAGCGTTGCTAGGATTTACTCGCGCGAGAATGGATTTGAACTGAAGAACGCCGAAGATCGTATGGTGAACAGATGGATCACTTCCTGTGTGAAAGAAGAGGCGTTATATACTCTTCCAGTTCAAAGACGGTAGCAGTTCACTCCATTTAACCAAGAAGCAGACGATCCCACTGTGCCCCCTTTATGCTTCTTGTGTAAAGTCAATGTAAATTTTCACAGAGGAAGTCATGAAGAAATTATGATTACCTTGTTGGTTACTTTGCACCCCCTTATGGTCACTTAATTGTCATTCTGTACATATTTCTGGTTGATTGATTGACTGCCCATCCAAAAAAGTTCACAAATTCGTCCTGTACCTACTGTAAGTGCCTCTGTTTTTTCATCTGTCACACACCTGTTGCACTTAATTTATATCTCATACATTCATTTAGATACACATTTATAGAATATAAATACTTTCATCCTTAACTGAAACCTTATAAAATAACACGAGTTTCACAGACAGTACATTGGCACATGGTCAAATACCAAAGAAGTTTATTTCAGTATGATGCAATTCAATCTATCAGTCCAGCAATAAATCCTGGCTGTCACCACGGAACTGACTTTGATTAGGCGGAGACTCTGTGTTGACTGTTTACCACTGTAACTGTAACTGTAATTTCTTGGTGAAGCATTTTGTGGTGTCCTTTCATATGGATTTTTACAAAAACATTGCTGAACTAAACTTAAATGTGTTTGTTTTATCAAATAATAAAAAATCCTGAACACTTTACTTTCTATTAATTTGCCATTATATCCTCAGTTTTTGACTCATATTCAACCCGGCCCCCTTTACATTGATTGACAGACGGGAAATCCAATCAGAACGCTGAACCAGAACACTGGCCAATGGCCGTTGACGCCGTGGTTGCTGCCTGTGAGATTTGTGTCAGGGTATAAAAACTCAAAATATCAAACACGGAAGAGAGAAGGAACAGTCATCGCTGTTTTGTCACCAACACAGATAGTCAAATTTAACGTCCAACGCAGTGTGGAGATAACTTAACACCATGTCAAGAAGATGGGACATTGTTAAAGGTCAGTGTGAGGCAGTGTTTTGTTATTAGCTTTGGTTCGTGGCTGGTTCATCGCTGAGTTTCATTTACTGAGAACTCGGTGGGTTTCAGCCAATGTGTCGCAAGTTAGCTTCCCAGTAAGCTAGCAAGCTACCACGGTCGGTCATTTAATGTAATGGTCAGTGGTGGTACATTGACGTGAGCAGTAAATCCGCGTCTTTTCCATACTTTAACCACATGTGGTCTCTACCTGTCAGGAGGCGCACCTATTGACAGAATCCGAGAAAACTCGAGACTGATGCGTACACACGTGAGTATGATTCAGTCCCCTGGAAACTATTCTCTTTTTTAATTATTGCTGTGGCACAACTGGTCTTTCAGGTTGGGAGTGTACTGGTGGTAAAGTGCCAACAGCGCCACCTGTGATAACCAGAGGCCACTGGTGTCAGGTGTGGCAGCTTCCCCAGTGGTCAGGTGGTGAAACTGGCATCTGTAAGAAAGCAAACAGAAACACATGGAGCTGGTTTAGTTGACAGTTGACAATTGCAGAGGAAGAAAAATCAAAGAATTTGACTTTTGGCTGATTTCAAATTTCTTTGTCACTTACGTATTCAACTGATAATTTAAACCATACATTACTGTGCACATTTTATGTTGCTGATCCGTCTTAATTTCAGGAAACTTTGGTGGATTATATAAATGGACGTTACCCTAACAACTCCATCATGAACGTACTCGCCACTGGCTTATTTGGTAAGACCTTTTCTGAATGTTTATTTTAAAGTGATGATGGAGAAGAGAACTGGCAACAAACCACCACTGATTTTTTTCAGACTGATTTTTTCCCCATTTTTTTTGTGATATATTTATATTTAATATATATATTTGTTATGATATCTGCAGCAGAAAAGAGAGAGAGAGAGCATGTAGTTGTTATTCCTGATAAACCCTAAATTTGCCAGAGATGTGACTGAGGGTCCTCACATCTGTGAAAACCCTGAAGCTTAGTTCAAACACACATATTTGGACAGAAGATCAACATTATAAAAAGTGTGACCTTCTCAATAAAACACATGGAGCAAAAACACTGATAAGTACTGTTTCAGTTCAAAGATGTGGACTTTGAATTGAAACAGTACTTTGGCTGTGACTGTTTCACAATCACAAGTACAGACAAGAGCACAGACAGCAGTTTTGAAGAAGCACACTATTGTCACTATCTGCTGTCAGTCAGCGAAGAGATAATGATGATACTGAGCAACTACAGGGGGGTGATATTTTAGCAACATGCTCCAGGAAGATCAGACATTTTGATTTTTTTTTTTTTTTTAAAGAACACAGAGATAAAACATATCTTCACCCTGTTCTTTAAATGTTATTGTTAAAATCTCTTTCAGACATGTATGTTCACTAGAATAAATGAATGGCTCTTTGTGTGTTTGTCCGTCTATGTTTCAGGTTATGATTTTAGGACGTATGACATGAGTCAAGACCTCATATATTCTGATGAGGATGATGAGGATGATGGCGACGACGATGACGATGATGACCCTTTTAATCCAAACATGGCAGCTCGCAAGCCCTTGGAGCCACATCCACGGATAACACAACTCACTGACGAGGTAACACACTTCCTGTTTTTATGAATTATTTTTGAGAATTTCTTGAACATTGTATTAAATGTATTTATTTTTTCAGGAGGCAGATAGACACGCACAGGAGCTGATAGCAGAGGAGGAGCGACGTAAGGAGAAAACAGAGAGGAACAAACGTAAAAAAATGGTCAGTGTTGACCAAGCCTGAAGTTTAAATGAATGAATTTTAAGTGCACCTCATAAATTTTTTTTCCCCGTCTCTTTTATAGCGTAAAAAAGAGAAGAAGCGACTAGAGAAAGAGAAGGAGAATGCAGCTAAAGAAATTATACCTGTGAGTCTTGTTTTACTCGTAGCTTTAAATTTCAGTGAATAGATAAATCAAAGCTAAACTTTTGCCATGGCCAGTCTGATTATTTCTAATGCAATTTCTTTCAGGAGGAAGAACAAGGAAAGTCCGACTCAGAGAATCAGGACGAAAATCCTATTTTTGAAAGTAATGCAGAATCAAATGAATTTCCTGAATGTGATAAAAGTCAAAATGAACCCGCGGCTGCTGGAGGTGATGAAAGCAGTGGTAATAATAAAGAAAAAAATCTTGTGAAGACGAATAACAAAGAAGAGAAAGAGGAGGAGAAAGAGGGGGAGGAGCAAAAGGTTTGTGGAGAATTTACATTTCTGTTTTTTTTGTGTCACATTTTGGATCAGAATTACTGTGTGTGTGTGTGTGTGTGCATGCGCATGCGCCCATTTTCTTTTTCATGTGCTGATGAACTTGACAAGAAAAAGTGTAGAATTACATTCAGACGTATGATATGTCAATACTCCGCATCTTAATGTATGTACATGGAAGAATCTGGTGTCACTTGACGTTAAAATGTTTGCAGTATCAGATCAATGCATCTAGATGTGTTGCTGTCTTTTCAGCTATTCATCATGATTTCAGGAATGGCATGACTTTCTCATGAGAATGCCTTTCCGAGGATTATCATAAAACAACCACCTTGTCTTTCCCATCCACAGGATTTGGATTTAAATAATTCATATGCTTCAACTGCTAAATCGGTGCCGGAGGAGACGTGTAACCAGACGCCTGCAAAAGACACAAAACAGGAAAAAGTAAAATTACCAGAAGCTCCGCAGCTTAAAGAGGAAAAGCCAAAAATTGTGGAGAAAAACAAAGTTCAACAGAAAAAGGAGGAGAAACATGAGCCCAGTAAAGAGGTGGGAACAATGAAAACCTGCTATTTACATATGTTTACTGTGCAATTCTGACTAAAAACCTGAAATTCAGAAACCTACTTGGGTTTCTTTGGGTTTGTTTTCTGGTTTTATAGCAAAAAAAATAGATGAATATTTGAAATGATCATCAGCTCTGAAACATGAGAACCTGATTTTTCCTTTACACGTCTCACTCTGTGAGCATATCTTTTGAATAAACCTTTATGAATAATAACCAGCTAGACCTGGTTACTTGGCAACATGCAAATTGACTTGTGTGTTGTCTGGAGTATTAGTCGTGCTACACAGATGAGACTAATGCACCAACACTGTTTTCTACAGAAAACTATAGATCCAACTGTAGAAGAGTATGCGAGAAGAAGCAGAGAGCTGGCTGGTAAGTTACATTTTCCATTAACATTTAACATTTATCATTTATTTTAATCATAAAACAAACATGGAAGTACTGACTCACTAACACAACTACACTTCCCCTTCCTGCCAGGCACAGGAAATCGTCTGGCTGCCTCTGGTCAGTACGAGATGGCAGTGAAGTGCTTTACTGATGCCATTAAATTCAACCCAAAGGAATTAAGGTAAGAACGTGGACTTGAAATGACTTACACTGTTGTAATTTAATGTTTACGGCTCCCACAAGCAGTTAAACCATTGGGTGAATTATGTTTCAGGTTGTTTGGAAATCGGTCACTCTGTTACGAAAGACTGCAGCAGTATGAAAACGCTCTCAGGGATGCTGATGTAGCACTCTCCATGGAGCCCAACTGGGTAAAAGGTTTATTCAGGAAAGGCAAAGCTCTGTGTGGGCTCAAGGTAAATCACTGCACCTTAACACCGCTTATACTCTACTGCTACTGTTGTTATGATGTGCCCCCAGATACTTTGAATACTCCCGATGTTTTCTTCTTGTTTATAGTTTTTCTAACTGCCTCAGCAGTTATTATCACAAACACACCTATAAAACATAAAGTCCAGACAAAACCTAAGCTGCAGAATACAGTAGATGTTTGTTCCTAGGAATGTGTGCCTTTTGAATCTCAGTGTTATGTGGCTGAGATCATCTTGTTTAGGATATTTTTAAAAGCAACTTATGTGGGAATACTTAAAAAACATGCGTGGTTGTATGGGACTATGAATAAGCTGGATTGGTTTGAGATTGATACTAAAAATGTTGGACGTTTTGGTTTTGTAGCCTCTACGATGAAAATTCTCAACATTACAAATGCTTACATAAAGATATTAGTGCTTTATTACATGAGCTAAACTTTTTAAATCTTTTACTTACTGCTTGCGATTTCTCTTTCCCCTCTGCAGAGATACTATGAGGCCTCACTCATCTACAGGCAGGTCCTGGATCTGGAAAGTTCGAGTGCCGAAGCCATGCAAGAGCTGAAACGAGCACAGACATTACACCTCATGGTGGGAAAGTCATGTAGAAAGAACACTTTACAAGAGAAAATGTTATTCCCTCTTCAGAGGAAAGGTTCTTGTTCCTGTTAAATGAAGTTAAACTTGAGAAAATTATTGTGCACGTCAGATTCGCCTGAATACAGAAAGATGCCAAACCAGTTTTACTCACTAGTTTCTATTAAACACAGTTGGACTTCTTCCTGTGGATACATGGAGCCAACACAGAGATTTCTATTAGGATAAAAACACACTGTCTGAGTTTGAGGCATTTAGATGTGGTTTCTTTAATGTCTGCACAGTGGTATCACTTCAGATTGTTTTCATGCACGTCTGTTTTTAGGAAATGGGTTTCACCTGGGCGCAGAGCACCGAGGCCTTGAAAGCTCACACCACATTAGAGGAAGCTGTTGACGCTCTGTTTAGTGGTAACAGTAACCAAGCTGCTGGAGGTAAATGTCACATAATGTGTCCTCAGACATGAAAGCTGTGAAGACGACAGTCACCTTGTCCTGGTGTCCTGGGGCCTGGACTCTTTAATAACTGTTCACTCTGTTCAGATGCCGCTGCCAGTTTTGACAACACAGACCAACCGGTGGTGCTGGTAGAGGACGAGGATGATGGAGAGTGGATTGTCCGACAGTCGGCCCGCACCAGACCACTGCAGGTCAGAGACGCTGATGCTCTGGACCGGAACAGGTCGAAGTCCCAGTCGCCAACCCCTCATTCAAGGAGTTCTGTGAAACCGTATGTTTACTGGTGTATTATTTATTCCAGAAGTTTTAATACAACTGTTCTCTCATCCACTGAACAACGTTAAAAACTACTGTTCTACAATAAAAGGTCTTGTTCAGGATGATTTGCTGAGACGTACCCAGAGCGCAAGATCATTTTGTAAATTGTTAATTCGTCTTTTCATCTTCTGCCTGAAGGGAGCTCTTCTCCATTTGGGTCGGATCCTTGGCTCCTGCAGTCACCTACGCAATACTTCACGAGCTCTTCAGCAGGTGAAGTACAGCGGTCTGAGCTGCTTCTTGCCTCTCAGCCTGTTTCTGTTTGAGGATCTCACTATTTCGTAAGTGGAGCTTTAATTCCTGGACTGTTAACTCGTATCTCTGTTTCTCTTTTTCAGAGTTGGGGCAGTCTACAGTATCAAGATGCTGCTGGAACAACAATGTGCCTTTGTGAACTACACGAGAAAGGAAGACTGTGACAGAGCCATTCAGTGTTTTAATGTAAGTGTCTGTTTACTTACTGATGCAGAGGTGGAGATAATTGAACTTATTGTCTGGGGCGGCATTTGTTAGGATGAAGGGTATCGAAAGTGAACGTCAGTAGCTGTATCTGTAGTTGACATAACATTAGCATATTTAATGAGATTTTAATGGGTCTTGCTCTTAAGTCATTAAAGTGTATGTAGTGTTAAAATCACTCTGTCTTCTTAAATCCAATTTTGAACTGGGTTTTTCTGATGTATCATGTTTGATCAGCTGATGAGCAAACAGGAACAGTAAAGACGTCATTGCTGTTGTGTTGGGATAGATCCTGTTGAACAACATGATTGTCATTTAGGGAGTGGTTCAGTGTGACTCATGAATAATGACCAAACTTTTCAGCTGGAGTCACCAAATAAAGGTTTAAAGAAATTAAAAAAAAAAAAAAGTGTAGATTCCCTATATATTAGAAATGACACTCAACGGCACTGAAGTGACAAATGAAGACTATTCCTGTTAGAAGTGCAAAGTATAAGATGTGAACCTGAAAGTATTTTCGGTGTACTCAGATGCTGGCAGACTATAGGAGCTGTCTAAGTAGAGCAGGAGATTGGAGGATATATTTTTGATGGCATGTTATTAAAGCAGTGACTGACATCTGCAGCTTTCACTTTGGCAAGATTTTCTTTCTTAGAAAGTTTGCTTCTCTCAAACCGTAGCATTATTTTCCCATCATGGGGAAAAGCTTCTTTTCATTTTCCAGAGGTCGGCCGAAATAGATGCTCAAAAAATTCCTCCACAAGTTCCCTTGAAGTTTGTGTTTTTCAATACTTATTTTACACTGTGCAAGGAAAACATGTTGTTAAACGTGTCAATTAAAGTTATCAAGTATCAGGCTTCTCTACTTTAGTTGTTGGTTTACACTCGTCCAGTGTGACTGACTTATTTTGTGCACTGCTGTGTTAGTTGGTAATCTAATGTCTTTAGTGTTTTTAATACATGTAAAGATGCCACTTTGTGTTTTGGGAAACTGATATGGATATAATTTTACTATTTTCTGACATTTTATAGATAAAATATTTAGATTATGGAAAAAGATGGACAAATTATTTTTGTTGTTTTACCTTTACAGATATACAGCAGTTTAAATTTAGTCAATAAATTGAGATTTTCACATTCGCATTTTGTAAATAACCATTAACTCTTTGTCTCCTTCAGGGGATGGTGCTAGAGGGGGCTCCACTGGCTGTTC
This sequence comes from Caranx ignobilis, assembly GCA_021432705.1. Classification (NCBI taxonomy): domain Eukaryota; kingdom Metazoa; phylum Chordata; class Actinopteri; order Carangiformes; family Carangidae; genus Caranx; species Caranx ignobilis. The sequence continues at coordinate 102,041 of JAFHLA010000217.1, read as the reverse complement.
GATATCCCAGTAGACACCAAAATGGACCAGGCACCTTCAAATCAGCATCCACTGACCCATTTTTACACTCAGTGTAAGAACATTTCCACAGTTTCGATTGAACTCATCTTTGAGTCAAGAATTATTTAAAAGGAAAAAAATCCATATTTTTCCCCATAAGCCATAATTTATGTGTTTTTTTTTTTTGTTTTTTTTTTTTTAAATTGTATTACAATTTTAAAACTCGCTGGATGGAAATGTCATTCACAGTGTGGTTGCCGGGTTTGCCAGCTGTTTTAAAAACCTTTCTACTGGTTCAGAGAGTAAAATATTAGATATTAGGTAAAGAGTAGTCCTGGCTCTACGGGGCTTCTTGCATAAGGAAGCGTCTTGAAGTGTCATGTTTTGTTGTTTTCTGCTGTTGTTGCAGCCCATACAAGAAGGAGTGTTTTTTCTGGAGGACCACAGGCTGCACAAGGCAGGACTGCACCTTTAGACACGTCCCAGAGCACAAGAACATCGACAAGGACAAATTCACCGGACGACTGGGTCGTATAAACATGTAGGAGATCAAAAACACTGAGGTTTGACACTGTGGTGGTGCCGACCCGAGCTGTTTGTATTCAGCCCTGTTTTTGTTCTTGTGACAGTTCAACCGCTAAACATAAAAAAAAAAGAAAGAAAAACTGTGTCTGACATTATGTTAAAGATTTTGCACCATGACAGCCCACCACTGTTGCATGAGTACAAATCCATATTGCTGTATTATAGTAAGAATTCATGTGCCTTTTTTATGGATACATTTAATGTCCATCAGGCTACGATCAGTCCTTTGCAGTTTTGTCAGGGATTATAAGAGACTGTGTTAAATTTCTTAAATTTTTACTTTGTTCCATTTTAAAAAATTGATTCAACAGGTTTTTCTGTTGACTCTCAGTCACCACTAGGTGGCAGCGTTGCTTTTATCCCTTAACTTCAGAGTACTGGTTAAATTTAAAGGCTCTGGTTGAGTAGTAAGAGGAGCACTGAATGCATCATATCTTATTTTGAATCTGTGTATATATGTTTATTAGCTTTGCTTTTTGTGTGCGTGTGGGGGGGGTGACTAATGGTTTGTTGTATAAATTTGCCTGGTCTGGGATCTAATGTGTTTAATTTGAGTGATGTTTGGATGCAAACTGTGATACAGGAAGTGTTTGTTTTATCACAGATGAGCCAAAAGGGAATTAAAGCCTCAACTCTGAATGTGTTAATGTTGCACCACACACATTAACATATACAGTACAAGACCAAAGACTGGGTGTAGGTGGAGTAGTATAGATACGCCTGGATAAGACTCACTACCTAGAATATAATGAAGTCAGTCTTGAGGCTAAAGCACGATTCAGGAGCAGGGGTTTTCAAACCTCAGCGTGCACCACGGTGTGTGTGAGAGAGAGAGAGAGAGAGACTGTAGCTCTCTGCCGTCCCATCACCAAAACACCACCAGATTAATCCCAGCAGCAGCTGTGTATCCTGTTGCCGTGTCCTTGAGTGAGAAGCCCTCCAGTCTTAGGTTAGCCTGAGTTTTAGAGTGCTGCTTAAAAGCCTGAAAAGTAACTGTTGTCCCAGAGATTTTTATCTAAAGCGAAGTTCCTCTAAGCCTAAAATGCCTCGTTTCAATCTCCCCGGACTGTGTCTCCTCGGTGTTAATGTGGGTGGGATTTGTGTAGATCCCTCTGTGCTGAAGCCCAGCAGGTTTGTTATTTGACTCGAAACGATTCAAGGTCGCTTTTGTGACTCCTGTTATGCAATGTTTGGGGTGTGAATTACAAAACCTTCCCAAAGAGCTGAATAATTACCTAAAAACGAGGCTGGAGCAGAGAGAGGGGAAAAAGAGTCGAGGCGTTTAGCTGTGAAAAGTGCTTAGTCTCGACCTTACAGGCAGAGCAGCTGTACTAGTGGGCATTAATTGGCTGATGGTGGCATACCTCACAAAGCCCTTTTGATCTGTGGGAGATCTGAGAGCATGAAAGGCCTGTAATACTAATAACATGAACTCTGGTTGAACCCATAGGCAGCACTAGGACATGTGGTTGATATATTACCAACCTACAAAATGGGTCTATATGTAATCTTATTGGTCTGCTTGGCTTTGCCCCACTAGAAACCTGATCAAATGCAGATAAAGACCGATAAGAGCCCGGGGTTCACAAACTGGCTGGACTCAACATCCCACCACTCTGAGCCGGACAAAGCCAATCCCTTATTTAACTAAAGCAAACACCAGGAAGATTAAGTGCATCTTGTTAAAAGGCTGCCTGGCTTGTAGAGCTTTTAACAGATTTCTCTTTTCTCTCTCCCTACCAACAGGAAGGGGGGAAAAACATAGGAACAGAAATTAAAAAGCGGACATGACATGTCACTCTCCCACTCTTTGCTCTGTGATATATGGCTACGCTGCTAAAAATCCTCTTCACTCCTCCTGAGGCGTTTTTCCAGGCAGTAATTAAATTCTTTTAGCGCTGGGATACATAATCTAATTTTTATTCTAATTCTGTGGTTTCCCTCCGCTGGTAAATAAACCATTGATGTGACAAGAGGGAGTAGCTGAGTCATGCTGTATATCAACAGTCTGATTTGCTTCTCAGGAAGCCAAAATAAACGCTCCACTGCAGCTTTGCAGCTGCTCCGAGCTTCAGGCCTCTGCTCGAACCTCATAACCTCTCCAGTGGGGCTGCTGCTGTTTGCTTGTCCTCTCTAAAGGAGTGACACTTCAAATAGGTCAGGGTGTGGGTTTTGGCGCAACGCACTAACGTTTCTGTGGCACGTTTAATTTACCTACAAGTTTTTCTTTTGCAGTTTAAAAGGCATCGTCATCATCATTTGGACATGTACATGTGATTATAACACATCCACACTGTCCTCAAGAGAAGTTTACAAGGCTTTTTGAGTGTTTTCCAATCTAAATTAATACCTTAAGTGTGTTTTTATTTCCTCTAAACTTTAATTTATTTAATAAGGAGTATTTATTGACAGAGAAATATGTTTGTTGTGGTTGCTGTATAAACTGGATAACAATTTAAAAAGTGTCCTATAATGAGCATGATAACTGAAATCAACAAGATGTAGAGATGGAGGACTCACACACAATGGAGGAGGCATCTGGTTCTCTGCAGCCTCTTTCCAACGCTGGCTGGATTCCTTTGTTGTTCTGTGAAATGAATACAGTAATTGTCACAATGAGAAATTGACCTTCCCGTTAATCTAGACAGAGGCTCCCTTAACAAGTTAAAATAGCGCAAACCCAATTAGGGAATTGATTGCTTGCTTTCATTTTCCTTCATTTGCATCAGGGTCATATAGAGAAGATAAATTAATGGCTGCCCTTTTGTCCACACTGTCATTCCTGCTTGCAGAGTATCTAATCCAAAGAAATGAGCAGGAGAGAAGTCTTTTGTCTCCCCTTGACCAACTCATCACCGATAATCTGCTGTACAGAAGATTAGAAAGCCCTCACTGTGTCACACTGTGAAAATACATTAGATTTTATGTTAATGAGATAATTTGATGCACCATTGAAAGGACAAGTCAGTGTCTATTCAAATTAAAACGTCTTTATTTAGTCAAGACCAGACTGAGAGAAACTGCAACGTGAAAAACTATCACTGAAAACCACACAAAACAACAAGCTGTGGTGGTGGTGGTGGGGTGGGGGCCAGTTTATGTGGCTGTTTTTTTATCAATTGACAAATCCATGATGCACTTTATTCATACAAACACATCTTTTACTTTACACCTCTGTTAGGATTAGACTTAAAAGGTGTGGTTCTGTCGTTCATTAACTCTGTTCATCTTTCTAGAGGAATATCGGGTCATAATAAGGAAACTTCACTGTGCCACTATAGAGAGAAGACAACAAATGTTTTCACTGATCACCTCCTGCTGAAATGTGTCTATTATAACATCTCTTACAATAAAAAAACAATGTTGTCAATCCCAGTCAGTGTGGTTTATTATATATATTTTATAGCAGAATAGAAGAACTTTAGTAAAATATTGACTATCACCAGATTAATCCTGTTTTAAATGCATGTTTTTTGTCTGAAAAGACAAAGAAAAGCGATTAAACTACTGCACAACAGTTGTTTAAGCGTGGCTCAGCAGGAATATAAAGATTACAACAGTCTAAGTTAATAGGATAATATAAAAACAACAACAACAACAACAACAAGCTCATGATCCTCTTCACACCCACGTCTTTATGTTCCTGCACATACAGTATGTTCAATAAAACTGTTGGTCTACATCCATAATGTACACCCCCCTGTTTATTTTCATCTGAATAAATTATTCAAGTGTGCAGGGTTTTTTTTTTTTTTTTTTTTTTAATGCAAGCGTGTGCACATTTATGTTCACACACCGCGAGGCTGCGGGGCAACAGGGAGGATAATGGCACTGACTCCCTTTTTTGTCGTCGTCCCTGATAAATGGCAGTTTAAAGGTTGAATCTCACATCTCTTTCATCTTCTTCAGACATGCACAGGCACAAATTCTGAGCGTTGTCACTTTATTTTGGTCTTTGTCCCTGTGATCGATTGAGAAATGGCCTGCATGGGAGCGCAGTGTCATTAACATGATTAGAGGCTTGTAAACAGAGAAGGCCTTTGGGTTTTCAAGACACCGCTGCACACAAACGTGATGTAAAGCTGGGCATGCCTCAACCTGCGATTCCTTGAGGTATTTACGTGACTTGATGGGGGGTGGGGGGGTGGAAGGGGGCAAATATGTGGCCTGTGTGCATTGTAAACATTCAAAACCACCAGTCAGGTTGTATTTCATCTTGCTATCGACCTACATATCTGGAAGTAACATGTTCAAGGGCATGAAGAATGTCACAGCCTGCAAATCCTCTCATTGTTGCCCTCGAGCAGTTTGACTTCCCAATAATAATTGATGCCCGTTTCTATACATCACCGTCCTCATTCCTGCACAACTCTTCTCTTTCACACTTTGTCCAGTGACTTTCTTCCATTTAGTGCCACTCATGTCTCCAAAAAAAACCATAGATTAACCTCTACAAGACTGAACAAAATAATGTCGCCATTAATCTGCAGGTTATTCCTCAGACAGTGATTTATAGCAGGAGACACTTGCAATAAAACTTTGCCCCCCAGGCTGCACCAAACTGTGCGCTTCCTGTACAAATGAAACCTGCTTCCTTTAATGCAGATAATGCTGAGTGGCGTGTCAGCTTGGTTAAAGTGCTCTATTAAAAAGGATGGGAGTTTATGAATGGGAAAAGAAAATGATTCACCGCCGATTTTTGTCGCTCAGTCCTTAAAGGCATCAATTTAGTCAAATTTATCTTCATTACTTAACCAGTTTGCACAGCGCCGGGCTTTATTGTTTAAGCACCTTGTGTATGAGTGAGACAAGGCAAACAAGGCAGTTCGCTGTGTAATGTTTACCAGCCATTTAAGAAGCACTGAGGAGGCTGTTTATCTCTCTTCTGGTTTTAGAGGCTGTGTAGCAACCAGGATGTCTGGGACGATTTAAGACTTCCTCCTGCTCACTCACTCACTCGCCCGCTTGCTTGCTTTCCCTGTTTGAAAATGCTGCAGAGGATCCATCTATTCCTCCCGTTGTAATGAACCTCCCTGGGGGCCCGGGCGCACCATGTGAAGACGCCTTAGCACCAGAGCGATTCATTACCTCGGAAATGTGAGCTTTTGTTCCGTTTTCAGCAGAGCCCCATTAATCTTGGGCTGCCTCCTGGCATGCAGGCCAGGTACTGCTTAGGTAATTACAGTTAATCATCATTCAGACGTGCACATGGACTGCAGGCTCTTCAGTGGTTTCTGTGCAGGGGCAAATCTACCCCCTCACACTGCTGTTTACCCCCCACTCTAACTATAACTCTGCATCCCACTTGCACCATAAAAAGCCTAATTTCTCCCTTTTTTCTTCCTTTTTGTCTTGGTAACCAAACCCGCAAGAGTTTTGGTAACAGTGCCAGGTAAGATTTGGCTGCAGTTGTACAGCAGTAGCCTCCAAACACAAACAAGTAAACACCCCAGCGCCGCCTCCCCCCGGCCCCCACCGAGCATTTCCACTATCCAGCTGTCACTGCTGCACAGTTACTGGGGCCTACTGTTCACCTGCCGATTATGATTGTGATTAATGGACAGATTATAAGAAGGATGATTTTCAGGAGCAACAAGCAGAAAGAGGCCATCTGTATCTGGGCTTACTGCAGCAGAAGACCACGGAGAGAAGGATAACTTCATCATCCCGGGCTCCTACTGTCTCTGAAAACATGGAGAGATAAATATATATTCAGGGCTTGAGCAAAAGTGTAAGTCATTTTTGGTGTTGCTGTAGGAATCCAAGTGTTAGTCAGTCCAAACTAAAACATTGGATGGACATTCATGGTTCCCAGATGATGAATCTACTTTACTCTCCTTCCTTTTTCCCCAGAATCACCATGAGGTTATATGTGGTTTCAAATGAAATGTCTCAACAGTTATGCAATGAAGTTTTTATGAACACATTCGTCAGACTAACATTCAGCCTCAGCTTCACTTTGTGATTAGTGCTAATTAGTAAATTGTCCCCATTTTTACATTCAAATTCAATGGAACTTGAATATAAAATACAGAACAACACAAGCCCGGCTGCTGGTGCATGTGGCGGAAAATGTAATAATAACCCAAAGTGCATTATTATATAATTCCACAGAAAGGAAGAAAAGACTATTTCCACAGTGAAAACAATAAAGCGCTGCTTTATCATTCAGCATCTATAAAATATTCAGTCAGTTAAGCCTATGACTTCTTACCCTATGATTTGCAAGAAAGGGGCACAAAGAAAACATTTACATCTGCATCATCGATTTTCATGTTGTTTTGTTTTTCGCTGTGACTAAACTTAGCGATTACCTGCTTTTTCCAAGAAGTGTCTTTCAATAGGTTGTAATCTACACACAGGTGAAAAGAAAGGCACTTATATTATTCTAAGAGCAAGAGAGACTGGGAGATTTTGACAGTTAAATGTTAATGCAAATGAAGGCAGAGGCCTTTCTGTTCTGACTGACTACATTAGATTTACTGCTGGCATCATAAATTTGCTCAGGACTCCTTGTGGGTCTTGAAAAACAAACTAGCTGTGCCGATTTTCCTGTCTGCCATGAGTCACCTGTGCAAGAGTAGGTGTCACTTTTCAGAGATGTTTCCGCAACAAAACGCTTCGCCTGTGTAGTTCCCCAGAAGAACATCGAGTCAGTCAGCCATTCAGCAGATTAAAAAACACAACAGCATCTGGGGAAACTGTGAAGACTCTTGATCAGCTCGCTGTTGCACATTCCTCAAAAAAAAAAAAAAAAAAAAAAGCAGCCACAAGCTCTCGGGGTATTGATTAACATTTTAGATAAGAGCAAAGAAGAGAATCAATGTACGCTGTTCTATTAGCAAAACGTGCCCTTAGCGGTTTGTTGTTTGTAATTTGAATGAAGATAAACCTGACGCTTAAAGGCTGCAGCCAGTGGCAAATGAGATAGTTTGAGTCTGGTTGACCTCCTTCAAGGAGAACAAAGGCAAACTCAAACACGACCGCGCTGTTGTTTGCTTTGCTTGATAAAAAAAACAAAAAGCTGAGATGGTGGTAATGGCAGAGTACACTGAAGTCGTTTGAGTCCTGTCTGTCGGAGATGAGAAATGAGCGAGGGCAGCAGTCTGTTATCTGATGTCAGAGCAGGGAAGAAAGCTTTTCTCTGAGCTGTTTTTCACCTGTTGGGTTGTGTGTTGTATACAGAGTAGGGAGAGAGAGGCTGGGGGATGCAGTGACAGTGCCATCATCCAGACACACTCATGCATGCGCAAAGAATCAAAAGGAGTTTCTTCAGCTTCTTCAGATCTCTATTGACTGGAAGTCAATGTGAGGCATACATATTTCTGTGCACGATGATGTTTTGGTTAAATCTGGTGATGCTCATACATAAAAAAAGATATCTGTGCTCAACACATTAGCATCTAGTTATCGAGTTCAAAAAACTACAAAACACTCACAGCTGAATACACAAATATAACATCAGCAAAAAAGTGCTCTGAGCCCAAACTGGCTCCTCATCATACACAGAGTGGACACATCTCACTGAAGCTTGAACCTTTCGCTAATTTAAAGCAGCTCTGTGGACTTCTTGTTCATATCCACCAGGAAAGGCACATTGCTGCTGTTTCTGTAGCAGTGTGCCTGCTTTTTCATTGTCACTGGCAACTCCAATCACATTTTATAGCTTTACTTGATTTGACCGATTGACCGATCAACATTGGAAAACACACCGCACCTCATTTACAATCAAGATGTTGCTGCAGATGAGGGAGTGTTGACCCATTTAGACGTTTAGGTTCCCTGTATATATGTATATATGTGTGCATATGACTGACAGTGGAGACGTGCTGCTATTGAAAATCTAAACATTAGAAACCTGTTCGACACTAAGGGGGGTCAAAAACTCGTTTTAGTTCAGGGGCCACATACAGCGCAATTTGATCTCCAAGTAGATTTTGTAAAATATTATGAACAACCTGAAATATTATGCCTCTTCTGTCGTCATCCTGAGGGCTGGATTGGACCCTGTGGCGGGCCGGTTTTGGCCCGCGGGCTGTACATTTGGCACCCCTCCCCTAGAAGACACAAACTACTGTCAACAAATTAAATATAAGGACAACAGGTGATCCTTCTAACAGTTATCGTCTGTCTGTCCACAGCCTGGTTTATCTGCTTCCTCTGTGCCATGGAGCGCCACTGTTGTCCAAAAACCTCTCATGAGTCACACACACACACACATTGCACTGGGTGACATATTCCTTCACTGCCATGAACACACAACACACACTATTTTGTAGTCGGTTCAACACACACACACACACACACACACACATACCGTCCTGCTGCTGTGGCACTGAACGTGTATCATCCAGAGATGAAAATAGTCCTCACCAAATACATTATTCACTTACATCCTGAGTCGTGTTTGCTAAACACATAAGAGCCCAGCCGCGTCAGGAAACAGTATTTGAGACGCGTGTTATCGTCAGTAATCTTCAGAGAGACGGATCATCACGTTGTTGTTTTCTCTCTTTTCATGGTGGTTGCTTCACAATAAGAAAGATAAAGACAAACAAACACCAGCCTTGTCCTTTAAAGTTGTACATAATCTCAGTTATTAACATTATTTGGATTATTAGGATGATGTAATGCAAAGACAAGCTCCAGATTCTTCCACTGATTTCAGGAAAGCACATCTTTTCAAACAGGGCCTCACCGATTGTTTGCTTTTACCTTTGTGTCCTCCGCACCACTGCCACCTTAAACCACAAGACACCTGTCCCTTTGTGTGGCACTTGTGTGTCCCCCCACACACACGCACACACACCCATTGAAAACCTCTGGGGTTTTCTGCCCAGTCATTTGGCACATTTTTGATGTTGAATCAAAAAAGACAAAATGAGAGAGCGAGGAGGGAGCGGGGAGGGAGAGGGAGCAATCTACGCTTTCCACTCCAGTGAAAGGCACTCTTTGTTGAGCACTCCTGTGTCGGCACCCCCTCCCCATCACCACTCCTCCCTCCATATCCACTCTTCACCCCCCCCCCCGCCCGCCCTTCTTCCCCTCCCCTCCTCTCCAAAGCCCGGGTGGATTTTTCATTAAATGCTATCAGAAATGTGACTGGTCCTATTCATAGGCAGATGGAGGGCTGGCTGTGCGGCCGGAGACCAATACCTTCACTGGAGAATGACAGGAATCTGGGCTGGAGGTGAAGGCCCGCGTGGACAGAGCAGGCAGACGTTAAAGGACCTGACAGAGGAAGAATAAATGAAAAGAAGCTGCTACACCTATTTCCTTTTTTTTTTTTTTTTTTTTTTTTATTATTATTATTATTTCCTCCTCACATTGTTATTTTCTTTGTGTTCCCCCCTCTTCTCCTAGACATGTTTAATATATTCCTGTGCACCAGTGTGTGTGTGTGTGTGTGTGTGTGTGTGCTCTCTCACTGTGATTTTCTCAGTTAGACCTCCCTTGTTTGCAGAGGAAAGAAAAACAGCCTCACATTTGTTATACTCAATGGAAGCTCAGTGTTTTCTCTCGTCGTCCTGTGGCACCCTCCAAGTAAGACCTCGTTGTCTTCATTTTCAAAAAAAAAACAGCTACTTAAAGAGTTAAGAGCACTCTGCCTAAACAAAACAACATATTGTGCCACTGTTTCGTCAGACAAACAAGGTGACCAGATCCATCCGCTGTTCATTTCTCACCAAAAGAAAGAGATGAACCTCTCATATTGTTAGAGAGCGGTCGATTATGTCACAGGACAATGGGAGGCAGCGGGTTGGAAGAAAACACAAACAATGATTTCCGCAACAGCAATTTAATCCTCTGGCGTTAAAACCTGACACAAAGTGGACAAAGGCAAGGAGGCTGGCACGAATAAACCCCTGAATCTAAGAGATTAAGCCAAAAAAAAAAGAAGAAGAAGAAGAAGAAAAAAAGAGGATCTTTTGTATAAAAAGGGCCTTTATCTGCTTTTGAAGTTGGTGAGACCTGCCAGCCGTCCTCAGCCTCTCTTTGTAACCAGCCCCAATGTCCCACAGCAAACCACCACCTCACTTTCATCTGCCCGTCATCTTAGGGGGCAATTAATGCCATTCAGGTCTACCCACTACAGAGAGAGAGAGAGAGAGAGAGAGAGGGAGAGAGGTGGTGGTGGGGGGAGAGAAAGATGGTGGGAAGGCTCATCTACTTGTTGAAACAGGGACTTGACAACAGTTTAGTGTAGCCTAATTTGGTGCATATAAGGCCAGTGACATTTCTTGATCTGATAAAATTCAGCAGCGCGGTGCTCCCCTCTCCTCCTATTATTTATATTTGATTGGGCTTGTGTTTACAGGCAGGCAGTGGTGGAAACCAGCCAGGCTGTTCCTTAATGAATATTTCACTGCCTTCACACAATAAGCCTCCCATGATAGCCCTGTGAATAACGTCCCGCTCTGCTCTGCAATTCTGCCGCGCGGCGTCGTGCAGCAATAACTCCGGCTCATACTTGATAAAGCTGCAATGTGAGGAGAGGCTCCGGGTTTTATCGTTGACCTTTTTCGCTCTCTCTGCTGTAGTTCCTTTTCACTCTGGGGACTTCCACTGTTTCTCCCTTTGCTGTTCTAATACAGTGGCCCCGGCCCTGACGTCTGCGAGAGGCAGGGGAAATAAAGCCTCCATTTGCATTACGTAATTTCATGCATTATTCAGAGCTTCAGAGAATCATTTCACCTAGACAACTCCTCAGAGGGCAGTGAGGAGATAACTGTTAGTGACAGGACTGGCTCATGAAATGCAGAGTGACTTAACCACCCAATCTGCAGATATTACCCCAGCCTGAATTGGAAATAGACACCGGTGCACTCACACAGATGCGCTCTGACAAAACTACACACTCGCTGTTATTTTCACTTTTCTTTTCTTCTTTTTTTTTTTTATCGCTGAGGGGGGAACAAGCGATATCAGATGCACATTTTTACGGTATATCTGTTTTATGATGCTCTTGATGTTTCAAAAAGGGGGGGTTTCAAAGACCGTGGAAAACTACAGCACAGATGAATGGTGCTATATGGGTAGGAGTTGATCTGCCTATTGCTTCTTCGCACACACACAAAAGCACAAAAGAGGCAAAGATTGTGAATTCAAATACTGTTAGATAATGATGTTCTATTTCTGCTTGTGCTTGCTTTTTTCCCCTCAGCGCGGCTCCTCTGCAGCCTGTTATGTTGTAGCCTTGTCAAAGTAGGGAATTTGTAAAGGTTTTATTGTCATAATCTTTTTTTCTTAATAGGCTGCATTAGTTTGGAAGCAGCATTCGCAGCAGTAGCTGTGAGTCCATCACAAGGCGAAGGCAAAGACAGCGCAGACAGGGCCAATTAGTGCAATCAAACAGCCACTGTAGTTCATAAGCTGCATAGCAGGGCTGCTCACAGCAACTGGACATTGTTTCTTTATTGTCCAAAGCTCACAACAGAACAGAGCCTGAAAAGAACCCGCAGCTCCAATGGTGGAGCAGTTGTTATCGCAACAAGGGAACACTGCAACACAGGACGACGGAGAAATAAAGCTTTCTCCTTCTAATCATAGACAATAGAGTGTATTTCATTAAGCCAGATAATGGTGTGTGCATTTCATTACCATAGATAACTAGGAATATTTAGATGAGGGATGAGGTGCTCATAAAGCGCCAGTTGGTAGCCATGGTAACATGGATCTTGGCAAACAAAAGAGTCAGGGAGAAATGTTTGCTAGGGGATGGAAAGAAAAGGGAAACCAGAGAACGGAGGGAAGGCAGGCAGGCAGGCAGACTGAGAGGAGCTGCAGAGCTCAACACACGGTCCCAGGCCAAAGCAACCAGACCAAACGCTTCCATGTTGTTTTTCTCTCCCTGCATCCAAAGAGGAGACTCAGGTGACCACCGTGATCTTTCTTTGTTCTCAAAAGTTAAATATGCTTCTCTCTGTAGGATACCGAGGATAATCATATGCTAATGTAGCAGTGGGCCAAATAATAAACTTAATCACCCAAATGTGGAAATCAGTGTGCGGTATAAAAAAAAGAAAAAACAAAAACCTATCCATCCATCTTGCTCCGCTCCTATGAATATTACAACCCCCTCATTCCCCCGCTTATGCTGCCAGTCAAACCTGACTTTATGTTGTGTGAATTTCAAATGAAGATACTTGCTGACAATAAGAGGGGCCTCTGAGCCTAAATCAGCCCAAACCGTGACCTTGACCTTGGGAGATGGTTTCTCATTCATCCTGTTTCAGAGCTGTCAGATTGAGGACAAAAACCAGGACGGGTTATATTACCGGCTATGACACTAAGGCAATGGAAATCCATTTCTTTTTTGGCAGCAAGCAGCATTAAGCCCTGCGCCTCAGATTTAAGTCTATCATTATTAAACACAAACATCATTTTGGGAAGCTGGGAAAATTAGGGGTTAGAGTGAATGACAACTCAATGCAGCTGATTTGGCATTTGCAAAAAAAAATGTAGCATTGATCACAGCTGCTCGCATTTTTCATCATAAATTGGCCAGTCGAGGCCCCTGACTCTGTAATTACAAGTCGAGTCACAACTGTGTCATTTAATTCAGCAGACTAAAACACACATTTTACACTATCTTGTCATGCATACTGTCCAAATATATCCGCTGATGGCAACTGAAGAGACATGGAGGAAAATGCTTTTGTTTCCCTGATTCTCTGTTTTTAGTAAATGTGCCACTTTGAATTTAAACGCACCACCACCTTTTGACTGTGTTTGAATGCGAATAAGACGAAGGTATGATATTTGCACTACAGCTGAGTTATAAACAAGAAATTAATTCAGACCCAATGGTGATGATGTAAAATCGCAGGATCTCCAGAGTTATACTGATCAATCTCGACTGCATCGTGAGCGTTTGTACCAAATTTAACGGCAATACATCCTGAATTTATCTTAAAACAACAAACATCAACCAGAAAAGTCATTTAAACATTTGCCTGGGAACCTTGAATGCTCCTTTAGATCCATTAAGTGGATGATATGTCTTTGCTGGTTGCTACAGGAACATCAGGGTATCACACTGGGATTCAGAAGTCACCATAAGATTCATTTTATCCGTGCCAAACTTCATACCAGCCCATACATTTCACCCAAAACCACGAATGTGGACTTCATAGTGCTCCCAGGAACAAGTCGATGGACCACCAAAGTCAGAAGGACTTTCATCCTCTGGGGACCAGAAGAAAGTCTGCACCAAAATTTCAAGGCAGCAGAGCCAATAATTCATGAGACATTTCCATCTGGACCAAAGCAGTGGACAGACAGATTGACCGACTGACCAACTGACATTGCCATACATAGAAATACCCTCCCAGCATGGTTAAAAGCCCCCTCAACAGATGACACAGAAAAATAACTACACATGACCTGCACAGGGAGTTCAGCCATTAGGTGAAAGCAGATAGGACTCCATATGGACAAGTGTGTTCTTGTTCCCCCTGATACTCCACTTTAACAGGACTGGAGCAAGTTCTATCAGACCTTTGATCTAAAAAAAAATCTGCTTTTTAAACTTTTATTCATCCTGGGAATCATTTTTCAGAGCGTACCGAGCGTGTTCTCTCACTATAACACCCTGCTTCACATTCAGCAGCACTCATCCATGTTTGGGAATCTCAATATTCTCGAGACTGCAACATCGATATGAAAATCTCAAGGAGCAAATTCATTTTTAGAGCTTTGCTTATTAACATTTTAAGATCGGATTGACATTCTGACAATAGGGTGAAGTATTTGCAATTTTTGTGAGAAGATTAAAGACAGAAAAGATGGAAAAGGGATTAAAGTGACTTTGAGTTTCCAGATATTATTTTGATATTCACAGAATATTAAATATCTGTCAGTAGTGGTCCGCAGCTAACGAGATGCAGGTTCCTTCAGTGAAAACATTCAGGGGGGAAACGGCGCACGCACACCCAAAAACAACATTAAACATGGGTCTTTGCATCTCAGAGCCATAACATCTCAGTTTTTGGCCTTCAAAGACCTTCCTGGAAAATGAACTGGCCCTGCAGCACAGCTGTGGAGCTGGTGGCACATCCAGCTTTCAGCTATATCCTAGGAAACCTGAGAAGACACCACTTCCAGGGACAAGAATCCAGCTTTTGTTATCTAAACATGGGAAGCCACAGTGAACGTCATTTTTCCGGTTTGAACAGCCAAAAAAAAAAAAAAAAAAAAAAAAAAACAGGTGAACAAACCACACACACACACACAACACACACACACACACACACAGAGAAAACAGGGTGAATCCAGCCTGTGACAGTCGGGTATGATAATGTGGATTCCCCTGATGATGATGATGTGTGTGTGTGTGTGTGTGTGTGTGTGTGAGTGTGCGTGTGGAACCAGACTCCAGGCTTGGCCCACAGTAATAAGATCAGCCTGTTTGGACCTGACAGGCTGAGCCTCTCTCAGGGTGGCCCATCTGGCCAGTGCCCAGGTTGCTGCGCCAGCCACCGGCTCCACTGTGCGGGGACCCATCTGTGGTCCTGTGTGGTATCGACCAGCACACTGCCAGGCCTGTCCCAGTCTGCACATGGGTACACTGGTCTGAGTGTGTTTTGCAGATGGGATAGTGGGTCAGCTAATAACAGCAAATCACTTGTAGTGAATGTTTTGCTGAGGTATACAGACAGGCCGGATTCACTGCTCCAAGATCAGGTCTGATGCAGGAACCACATCTAGTAATATTGGTAAAAGTCATGTTTTTAAATGGAGGGAATGACTCCACACTTGGGAAATAAAGTTATAATGTGTTTTTTGTTGATGAACAGACTAAACAAATAAGACAAAATATGATAATTAGTGCATGTTGAGATGCTGGTGGGCAAAGTTACATCTGTGGCAAGCATGGTAAACAACAACTGTTGACAAGGTTTTTTTTTTAATGATGCATACAAGATAAAAAAATTTAAAAAATACGAGAACTATATCTTGCATTAAGTTATTAAAAATAAAATGTCAATAATAATATGAGAGGTGAATAAGTGAATGACCATTTCAATGCAATGCAAAGGACCGGTCTTGCAGACACCTCCAGAGTCACACACTCCAGCTCTGGCTCAGTCAAACAGTATCATCCAATGCTCAGAAATATCTCCTGGTCAGCAGCAGATGTATCCGCTTGATCAGTTGAAATACCATCAATAACGAGCACCAAAGTCAGACAGTGAACCGAGATTGACTGATCTGAGCCACTGAATGATTGAACACAGGTAGGTGAGGTAACACTAAGGTGAGCAGGAGTGACACAGAGAGTTTGATTCAGTTTGAAAATGATAGCTGGATTTACTGAGAGTCAGTCAGTGTGTTTTATGACTGCAGAGTGACATGGACACTGTGTGTGTGAGAGTAAGTCATCAATGTCCTTTCAACTAACCCTGTGAAAGACGAGACCTGTAACCATGGTGATGGTAGACACAACAAAGATGGGTTTGCAATGCTTGGAAAAAAAACTTAAATTAAAATTTTGACAAATAATAATATAAAACAAACTTTTAAAAGCCAAATACATAAAATCAACTTTTAATTACTTTCTACTTTTTCCCCAATGACTCAAATTAAAAACTGAAATGAACACTAAACTAGCTGGACTAAGCTGATCAGCTGCAGGCTCCGGCTACATTTTAACAGTGGTATAGACCCTTTTCTTTACAAAACAGCTGATGGGAACCTGCTTTGCATTTCTAAGCCTTGTATATATCTCTTTATCATCACAGACCAAACACAGCGAACCTGACATTAAACTGGTAAATTTGACAGCAGAAACGTCTCCAGTGAACTGAAACACAAACAGTGACGGTCAGGTTTGAGGTTTTGATAATCTCTTCTCTTTAGTCAAACCTTTCCACATATTATTTTTTATCATTTTTGTCAAATTACAAACACCAGTGGAAGTAGAAACAGCTCCTTTAACTTTCTTTAATCAGTGTATAATCATTGAATACCTGAGGGTAAATCCTGACCGAGTCGAACACAGTTGTTTGTTGATAATCATCTGTGATCATTCCCTTATTCTTATTATTCATCTTTGCTTATTATTTTTTAACACATCACAGATAAGATTGGACAAAAAAAAAACAAAAATAACAACCCAACAATCTCTCAGACTTCTTTTTTTTGCCCTCAAAGCAGAACAACATCACCCTCACTGTCAACTCCATCAGGTCCCCAGCCTCTATCTCAGCACTGTGATACCCAACAACAACAACGACAACAACGACAGCAGCGAGTACAAACACAGTATTGGATTTTGACGGTGAACTTATTGTAGAGTACAAACCGAGAATGGGATTGCTATTCAGCCTTGTAGCCAATGAACCCAAATGCATTTTATCTGTTGCCTCAAAGTGCTCAGTTTCTTTGTAATTCAGTTTCAGGAAACTGAATGCGGGATGAGAGACTGTGGACATGACAGCGGCTGCATAGCTGAAAGATCACAAGAGACAGCCGAGAATGAGCTAATATGAGACGAGACACATCTGGCTCTGAGAGCTAATAGACTGTGTGGTAGAAGTGCATGAGGTTTACTGCATTAGCTGTAGACCACAAAGATGGCGAGAGTATTTTGGTACGAAGCAAATAGAATATTATATTTGAATCACATCAGAGTCAGTTTAATCATCGGGTTTTTACAGGAAAGAAAGCATCAGCAGTGAGCAGATTCCAGATTAAACTATCAGCGCACCACACACACACACACACACTCTGCAGTAAACCCATGTGTGCATTCATAGTGGGAGGAACATCTTAAGACATATGCACAATATCACTTGCAGTGTAACCAACAAATTCACACATATAATTCAATGTTCAGTGTTAGCATGCTAAAAATTGCTCTTAGTCAAATGCTAACTTTAAAGCTGAGGTTAGTTTTACAGGTTTATGGTCCAAAAAGCTAAAAGTTTGACCTAATGATGGTGGAGATCAAGGGGACCACCAGTCAATCCTGATGGGACCCTGGATATTTGCACCAAATATCATTGCAAACCATCCAAAGGTTGTCACAGCTTCAGCTAAACCCCAAAAATGTAAACCAGGAAGTGAAATTGTTCACTTGATAAATGAAAACTTTGACCTGGCTGCTAGTAAAAAAAAGTGAGTCATCACTAAAGTTATTAAAACTCGTCCTCTGGGAACCATCAAGGTCTGGACCACATTTCATGGCAATCTATCCAATAATTGTTGAGACTTTTCTTCAGTGTGGACATGTTAAGTAACCAACGTTGCCAGAGGCAAAAAGAGCACAAAGCAGGCTTTGGGCTGCAGCTACTCTGGTTGCAGCATGTTTGAAGCCTGGTGCTCTTTCTCAAATGGCATCAGGACATTTATGTTGTAAAGTCTGTGTTCGGAGGCCCTTTGCACTAACATACAGTTACATCTGAGACAGCTAACAGCTTTCAGAATTTATGAATGACTGTTAACTGCAGTGGGCATTTGTTTTTCATATTTTTGAGTCGTTACTTCCTTTTTATTGAGGTTTGCTCGCAGCCATGTTTCTTTGGTTCTGCCTGTTGAAGTTTTGTTGAGGCAGTATGAACATTTTCGTGCAGGTCAGCTCTGCAACTGACGACTGTTACATCCAACCTGCAGCCTACCTAATGCACATCACTAGGACGATGGGACATCACAAGGGGACAATGTAAGATCATTTGGATGCTTACTATCAAACCTTTTTACCTTTCATATACACACTCACCACTTTATAGCGCTATGTTACAAGTCATTAAGCTCCATAGTACTCTATATATTTCAGGCATGGGTGGCCACAATGACAATTAAAGCCCTGGCAGTTCTAGTGTTACTATTATGCTCAAACCATAAAGTAGATACACATATCAGCATTGTTTCAGCGAAGGTTATTTCTACCAAGGTAAAATACTACAAGTAGACTTCAAACGCCTCGCAGTGCACTCGCCTGGCTGCACAGTTTAAAAGCTCGACATGGTGTGTGGGACAATGGCGGCTCTCGAAAAGCATTGTGGTAATCACGGCCAATGGAATTTTCCCTGCATCATTAAAAAGGGATTGGTGTGTTCTCTGCGTTCATGGGAAGTGCCGTTAGTTAACCCAACAAAGGTGCTCTGGCTGTGGACCCCCAGAGATGAAGGGCATCGCAGGGGCTCAGCGAATCCACTTTTAATCCTCTCGGCCCCATTGTACCGATACACTCTAAGCCCTCTGACCACTTCCCGCTCTAATCTCTGCAGATTTGGGTGAGTTAACAAGTTTCTGATCCATGGGCCCACAACTTCCCTTGTCGTCGTCCTCCTCCTCCTCCTCCCCATCCTTGTCTGCTCTCCTTACTCTGGTGACAAGTTTAGTTACAGCAACTGGCCTCAGCAGAGTTCAAAGTCTGTTATTGAACTGTAATTATACATTTAATTTATAAAGATATTTTATACCAATATCACCCAGAGTTTTGCAGGTTGTCACAAAATGAAAGCAACTTAATTTAGACCTGAAACAACGAGTTGATTGATTAATTAGTCAGGTGACACCTGGAAGGTTAAAGCAAAAATACTGATGTGAGCCTGAGCTGACAGTAAAGTGAATATATTTAGCTTTTATACAGTTGGTTGGACACAACAAGCCATTTGATGTGAGGTTTGGGGCCTTTCAATGATGGAAAATTGAAATTCTTGTAATTAAATGAACAATTATGAGCATAATTGGGTGATTAATTGATAATGACAGTAATTAATAGCTGCAGTTGCCTCTGTTTCCACAGAATAACCAAACAGACTTTATTGAATAAAATATGCAAATCTGCAAAAATGTGCTTTGAAAAGTAATTTAACATTGAGAAAAAACAGAGGGCCCTTGAGCTTATGAGTATTTCATTACTCTGTGTTTATAAATTCAAAAGATCTTGTGCTTTAATATGAAATTAAAAAAGTGACTTTTCCTCTCCACATGACTGACAGACCTGTTGTTTGAAACAAAGATGGCAAGAGGGCATACATGGCATTAATCATATGATCAATAGACTATTATACTATACTGCTACAGACTATAGGTGCTCCCTAACTTTCATCTTTAAAAAAAGTGTCTAACATGGCTTCACAGGAAATATATTAGAAAAAACATCCAACGTGTTCTGCTCTCTCCAGCTCTATTGATATTTATCCACGTTCCTCTCAGTGCCACCACTTCCATCATGTCAAGAGGATATTGTGTATATGTGTGTGAATACATGAATGCCTCGCTGCCGGAAGAGGGGGGAGGAACTTTGGGGTAAGTAATAGCGGGTCGCATTCAGAGAGCTGGTGGTCGTGACAAAGCACTCGACAGGCCGAAAGCCACCCCTTAATTTCAGGTTGACCTTGGCTTGTTTAGCATTCCCCATTGCTGCTGGTGACACTGACACGTGTCTGGGGTTGGGCTGAGGCTATAGGAGCTGCTGTCTGGGGGAGGCAGAGTGTGTGTGTGTGTGTGTGTGTGTGTGTGTGTGTGTGTGTGTGCGTGTGCGTGTGTGCAGATGGACGGACCGTTAGGGATGCAGTCTTATATTCCCAAGAGAGGAGGCAGAGGTCAGGGATCAAAGCCCCAACTGACTCCCCACCCATCTCTGTGTCTGGGGAGGTTCAGAGACCCAGAATGAACCTCCGCTCAGGCTCGACACATTATGCAGTTCATGCAATTAATGCAGCAGGGGTCTATGTGTCTATGTGTGTATGTATGTTTGCATGGAAGCAAGTGCTGTGTTGTGTTGTTGTGTTGTGTGTTTGTCTCTAGTGCCAGGCTGTTGTAGCTTGCACAATGTAGCAGTGCAGCTGGCACGTGGTACACACACACACACAGTCACACGCATACACCAGCATCTAGAAAGGTCTTTTAATTAAGGGATTTGTTAATTTTCTATTCAACTTGACAGTGATGAATGGGGGCGCAGCGCCTGCCCATCTCAGCCTCGCCTGCTCGGCACACAGAGCTGCCTGAGAGGCCTCTGGGTGCGATCATCACACCCTGCAACCGTATTTACACATGAAGATTTTAACCATTTGGAGTCACTCTGTTTAATGAGCATGAAAAAAAAAAACTCTACTTGATGTGGCTCTGGCTCTACAGCAGCCTCTGTGGAGGCCAGATAGCACTGAGAAGTAAACAGAGTTAAACAATGGCCACACATTATGTGAACAAAGAAAGATTTGCGGCTGCTATTTGACTACAACAGAAGCAGCACTTAGACTCTGCTGTCTCGGCCGCTTAATGGTTTATGCTTAAGTGCCTCTGTGAAACATCAGCTACCGGTAAATGTCTAAAATATAAATTACAGGTTTCACTCCTTTGTGTAACAACTTGAAAACCTGTTTTTTTTTTGTGTGTATGTGTGTTTTTATTCTCAACTATCCCCCTGTCTCCTGCACATTTCATTCATATTCTGTGAGTTTCCAATCTTTTTTTTTTTTTTTTATCATTATAATTGGGAAAAGTTTTAATGAGCACATCTGTCCAGTCACAAAATGTCATATACATAACAGACACTTCACTGGCAAATTACTCCAGTCGGTTTTGCTGCAATATGTCACTTGTTATACAATCCTATATAACTGCAGCCTGGGTAAAGTCTTCATAGTTATGTTTAGCTGTTGTTAAGGTTAGAAGAAGGTTGTTGTCGTAGTTAAATGCAGAAAAACTAAAGTCGATCTGTTGGCCAAACATAAACAAGCATAAACATAAACTTTGCACAGCTCTGTTAATTCAACCAGTTTTATGTTTTATGTTTATGTGCTGCAGTCTTCACATGGTGATGCAACTAAGGCTTATTAATATCAGAGGGGTCCAACATTGAAGTAAAATCTAATCTCATATTTACAGGATCTAGTAAAAATCATCATCTGACAATCACATTCAGCAGCACATTCAGACTGAAGCGCCAAGACTGAGGAGTGACTGCTCCTCAGGTTTTTAACTGACTTCGGGTTGATTATACAGTAGATTTTTAAAATGCTGCAGCTGGATTATGAATCGCTTCATTGCTTACGACCTAAAACATTTCTGGTTTGCTTGAAGAATTAAATCTAGTTGGTTCCTCAAGTCTTTAGGGAGCACTGACACCAGTTACAGTTAGTACTATGCTAATGCACACAGATGAAACTAACTTCCTTATGATCCTCAACATGTACAACTCTGACTTGTTTTACATTAAAATTAAAAACTCTCTTGTTTCCTTGTGTCGTTGACTGATTAATTTTCTGTACTGGTCTTGGTTTCCTTTATTAAATCTGTGTTGATTTATTACCGGAGCTATACCCCCTGTCTCTTATTTTTTGTTTTTAAGTGTATTTTTGTCATGTAAAGCACTTTCTGAATTGCCATTGTGTTTTTATTTTTGTTTTTTTTTTTTTAAAAAAAAAAGGTACATTGACCTCTTTTTCTATGCCACGCATCATTCATTGACATCAGCTGCTGCCCCTTCTTTCAAGTGATGGGCGCCTGAATGAAAGTCCTCAAATGTAAAACCGAATGTATTTCATATTCATTATCAATACTTTCTTTGTTGCTGCCAAACATGTTTTGCATTCAGAGTAATATAGGCACCCTGAAGCAACAGAGCCACATGTCATATTGGCATGCAATTTATCTATTGTGATATGGCAGCCATTCATCTTTTAAATGCTCTCTCATGATTTCCTTTGTGCATGCAGAGCCGGAGGTGACCTTGAAAATGGACCATGTGGTGTATTCTGATGATAATTTATTCTCACATAGAAGAAACTGGCTCGCTAACATGATTTTCTTCATGCTTTGTGCCATCTACACTCTCTGGGAAAGTTTTTATAGCAGCAGCAAATGCATTCTCTTTTCAAAGAATCCTTTTCAGGATTTATAGGGCTATGCAAATATTGCGCACACACACACACACACACACACACACACACACACACACACACACACACACACACGCACACACACACGCACACACACACACACACACACGCACACACACACACACACGCACACGTACACACACACATTTTCTTGAAGATTTTTAGCATGATTTAAAGTCAGATTCATTCCTTTTGTGACATCGAATGCCGGGCTCATACTTCAGGATTTATAATCACTGCCAATATACACAAACCAAGACACAAACATGCTCATAAAGCTGTGATACACTGATGTGAAACTCAATCCAGAGAACAAAACAATGGATTTTTGGTTTCCATGCAAACTTCCCTGTAACACTGAATCACAGGGCTCATTTTCAGAGTCACTCTGAGTCTGTGGCAGACTGGTATTGATTTATTTCATCAATGAAAACCCCCCACAATGGCGGCAAACTGGATCTTAGCTCCAGCTCTAAAATATAAGACGTGCAAATGACTTTTGTCTCAACTTTTACTGTCCCTAATATTTCACTCGAGAGTGTGACAAAAATAGTAACATAGTCATTGTCCTGGCAGTCAGGTCAGTTATCAAGCTCTTTTTTTTGTGTGAGGCTGTCTGACTGGGGTTTGACTGACACAGACTCTCTCACTCACACACACACACACACACACACACACACACACACGTGGCACACTCTGTTTTAATGCATATTAATGAAGTTAAACGGCTTGCTGTAGAGAGGAGACAATGGAGCAGAGGAGGGCTGGTGGTGAGCACAAAGCCATGGGCTCAGGGGAAGCAGAACAGGTGCAGGGAGGACATGGCAGCTCCATGTGGAACGACTCACTATAGGTTCATCAGTGCATGTTCAAGTGGTCACATGCACAATGCAGATTTGTTTTTGTCTTGATTTTTGTGTGCCAAAAGGTTGTAGTTGTTGTGTTAGTGCACTTTGTGACAAAAGAAATCTGCAATCATGGCTGTGCAGCACAATCTACTTTAAATCTTTACCTTCAGTGAACTTTTAGTTTGTATAGATGACAGTGTGCTCTTTGTGGCTGTGCCAACAAAAGATTGCATGTCTTTATTAATGCTATGTTGTAGTGAGTGTCAGTGTAATGAAAAAATACCAACCACAACTCTGCAGAATCCAAGGTGACAGTGTCTTCAAATGTCTTGTTTGCTATAAAATCAAGGAGCCAGAAACGTTCACTTTCAAACTTTCACTATATGTTTAAGTTTTTATCTCAGATGTTTCTCCATCTTTTTTTCACGTCTAAGACAAAGTTATTTCTCTTTGTGATTGTTTGTCACAGGTTGAATATTTCTACATGCTACAACCAGTGAATTGACATGACTCTACTTCCCCAGAGGACATGGGTGGATGAATCTGTAGGAAATAAAGACTATTTTCAGCTCCACTGTGATTTCAATACATACGTTGTCTACAAAGAGATCAAAAGCGCAATAGCCTGCAGTGGCAATGTCTGACCTTCTGTTGCTTTAGTGCCAGAGATCTTTACAGGGGAAAACACATTAACTACAACTGTGGTTACTATTCAGCCTATGAAAACAGTTTTATAATCTCTTCTGTTTTCAAGTCCGAGACAATAACCCTGCTGAGGTAATCAGGGTTATCTGGGCTTATCCCTAAACCGATATCTGGCCCTAAACCAAACACTCAGGATCACATGGTATGAGAAAAATGTAAACTCCAGTGCTTTTGGAGCAAGAGCCAAAGCAGGAACAAAAAAAGCTAAGATGTCTTTACCTCTGCTGACCTTTCTTTTCTTTTTAAATCTGTCCATTGATTGTCCTGAAGCTTTGAAAAGAGCCACAGCAGTTCCCCTTCACACAGACTAAGACACAGACAAAGTATAAACAGCTACTGGGTGTTTACCTAAATTAAAAAGCCTTTATGTCCCTCCTGTAAACTGAACATTGAGCAGTTGTTTTCATTCAGACAGCAAAGAAGACGTAGACTGACTCCTAACGAAGGATTTTTTCCCCTCTATCTCCTTTAAAACTGCCAACAGCAACAAAACAAGAACAAAACAACCAAAGAAATAATCATTATAATGAAAATTATACAACCATCTCCCTCCACCAACAGATAACTACTCCTCTTGTGACACAAATATATTCTTGAGGAGATAATGCTCATTTTCTGGAAGGGAGGATGATTTTCCCAGCTAAGTAACTCCCCTGCTCTGCACTGTGGACCCTCCTATGGGACCAGAGAGATAATCAACTCGAACCAAACCACGCCCCCTCGTTTTATTCTGGGGAACTTATCAGCGCCTACATGTTGAGTGCTCTTCATACTAGACCCAGCGACAGAGGAGAGTAGAGCATCTCCACAGGCTACCCATGCTGACAAACACACCGCCCGAAACACCGATTCACCTCTGCGGACGTTAAACCCTGCAGCTGTGACACGATGGATTTCTTGGACCGCGGCTACGTGGACGCGCGGTCTCCCTACGATTACACTTTCAATTTCTGGAACGACTACCTCGGCCTGTCGACACTTGTCGCCAAGAACAAGATCAACAGCCAGTCCTGCAGCCCCAACTCCATCACCGAGTCTCTGAAAGCGACTCTGGGCTTGGAGGACGATTCCCCGGTTTGTTCCTGCGTAATTGGGCACGGCAGGGACAGCGACGGACACTTGGACTGCTGCTGCTGCTGCGCGGCCCCGGGCTCCCCGCCGATCTCCATCTATGATCTCAAGGAGCGCATCTCACTCCTCAGGCCGTACGAGCACCTCACCGGCGACTCGCCGCTCGGAGACAGAGATTCACCCTCCTACAGGGGCAGCTTCGCTGGCCTGGACCTGCTCTCCATGGAGCGAAGGCGCAAACAGACTCAGAGGGGAAAGCCGGAGCCAAAGGTGTGCGTCTTCTGTCGGAATAACGGCGCGCCGGAGGAGGTTTACGGCACCCACATCCTGAAGACGGCGGACGGCAGAGTCCTGTGCCCCATCCTCCGGGCATACACCTGCCCCCTCTGCAGTGCCAACGGCGACAATGCGCACACCATCAAGTACTGCCCGCTCTCTAAAGACCAGCCGAGCCAGAGAGTGGCCAGGGGAGGCAGCAGCAGGGCGATTGGCAAGAGGCTGAAAATCTTCTAAAGCGAGGAGATGAAGGAAGTTTGAGTTGCACTGTCTGAAATTACAAGTGTGTATGGCAGTAATGTTGCCCCATTTCATGCACAAGACAAGTCTGGAGAGAGAGAGAGAGAGAGAGAGAGAGAGAGAGAGAGAGATTTTAAGAAAATAAGATTTTTATTGATTTTTTTTTTTTTTGTGTCTCTGCTTCATTTGTAATGGTTTCGTCTATCTAACTCTATGGGCACATAGTTTACACTTGGACGCATTGCGCGCAACGCCCCCCCCCCCCAACCCCCTCCCTCTCCCAGCACTCTGAGGACTTGGTGATCAAATAATGAACCAAAGTACTGTACAGATCGACCTGTGAATGACCACCTTCATGCTGTAATCACAAGTTGCTGTGTTTCAAGAAGCGCAGTGCCCTGTGCAAACAGCCCTGTGCATGTCAGCCGGCTGCTTTGGGTTTATGAGATGCCAACATACATGAATATGCAGCACTCCTGATATAAGATGAATGTTTAGTCCCATACTTCATTGGCCAGTGGATTGTAAAGAGTCTGACGGGCCATGCAAGATGCAAGATATACTTCTCTATATCGAGCACATATTGGTTGGGTTTTTCTTTTTCTTGAGATAAATGTTTTCTACCAAAGGAACACACACACTTTTGTATTTAGCCTAAAGGTGATTTCTGTATGTTTATATGTTGGATGTCTTTTATTCTTTATGTGATTTTATGTGGATAGTATTTTGCAGATTTTAACTGAATGTAAAAACAGTGGAAGGTAGACCTGACATGCAGATCGCCTGCTCTTCAAGTAGCTCCAAGCTCTACTATATACATGTCTTAAGTTGAAACAGACAAACTGATTTCCACGTATACCTGCAATTCTTGTAAATGTACAAAAGGGGCAGACGATTTTAGCAATGAAAAGCCTGACATTCCAAAGTCTTTATCTGTCAATAAAATGTTTTATGTACTTATTTTTACCTTATGTATCACTGGGGAAATATATTCGCTGTAAATAACCTCTGAATAAACTTGTAATTTGCATTTTTCTTTAACTTGTATGGGGCCATGAATCAGTCGGTATCTACAGTCTGCAGCAGGACACATGGAAACGCTGAATGGATGCTACTTTGAGTTCTCCATATTTGGTCAAACATGCCTGGTAAAAAGCGTTCATTTTCACCCAAATGTTGTTTCACCTGAAGACATCAGCAGAAGCCAAAATGACATGCAAATGCCAATGCAAATACGCCCCCTAGTGCTCAGAACCTGCAATGACAGACAGCAGCCATTAGTAGTCTGCACAGATAAGTAGCCTACAGGATTGTTTACTGAATGAATGAGCAGGGATGAAGAGTGACTAAAGTTTATTCACTCAAGTGTAATTTTGAGACACTTTACTTGAGTGTTTCCATTTTGTCTTCTCTTCACGACATTTAAAGACAGGAATATTGTTTCATGCTCTCCTTTATTTGACAGCAGCTGCAGTTAAGTTATTTTTTCCACACTAACCTGTAACACAGAAAACTATGAGCACAGACACAGACTGTTGGCAGATGATGATCTTAGCCTCTAAAACGTCTCATGGTTTCATTTAAATGACCATTGATTTACCCATATTTCACAAAACAGTGCATGACTGCATAGAGGAGGGGCCGATAACTTTGGTTAGGACCAGTAAGCTGAAACACAAAAAACTGCTTGCACACATTTACATCTGTCTTAATAATCAAATACTGACTCATACTTTGATACTCTACAGAGGGCTTTCCTTTAAGAGTTGTTGTTTTGTATTGCTGTGTTTTTCCAAGCCATTTTGGCTGTTGAATGAATATAGGTCAGATTTGCCAGATGATATTCATTTTCTTTTTTTTCTTTTCTTTTTACATAAACTAACGCACTCCTTTATGGTAAGATTTAATTTTGGACTAGAGCTTTAAATGTTTTGATTTTTTTAAAATTTGGCCACCAGGTGGCGCTCTTCCTTTTTCCCATTCAAAACAAACAGGAAAAATTCAAACTCCTGGCCGTCTTCTGCAGGGCTGGCCTTGTCTGTGCCTGCTACTGAGCTGAACCACAACAAAATGTGACTTTTTCTATTGATTGCTGTGCTGAGCTTTGATCTAGGCCTATTTAGTCATTTTTGGGTGGAGCCTAGGTTTGTTATGCTGCATGCCTGATACTGCATGTGGTGTGTAGGTATGTATACATGTATGAGCAACACACTGCACGGCAAATCTGCCTACAAGCATGAATAAAGTAACCTGAACCTGAACCTTTGTTCTGGTTCTTGCTCAGATACAGTAGATCATGCAGGTACACTGCTATAAGCATGAGCAGTGTGTGGGCATAGCCATTTACAGTCATATGCAGGTTTGTTTACCCAATGAATGGGCAGAGATGAAGAGTGACTAAAGTTCATTCCCTCAGGTGTAATTTTGAGGCACTTTACTTGAGTGTTTCCATTTTGTCTTCTCTTCACGACATTTAAAGACAGGAATATTGTTTCATGCTCTCCTTTATTTGACAGCAGTTGCAGTTAAGTTATTTTCAAACACTAACCTGTAACACACACACAAAAACATGAGCACAGACACAGACTCTTGGCAGATGATGATCTTAGCCTCTAAAACGTCTCATGGTTTCATTTCAAAGTCCACATTATTATCCATATTTCACAAAACAATGCATGACTGCATAGAGCAGGGGCTTATAACTTTGGTTGAGACCCACCGGACTAAACTGTGTATAAAGTCACTCCATCTCAACCAGCTGAAAAGCTGCATACACACAGATATTAAAGTGCATCAGTGCCTACAGGATAATAAACTAACACATTAGGGTGAGCCTGTTTGGTCTTTTATTGGTGCAGCCTTGAGCAGCATAACCATATAAATCACGGTTTATATGGTTATGCTGCATGGTGTTTTCATGTGTGTGTGTAGGCAGTAGGTATGTATATGTATATGTATATGAACAATACACTGCACAGCAATTTTGCCTAAGGGCATGAATAAAGTAAAATGAATGAGCAAAAGCTGCAGCGAAGACCAAAGCAAAAAAAAAAACACAATCGGACTTTGTGCTGGTTCTTGTTCAGATACAGCAGATCATGCAGGTACACAGCTGCAGCCATTAGGCCTATAAGCACGAGCAGTAGGTGGGCGTAACCATTTTGAAGATGGCAGAACAAGAACAAGACAACACTATGGAGGACAGCTCACTGCAACCTCTGGAAAATGTCATGGATACTGACTACCAGGATGACTCCGTGTTATCCACCCCCGAGATGTCTGGATGCGAGTCGGACGGGGTGAGAACGGATCAGCTGGAGTCCAGCAGCACCGACACATCTGGAGATGAGCACGAAGTGCACGAAGCAGCGGCGGAGCTGGATGAAGCAGCGTTGGAGGAGGAGGAGGAGGACAAGAAGGATGCATTAGCGACGGGTTGGATCTCGAAAAATAAACAAATAGTTTGGTCTCCCACATATAACGAGACGCTCCGCTACATCCCAGCACCCAAAGGTTTGACCCCGGGACCTACACACTATGCCATCGCCCGAATCAGTGACCCCATATCCAGCTTTGCACTGCTCCTTACGGATGAAATCCTTGAGCATGTCGTGGCCATGACAAACGTGCACGGGAGACGATTGAAGGACTGGCGGAATGTGGACATCGACGAAGTGCGGGCCTATGTGGGGCTGCTCGTCCTGTCCGGTGTGTACAGATCCAGGCATGAATCAACCCTCAGCCTGTGGAGTGAGAAATCGGGACGGAGCATTTTCCGGGCCACGATGTCCCACAACAGATTTCACGAGATCAGCCGATGTCTACATTTCGACGACAAGAAAAGGCGACCCCGCGATGACAAGCTGGCCGCTTTCCGCACGGTCTGGGAGATGTGGACGGAGCGCCTGCCGCTGCTGTTCAACCCAGACACGGACATCTGCGTGGATGAACAGCTCGTGCCATTCAGAGGCAAGTGCAGCTTCAGGCAGTACATGCCCAAAAAGCCGGCCAAGTATGGGATAAAGATCTGGGCAACCTGCGATGTCAAAACATCCTACGCCTGGAGACTGCAGCTGTACACGGGCAAAGCAGATGGCAAATCCGAAATGAACCAGGGGATGAGGGTGGTGCTGGATATGACAGAGGGGCTCAAGGGTCACACCGTTACCTGTGACAACTTCTTCACCTCCTACGCGCTGTCGGAGGAGCTGCTCGCCAGGAAAATGGCCATGGTTGGCACGATTCGCCAGAACAAGCCCGAGATTCCCCCTAATCTGCTCCGGATAAAATCGAAAGAGGTCTTCACCTCCACCTTTGCTTTTGATAAGAACCACACGCTGGTGTCTTACATCCAACGGCGGGGCAAGAACGTGCTGCTCCTGAGCACCAAACACCGCAGTCCAACCATCGGCGACAACCCGAAGAAAAAGCCCATCATCATCCAGGATTACAACAGATGCAAAGGAGGCGTTGACAACCTTGACAAGGTAGGCGCCATTACGCACGAGTTCGTACGTGTATCGTGGTGAGGAAGAATACTTGGGCCATGTATTCATGTTCTGTGTGTGTTTTTTTAAGGTTGTTGGCACCTACTCCTGCAGGAGGAGAACAAACCGGTGGCCACTGGCCCTCTTCCACAACGTGATTGACGTCTCGATGTACAACGCCTTTGTCCTGTGGACATCCGTCGAGCCAAACTGGCTGCGGCAGAAATCATACAGGAGGAGGATGTTCAATGAAGAAGTGGGAGAAATGCTGGTGACCCCACACATCAAGAGGAGGGGGCATCTTCCCCGCGCATCAGCCGCTGCAGGAATAGTGGTAAACCTGCAGAGTGCTGCCCCTGTGGCTATTGGCTTCTCTCCCAGTAAATCTACGAGAAAGCGGTGTGAGTTCTGCACCGGCAAAAAGAGGAAAATCGACAGGACCTGCTACAAATGTGGGAAGTTCACATGCAAAGAGCACTGCGTGGCCATGTGCGTCTGCTGCTGCTCCACCTGAGCACTTACATACTCTCTCTGTCTCACTCTGTCTCACTCCCTGTCTCAGCCTCTCCCCATCCCCAACAATATAACTAAATGTACATGTGACCTGTGTCTTTATCAATGTTCATCTGTCTGTGTTTCTTTCCAAAATAAATGTTTTTCTAGTTCAAACTGATCTTGTATTTTTCATTTATACCAGGGTAAAAAGGGTTTTGGTGGTGGTGGTGTGTGTGTGTGTGTGTGTGTGTGGGGGGGGGGGGGGGTTACTTCTACTTCCAGATAATCATCATCATCATAATCATAATCATAGACTAAGATTATAAAAACTAATGTTGCTGCTAATCATTGAGGAGCTGTGTAAACATACCAGCCTTCAAAGGGTTAAAAATCCCAAACTATATAGATTTCAGTCTGAAGTAGTTTTAAAAGACTGACTTGGAATATATATATATATATATATATATATATATACACACACACACACACACACACACACACACACACACACACACACATATTATATTTCACAGCAGTTGTTGAGAAGCTGACATTTTTTGGGGACAAATGTGTACGGATATTAAAGCAGCTCTTCTGAGTGGAGTCTGCATGTTCAATCAAACAAACTTTATTTGTAGAGCACTTCTCACACAGGAAGCAGCTCAAAGTAAGAAAACATAAATAAAAACACACACACAAAACAATACAATTCATTAAAGGCCAGACTAAAAAACTAGGTTCTGCTCGTGGTCTCTCTCCAGGTACTCCGGCTTCCTCCCACACACAAAAGACATGCAGGTTGAGTTAATTAGCAAATCTACATTGCCTGAAGGTGAGAATGAGTGTGAATGGTTGTCTGTGTGTATGTTGGCCCTGTGACTGACCTGTGACCTGTCCAGGGTGTAGCCCGCCTCTCGCCCTAAATTAGCTGAGATAAGCTCCAGCTCCCCTGCGACCCTAGTGAGGATAAGCAGTTGATAAGATAAATGAATAATAGGACCTCTTAAGGTCCTATAGGACTGTTCTTTTCCACGTGAGACAAGATCAGTGAGGTCTTATAAAAACCAGCCAATTAGAAACATTTTCTATTTTAAGTGTTCAGATGTGTTGGGACACAGTCAGGAGAAAAACTTTTCCATTAAGTGTTAGAAGTTAAAGGGGAATTATGCCAGTCCAGGCGCTTCCCTGCTGTTTAGCTAACCCTCCTCCCAGCCACATGCATTTGTTTTCAATGAAGCCAGTGGAGCGGTGGATAACATCATTTATCATATACATTTTACAATGTAGACTTATCTGTCATAAACAAGAGATTATGGGGCACATTTGTGTTGCGGTGCGGCAGAGATGAGATCTGGGACACTGACGCGCTGATCTTGCAAGGTTGGTTTTCAGCCAAGAGAGGCAACGTGGAGGCAGAGAGCCTCCATTCTCCCCCAAACAAGTTACAAATTAAACCATCACAATTAGTCCAAAGCTGTTTAATTAAGGTAAAAATGAAGTATAGTTAATGTAAAAATCTTGTACATTTCCCAGCTCTGCTCTGATGGCCTGATAGGGAAGCGTTTACTCCTCCTGTGTAAAGACAGACACTTGCTGGCTGATCTGAAACATATACAACTTTTTAAAAAATGAAAGTTGCAGATTTCTGTGAGCGACCATATTGTTCTTGGAGAGAGACTCCTGTGTTTGGTGCTGTGAGCACAAGAAGATCAAGATTGATCACTGAGTGTATTTGAGTGAACAGAGCTGACAGCTCAGATAATCAGACAGTGGCACCAAGACTCTGAGGGGAGGTGAAGGAGGTTTTGTGTTTCTGACTGACCTGCCCCAAATGTCAAACGATCAATGAGCTTCATTGACCTCTACTGATGACTTCTAAGAACTGCAACACAACAACATTGACAGACCTCAGCCTTCTCTATAACAGCCTTCAGATGACCCCCCCCCCCCCCCCCCCAGTTCTCTTAAATCAGATTTAATGGCACCAATGTGAAGGAGGCCATGGCAGAGCTCTACAACAACATCAGTGAGCAGCAGAAGGATCATCCTGACGCCTTCCTTATAACAGCTGCAGATCAGGCAAGTCTAACATCTGTTCTGCCTAAATTCCACCAACATGTGGACATTGCAACCAGAGGTGTGAATACAGTAGACACCTAGTGTATACAAACAACAAAGGCTTTTACAGAGCTGCTGCCCTCCCCCATGTCGGTAACTATTACCATCTGGCTGTTAAGCTCACTCCAGCTCACAAACCCAAAGAGAGAGACAGGACAGGCCAGAGGTCAGAGAAGTTAGAGTGTGGCCACAGGAAGCGGTTTCAGCACTGCAAGACCGTTTGGAGAGAGGCAGCAACACATGTCAATGATGCTGACCTCCGGGAATATAGACACCTACTGTGTCCGTCACCGACTACATTAATAAATGTATAGATGATGTGACAACCATCGAGAGGCGAGCCAACCACAACCCGTGACTAACTGGGGACGTCCTGTCTCTGCTGAGAGCCAGAAACACTGCATTTAAATCCAGGCACTCACACACAGCTCTCTAACTCTGCTCTCTCTCTCTCTCTCTCTCTCTCTCTCACACACACACACACACACACACACACACACACACACAGTCTCTGTTAGATGGCCTACCTAATAAATGAATTAACTACAGCTAGAGGGAGAGAGGAAAAAGTTTATGATCTGTTTATGGTAAACTGATCTTTTAATTGTTGTTATGCATCACTGAGCTTTATTGACCTCTACTGGCAGCTACTAAGAACTACAGCAGTATAAAAAAAAGCTGTTGGATCATGTAACTGACACAGTAATGTCACACCATTAAAATCTGAAGGAGTAAATGATCTCATTGGATCAAAAGACACAATAAAACACCTTGTGTTCAGGTCTGGCAGGTTTGATGTGTCTGCCTGGGGATGGAAAGGGAGGGAGGACAAAGTCTGGCTGGATGGAGTCACTTAACTGCCTTAATAACTCAATTTCAGCAACACTGTTGAGTCTTGGGAGCTAAAGGTTAATGTTTAATATACTGCTAATTACTGAGATGGTAATTTCTAAGTATTCATTTAGTAATTTTGTAGTTTAACCCTACTGCTAGCCGACTGTCTTGGTACTTTAATGTAGGTACAAGGGACTGACAACTGAGGTGATAAATATAGGAAACACAGTGTTATTACATATAGCCATACATTATCTAACAGCCCGCCATATTGATAATAGTGACAAGTCAATATCAAAAGCAAAAGAAATGATGATGATTGATCCACCTACATCTCTATGTTACAGTATTTTAAGTATTTTCCTTATGGGATGGCAACATTAAGCTTCTACAGGCGTGCACTTGACACAGTGTGTTTATCTTTTACTCCTGCTGATCAGTTATAAGCTGTGTGCAGTGTGTAGTGCTCACACCCCACCTCGTCCTCCCACCATATCAAACAATGAAGGAGACGTGATAATAAAAATCCCTGCAGAGCGGCTGTAATTGAACTCCCCCCTTTTTTTATTGTTTTCTCCCGTGCTGCAATAACACTTTTTAATGAGGAGTATATTACATTTCACAGTGATAAGGTCTGAGGTCTGTAATATAATGTGTGGCTGACTCTCCCTCTATTTTTATTCTTTTATTATACAGTATGAAAAAAAGATGTTACCATATAACCTGCCGTGATTACAATAACATAAGCGCCACTGAGCCCGATACATCTATATTGATATACTTAGGCATGGAGGGTATGTTTAAGACGCTGACATACACCAACATGTATTTGTGCTGTATATAAGTGAATGTGTATGTACATATGTCTATGAGCATGAGTGTGTACATCCATGAGTCAGAAACATGATGTGTCTGTAATCTGAGATCAGCACTTACAGGAAATGACTCGTTCCCTGTCCTCTATAATGCCCAGATGTTATTCACTTGTTTCCATCACTCTTGTTTTTGTCCACTGTACATACATTTGAAAGGATCTGTCAATATTTAGAGCCTGATTCACACAGTGTGATTAAACTGTAAATTGTGGGCTGTATCATAAAAAGTAAAGGAAATATTTTGTCGTTTGATTTGAATGCATCCTATTTTTGCAAGATTGTCACCAAATACATGTTGTTGAGCAGGAATCATAGATGCTCCCTGGTTAAGAGCAGCATCTTGACGCCTCTGACTGCTTTTCAACAATCACCAAGGATGATTTACAGGTACCCTCTGACTCATCTCTGGATGTTAAACAGCAGGAGTGTTTCTCTGTGTCAGCAGATACACATACAGACCTTTCTTGCTCAGTGGTGTCTCCCACACACACTGTCAGAGTCAGGACGCCTCAAGAACATCAGTGACTCATCAATTTGCAACCTAAATAGATCAAATAGGCACATCTAAAGATAGGTGAGAAGATGATTGAAAAGAAAAGAGCATTAAGAAGAAACACAGTCTGTAAAGAACATTTTAGGAAGTTACAAAGTCATAGTCTTGATTCTGATGTTCACATTTAGAGAACAGAGTATTGTATTGGCAGCACAGTGTGTAGGTTGATTCAATCATCTCTTATATTCTTCTGAAAAAGTATTATACATGATTCTACTACATCAGTCTATTTAAGTGCCACACGGTGTTTAAGGTAATTAATTTCTAGTTTTCTAGAGCATTTAAACCTTTAAGTGTCTGGCACTTCAGGTATATACCTCCCTCCCTCTCTCTTTATGCACTATGTATTGATTCTGTGTAAGTAGGTTGTGGATAAGACTTTGTTTCAAGTCATTTTCACAAGGTTTGCCCCAGTTTTTCCCCCTCACTCGAGTGTGTTGACTGCTTGACGGGTACATCTGAGCCTGCATTAAGAGTATGCTTTAGAAACACTTAGAAAAATGAAGAGAATAAATTGATGCCATTGTTCCCGTTTCAACAGCTGACTAATAGAAAAACCCGCTCTACCACATGTATTCTGCCTGCCGAGACTGAGAGTGACTCTGAAGACCAACGTCCTTCTCTCCTCACTGCAGCAGTCTGCTATTGGCCCACTGAATGCTGACAGCACTGATGTTGTTCGGTGGTGGAGGGGGGGGCAGCCTCACTCTATAAAAGCCCGGGATCTGCAGCATCACTGAGCTGGTGCAGTGCAAAAACGCTCGCTCATCCTCACCGATGGTGTGCAGAACAAGGGGGACATAAAAAAAAACCTTCTGAAACTCCATATCCTTTTCTTAAACAAACAAAAAAATCCACAACAAAAAATTCATCATGAGCTACGATTCCTACTTCTCCTACCGCCGCCCTTGGGACAGCTACAGAGGCTCCCGAACCACCACCAAAGCCTCCATGTCCTCCTCTTTGTACTCTTCTCGAGCGCCTCCGTCTGGGAAGAGGATCGTGAGGCTGGCCTCCTCTTCCCTGCCAGATGGGTCGGAGAGGATGAATCTGGCTCAGGCCAGCTCTCTCAACACGGAGCTGCTGGGCCTGCGTTCCCAAGAGAGGGAGCAGCTTGTGGGCTTGAATGACCGCTTCGCCACCTACATCGAGAAGGTGAGGCACCTGGAGCTTCAGAACCGGGCCCTGCTGGCTGAGCTGGAGGGGCTGAGGAGGCGGCAGAACGACCCGTCCCGTCTTCAGGCGATTTACGAGGGGGAAGTTCGGAGTTTGAGGGCCATGATAGATTCAGAGAACGGAGAGAAGATGCGCATGGAGGCAGAGAGGGACTACTTGCGTGATGTTTATGAGCAGATGAAGGAGCGCTATGAGGAGGAGGCGAGGTTGCGTATGGATGCTGAGGAGGCCCTGCAGAGGGCCAAAGAGGAGGCCAACAGGGTCGTGCTCGCCAACTGTGACACCGAGGCCACCGTGGTCTCTCTCTGTGACGAGATGGTGTTCTTGAAGAAAGTCTTTGCAGAGGAGCAAGTAGAGTTGCAGGCCCAGTTGCAGATGGCCAACATCAGCGTGGATGTGGAGGTGTCCCGGCCTGATCTCTCCACCGCCCTGCGAGACATCCGGGCGCAGTACGAGCGGCTGGCAAACAAGAACATGCAGGCCGCCGAGGACTGGTACAAGAGCAAGTTTGCGAGCGTGGCGGAGATGGCGAGCAAAAACAACGAGGCCGTGCACGCCATCCGGGAGGAGACGATGGAGTACCGGAGACTGCTTCAGACCCGCTCGTCGGAGATCGAGGCCCTCCGGAACGTCATCGACTCCTTAAATAAGCAGTTGGAGGATTTGGAGGAGACGCAGGCCAAGGAGGTGTCAAAGTACCAGGTGAATGAGGAACATCAGCTGCTGCTCTGCATCATACTCAACTGGGTTGTTTTTAGAGCCTCAAACAGGAGCACAGAGAAGACAGAGCAGGAGAGGGAGACAGATCAAAAGGTATAAACTGTCTTGGCCCCAGGGCTGGACACAGAGAGTGGAGGGAATAATGTTTCTCCACTCCATGTTCATAAAGTAGTGACGCGGACAGAGGGAAGCTGCAAAATGACATGTAAATATATTCTCTGCAGTGGCAACACCCTCCCTACACTACAGTTCCCAGCAGGAAATGATGGCAGGCTCACAGCAGAGGTGAAAAGCTGCAATTTCACTGCCTGACAAAAAAAAAAAAAAAAAAAATGCAAACAACACAAAAACAGATAAGAGACTTTCAAAATGCTCATTCTCCACTTTCTGACAAATGTCCAGTCATGCTGAAGTAAATCTCTTCACAGAAAAAAAGCTGGAGTGTTATATTCCTGTACGTAGCATCAGTATCTGTGATACTTAACACTGCATTGCTGCTTTTTCTCCTTGCATTTTACAGATGAGGATAAGTGAGCTGGAGCGGGACATCACTGAAGCCAAACAGGAGATGGCGCGCTACCTGAGGGAGTATCAAGACCTTCTCAATGTGAAGATGGCCCTTGACATTGAAATAGCTGCGTACAGGTAAGACATGGACTTGGGCTAGAGATCTGCACCAATGCAAATCTTTAATTTCATGTCATATACAGTATGATTCACACATCTTAATGTTAATCTCTCTGGGGTAATATCATGTCTTGAAAGACCAAACTTATATTAAGCTCAAGGAAAATCTGTTTTCTTTTCCACTGCAGGAAACTCCTGGAGGGGGAAGAGATTCGCCTGGCTTACCCTTCCCTTCCTGCCCTCAACTAAAACCTAAATGCCACCAGCCTGGCATCAACCTGAATTCTTCATACCCCTTCCTTCCCACCCAGACCTGACCATCACCCCTCCCCCTCCCCCTCCTCCATCTCCCTCATTTCTTTTACATTCTTCCCTCTGTCATCTTTTGCCCCAGAATACTCCTTTCTTTACTCCCCTCCCTCCCAAAAAAGCAAACCGCGAACCAAAGCTCATCCTTCTCAAGACAGATGCGCCCTTGTGCTAAACAAGAGGTCCAACAGAAGTCCCCCTTCTTCTACACACGTTCTGACACCACACATCAAGATGACGGCAAACTGTAAAATGCAGAGTGGCTGCACTGCATTAGTTACGTAGCTATGTCGGACGGCAGTATTGTTTTTGGCAGAGTTCCTCTCTCGCACGTTTAAGATCCAAGCAGCAGAGCTCACCATTTGACCCCTGTGACCCCTCATTGTGCAAACATTTGACCAATTGTTTGTGAAAGAGGGGGGAAAAAACATTTGATGCTTGGACTTTATCTGTGTTTGAGCTGATGCAAGAAACCTGCAGCATTATTGACCAGGAACTCTACCAATCAATCATGCTTTGTCCTGCACCCCTGGTTCTATAGTCATAGTTAGAGAACCAGTAACCTTAAACGTTTCTTTTAACTATACCTATTTTGTCCTTTTTTTAGTTTTTCTTCCTCTGCATTTACATCTGCAAAACTACAGCAAACTTTGGTTGATTTGAAATTCAGTGCGAGTTTTGGTCTTCCTATTTGGCTGGTTATTTAAATTCCTAATTTCTACTAAAACTCAGTCTTCTCTTTTGTAGCCGTCGATGTGTGTAAATGCTTTGGAAGCCTAATTGTTACTGGTTTCTCCTTATATCATGCAGTGCGTCTCTCAGCCTATCTGCATTAGATTTTCTTTGTTCT
This sequence comes from Caranx ignobilis, assembly GCA_021432705.1. Lineage (NCBI taxonomy): Eukaryota > Metazoa > Chordata > Actinopteri > Carangiformes > Carangidae > Caranx > Caranx ignobilis. The sequence goes on along the minus strand of JAFHLA010000217.1, from coordinate 63,415 downwards.
TTTTGTTCTCTTAGTTCTTTTAAAAGCTAAACAATGAAACTAAAAGTTACCTGCAGGAACTCCTTGTTGTTTGTCTGCTGATCTTAGACCTGATGGTGCTTTACATCTGTGAAACTAATACAAAGCCTGCACCATTATGCTTGGTGTACTTGTAACAGTCGGCAACAAGCTAAATAAACATATAACTGACCTGCAACCTGGTTCACATGTTGAGTTTTCATTTGACACTTCTGAATGTAACAGGTAATATACATATAAAACATTACTTCAATATTGTAGACCACAATTGTTTGGTAATGTAGAGTCTAGTTGAAGTCCAAGAATATATTTAAACAATATGTAAACAGCTGTGAACACTGAAAATACGCAGGGATGTATGCAACTGACAGACCAGGTACATCTTCTTTGTCAGATCATTCATGAGAATATAGGCCACCATATTCTGAATGTCGGAGTAAATATGCAACCGAAACACAGAACTTATTAAAATAATTACTCATATTGAAAGTCAAAGAAAAATAGTAATAAGTAATACTAAAATATTAAGGGCCGCAGTATTCATTCAGGGCAGATCATACATAAATTTCTCCTTACTTACGGCTCTCAATGTCACAAGACGAGCACACAGCGGCACTGCACCATTTCCCATCATTCCAGGTTCTTGGCAAGCGTGGCCGTAGCTGTAATGTGATGGCTCAGCAGGATCATCAATCACCACGAGGTAGATACCGAACCCTGAAGAAATACAAAAATGCAGATGTAGTTTTCACAAATCAGCAGTTTGTAAGTGTAGAAATAGAAATATAGCCAATGTCTGTTGTATTTCTGCGTTTCCTCTGAGCAGACACACTGCACAACCAATGTAGCATCAGTGAAAGTGATAGATCATAGTAAGAAATACTGTATTAATCCCCGCGGGAAACTTATGTCACAATGCTCCATTTCACACAATACAAATATACTAAAAATAAAATAGTAAAACCCCCCATACTCACAATATATTTTGAAAAATATAACTGTGATTGCACATGGATGGAATGAAAAAGTATAGGAAGAAAAATATAGACTGATAGATAGATAGATAGATAGATTGATTGATTGATTTTAACTCTATATGTATACCAGGAAGTGATAAACTAATCTAATAGTCAAACTGGGCAGGAGGAATTATTACAGAAAGATGCGTGTTTCAGCGCAAATATGGGGACATCACAACTATTAAATAACTTATTTGAAATGTATTTAAAAGTATTAAAAGTATTTTCAATAGTCACAAAGCTCAGACGGCTACAGAAAACGTCTTTTAAACACCTACAGATGGCGGTAACGTCTCACCAACGTCTTCCGTTGCAAACTACTTCCTGCGGTCAAAGGACAACAAAATGGCCGCCGTCAAAAGTCGGTAACGGTCCCGTGTCAATGTTACAGCGTTTAATTTAATCGCGCGTGTTACCGTTTAATAAACCGCACCTGTTACCTCATTTCGACGCCGTCATGTTCCAGGTTATCGGCGGCAGGACCGTCCAGGTGGCCCGGCTCCTCTCTCCCAGGAGCGCTGTGCTCGTGGAGGCTGTCCGCGGCCGAAAGTCCCGCACAGACCCGGTGGCCAAGTCCAAAGAGGGGCGCATCAAAGTACCTCCTCCCGTCGACCCGGTGGAGATGGTGGTGCTCAAGGAGAGATTCACGGAGTACCAGCTGATCATGAGGGCGCTCCGGTACGTCAAAAGCCCGGTTCATTGTGTCTGCAGGCCTCTAAAATGCCCCCGAAACAGTGATGGAGAAAGTCGCAAAGTTTACCTGCACCTGGTCATTAACTAAACGTTTTCCCAACCTCCTCCACGAGCCAACCAATAGTCCACACTTTCATCCTGTTAACATGATCACGTGGGAACGTTCTGCGTTTGCACGTGACCAAGTATGTCTGTCTGAAGTTGTTTTGCGTTTATATGCAGTCGTGTTGTGTATTATTGTGGTTGTTGGTCTGTGTCTTTCTTGGACATTTTTGCCCGTGTTAACTGATTCCCAAATAAATAATCCATACAAGGGTCCAGGTTACATCAGATTATTAATAAGTGATCAATTAAGAGGCTGGAAAATGCTGAGAAAATGTCAATGTCAAAACTAATTGTGTATATGTTTTTGTTACATCTTGTTATATTTCTTAAGTTGGCCTCTGTCCTCTGTGTTTGTCAGGCTGGAGTTTAAAGAGGAGGTGCTGCGTAAGAAGTACGAGGAGGAGACAGGCTCTCAGGCGGAGGAGAGGGCGAGGCAGGAGACCGAGGAGCATCGCGCACTCATGGCCTGGAACGACCAAGAGAACCTCCGCTTGCTCAGAGTCAGGTGAGGAGAAAGTAAAGTCAAGCAGACACAACGAAGTACACGAGTCGTTACCAGTGTGGATCACTCAGCTTCTCCTCTGTATCTTTCAGAATGATGAGGATCCAGAAGGAGGAGGAGGAAGCCCAGCAGAAGAAGTTAGAAGCTGTTCTCAAACGTGAACAAGAACAGCAGGAATTCATCAAAGAAAAAGAGAGGGAAATTTTGCAGTTGCAGGTAATATATCTTTCTTTTCCCATTTTTTTTTTACTCTGAAGACTGCAGTAGAAATTGCATGAAATTCTCTCTCTGCAACTCTATGAGCTACTTTGGTGTTTTTTTTTGTTGTTGTCTAAAAATTACCTTGTTTTTTCACTGTTTTACAGGAGGAAGTAAAGAACTTCATCACCTTGGAGAACCTGGATCAGCGTATTGAAGAAGCTCTGGACAATCCAAAGAACTACAACTTTGCCATCGACAAAGTAGGCAGAGTTGTTAAACAGACAGTGCTGCAGTGAAATAACACATCAGTTTGTTTCTGGAGAAAAACAAACACCGATGCCTGTTTTCTCTGTTTGAGTCTAATCCACTCTGGAGGGGAATTTTCTTCACACGTGAACTCTGAAAAACATTCAGGCTAAGAAAGCTGTCACTCGTGTAAACTAAGATGTATTTAAAGATCATTCATCATCAGCAGGTAACCTGTTGTTGTTGTTGATGGAGGCATCATGTCATCAGAAAAAATGTGAGCTTGGAGTCAGTTCGGCCTTCAACAGAATGAGACCATATTTCTGTTATGTGACTATTCATGTCAGTTTTATCTTCCTATTATTTGAGAGATGTACTGTCACAACATGTTCTTCTGACCATTACTGTCTGCTCATGTAACATGTACATAAAGTAAATTAATGTCAACTTGAGTTTTCACTAAATTGAATGAACAGGAGGAAAAGGAAACCACCTATAGATTTTCTTTTTACAATACATAGGGTTAGGGTTATAAAATAATAAAATTGTGAGAAAACATCAAGAAAGGGCAAATCAGCAATCTCACAATATCCTAGATGTGCTCACAACATTTCACCTAAGAGAAATGACAAGATAATATGTAGGCCTACCCATACAGATTTTATAAGATTAAACATACATTGTTGAAGAGATTTTGCTCAGGACAAACTCTTTCTCACATCCTTTCTTCCTGCACTTTAAGCAGCTGTCCACTAGGTGGCGCAGTGTGCAGCTCTCTTCACTGTCAGACTGACGTTAACCAGCTCTTGTGGGTCAATGTGCAGTTGAAGCAGTGTAATCCTTCTTTCTCAGGCCAGGTGTGCAGGTTGATGGGATGATGGGGATCAGAGGTGAAGACCTCAGGCAAGCAGCAGCAGCTTTAGTGAGAAGATGTCAGGGATAAACAAGGCTGATAAACACTGGGACTACTGGACTGAAGCAAACTGTCAAAACATAACATTTAGTGAATCTTAAAATGCCTCATAAAAATCTAAATACTTCCACTACATCCTCATAAACATAATACCTGCTTATAATGATGCAAATAATCCTGAAATCATTAAATCAAATAGAAACAATCCATTTTAGATTCGACAATGTGAGGATTTTCAAAATAAAAGCAGCTGATTAAAATTAAAACCAGTGCACACTTGTAGGTGTAATACCAGTTGTTTTCTTTGCAACCGACCATGCTGAGATGTTGTAATGCTGTGCACACGGTTAATGTGATTGCTGATTGAGGTTAATGAGATTTTTCAACCGAGGCAGTGAAGGCTGAGATTAGGTTAGGATTAGGATTGAGTTGAAGTCTCAAATCAGCAGGAGATGAGTCGGTGTCACAGTCACACCTTAACATTTCAACATCCCCACATTTTCCATAGCGTCAAAGAGTATAAAATGCTGAGGAGGTTGGCAGGAATGTATTCTATTCCTAATATCTTAGTGGAAAGTGTATTTTCCACCTCAACCTCATTTCCAGTTGTTCAGGTGAAAGAAAAAAAACAGCTTCCTAAACAGCTGAAAACTGGAAATTTTGAGGTTTTCCATCCCACCCATTCAGTGTTTTTGTCCAAACATCTGCTCCGAGAGTCGATGAAGCAAAAAAATGCCTTAATGATAATAAGAATAATAATGATGATGATATTTTTGGACTGCACTTTTCTACTTCTGTTAATGCTTTTGGTCTGTGGTGGAGTGAAATTATTAACAAGGAAGAGTTACATTTATATTAAGTTTATTTCTGCCATAGAAAGTCATACACATTTTTTAAAGACTTTATTCTAATCTCTAGTTTTTATCTTGTAGAGGTTTCGGCCGCTTTAAACCTTAGAGAATGTGACCCAACGCAGTTAAGCACACAACAATTATAATAATTCCTCTCCTTTTATTTGGTGCAGCGGGTGTGATTACATCAGCATACAAACAGCAAATCTTCAGGGTAATCGTAGTTGTTTTTTTTTTCCAGTCTCTGCCCAATAGCATCTATGCATCGACTCTATAAAAGACTATACAAATAGATACAGACTAAAGCTACAGGTGGCTTCAACCAAAGCAAACTGACAATAATCCCAGTGAACAAGTTTGTTTTTTTTCCTTGAGCACCTTGACCTTGGTAATAAATACATTCATAAACATGTAACTGCAGAGGCAAAATGTGCTCATTTACATTTTAACCTGCATGCGCCATCGATCCAGGTGATCCAGGCACCATTTCTTTTTTTTTCTTTTTTAACAGAGCTGCGTCTGTTCCTGTTCAGGCCTCAGAGTTTCAAATGTCGCTCCAAGTAAAATAAATCAGGTTATTAAAAAAATATTATCACACCTCGTCCGTAACTCAGAGCAAAACATTCAGTACAAAGCTGCACACAGAGACTGTACAACTGACTTTACAAAATCCTATTATATGATAAAAAATAAAGCATTAGCTCACATTAGACTGAGACAGGAAACTCCATTAGCACTTGAATATTCAAGTATAATAACTCAGACATACAAAAACATTCACCAGAGGAAAACACTGTTGGCTTCTTCCATGATTACAGATAATCTCAGACCTGTCAGGGGAGGTAATGAGGGGATGGGGGAGGGAGGGGGTCCAAAGGGATTGTGTCTTTTTCTTTTGAGCTACAGTGAGGTGCATTTTGATTTATTAACCCCTCCCACTTTTGTTTCTCATATTGTCACAAAGCAGCTGATTAATTAAGAGATCTGGTTGTTCAGCTGCCCGGGGTATTTCTCAAACCTTCTCTCTGCCTCCTCACTGAACGCGTCACCTGTGTAGGATGAAAAGCAAGTGAATGAATCAGTGAAAAATATAAAATACTTATTCATTGAAAAAGACAGAATCTGTCAGCGCCAGTGTTTTTGACTACTTACCAACGTGGCAGTTGTGGAACCAGATTCGATGTCCGTCGTATTTACAGTTACATTTCATGGCATTGTTGGTGAAGTCGCTCTCGGCCACTTCGTGATTGGGGTTGATGACGATCTGAGCAGGTGGGAAACGTTAAAAACAAACTATTTTATAACAGATTAAACAATAAAACTACGACAGAACATGACGTTTGGATAAATGATGCAGTTATCTCTTCCTCATTAACTACTGTGAAGCAGCAGCTGATTAACATGGTGCCAGAGAAAAACTGCAAAGTTCTATATTCACTTTATAATACATCAATATGACAGCACATTGTACAACCGCTCTACATAAAACAGTGATGTTTGGCAAAATCTAAACAATACCAAACAATAACACCTGAAACTGATCATGAGTGAACAAAGATGGACAATTCTTCACTGCAGGACGGAGAAATATAGAAGATCCTTTGTACCTTCAGCCATCAGGCTTTTAATTCTTCTGCAAATGGTTGATGAGCTGACAGACAAATGAATTTCCCCTCTGGGGATCAATAAAGTAATTCGTATTCGTATTTGTATTAACATATTTATGACAACAGTTTTTTTTACATACATACTTACATGATACTTTATCAACATTTTCTGAATGATAAAAAGACAATAACACCAGAGAACAGAGACAATTTCTAGCTCTGCTGAGTTGATGTGGATTAAAACTCATTTGTCTGATGCTGTTATATCAGTGCAGTGCTGCTTTTAAACTCTTTGACAAACAGAGTGTATAAGTCCATGTGACTGTGTGTGGTTCAAACACTCTGATGGTGGCAGGTCTGTTTTTTACCCTGTGGTCTGCACTTTGAGTCACACACCTCTGACCCTGCTCACCTGCATGATGTAGTTTCCAGGTTTGACGTCTGTGATGTCGATCCACTGGCAGTCGATGTCGTGACGGTACAAATCCCAGCAGCCCACAGTGATGCCCTGATCGCCAAAGTTGGCGCACTCGTACCTCTTGGAAACACCTGAGTGTCACAAATACAAAGATTCAGTGAGTTCATATAGATTCCTGTCCCATTCCTATCACAGCATCTGGACCCTTTCAGGCTTTCACACTCACTCACTTACAGCTGACGTTGTTTAAGTGAGTCAGGGTTACAGCCCTGCATACATGTTGATCCCTGACATGAAGCATGAGACTCACCCTCCTGACAGTCGGTGTCCTCCAGGCAGAAACTGGCTTTGTGTCCCTCGGCCACTTTGGTGCCGTTGGCGTTCAGCAGGTCATAGTGGGTGAAGATGTTCATGCTGTGGTAGTGGCTGTGAAGCACAGAGGAAGGTGTCAACATGGACGGTAAATAAAGTCTATTCCCCAAATTGAATAACTGAAAAACATATTTACAATAAAATGATTTTTATCATGACACAAGACTTTGTTTAAATCTCATTGTTACCCGTGGCAGGCGTGCCAGACCCACGAGTGGCGCCCAGCCTTGGGCTTGAAGTCGGCCCGGCCGATGTTGTGGATCTGGGAGGAGAAGCGCAGCAGACGTCGGTGTCCATACGGCCAGTTGGCCTTGGCTGCAGACTTGGACAGGCAGTCCTCCTCAGCAGCGCAGTAGAGCATGTGCAGAGGACGATCCTCGATGTAAACTGTCTGCTGCACTAGAGAAGCGTTCAGGACGAGGTCAGAGGCCGCTGGGTAGAGAGGGAGGATCAGGATGAGATGGAGATACATCAGGTACTAGTATTATAATACTTACATGACTTTACATGATGGGAAACATTTTTCTTCATCCAACAAGGTGACACAATATTAAATAAAATCTAAATAAATATCTAAATATTAATTATGTGTTCTGTTAACTTTTCCTAATGTTGTTGCTGTTGTTTTGTTTGGGTTTTGACAAGGCAAATTGTTGATATTTGTCATAAAACTGATGTTTTCTCTTTTTCTTGAGGTCAGAAGAAGATTTTAATCAGGTAAATTAGATGAAACTCATTGTCATCCACTCACTCTCAGAGCAGATGACTCCTGCTGCAAACCTCGCTGCAGCTTTCTGGCAGTTGACAGTTTTGTGATGCTGGCACTGACTCAGCGACATCTCGTTCCCTGTGCACTTGACGCCACTCATCACCATCTCCGTCACGTTGCTGCTGTCCCAGTACCAGGTTTCCTTAGAGCCGGCCGAGTGCACAACGACAACAACAACAGCAAAACAGACAACAAAAAAAACAAAAACATGCAGACAAACACAAACAGGACATCGATCAGAAGATTTAATGGTTCACAGTCTGAGCTGCAGAGTTCAGTGAGATGAAGCTGCTCTGAAAAACAGATGTTCATGACTCATTTTTGGCCTCTCGCTGTTTAAATGTTGATGGTATGATCACTGGAGGACGATAACTGAGTAATTCAATGATCATACTAGTCTCTGAGAGGCCCATCAGTTTAAACATAATGACAGACTTTCTCTAAATATATCAGCTCAGCTCAACAACAAACCACTGTGTTTCTACATACAAGACGTTTATATCAACTGCACCTTTTGCATCCTGTTCCCTGAAAGTCCAAAGTGTTTAGAAATGAGGATCTATCTCATGAGTTTTTATAATCCTGTATCATTAATCCTGTAATGATCATTATATCCTCAAATATCAACATTTTCTCACTAATAACTCTGAGTGTTTGTATTTCAGTCAATTTGATTTTACATTTTCAGAAACTGGGTACAAGTGAAGTCCTGTTTTGTTTATGTTATTAAGAAAAGTTTATACAGATTTATCTTGAAATGTCCATTTAATACCCATCATACACTTTTATAACTTCAGTTCTCTCAATTTTCGGGTTATACGAAGCAGGTTTATAGAAAATACAGCTTCAATCCATTTAACCAAGATTATTTATAGTTCTACATTAAAATCCATAAAGTCTTCAGATTATTTTTAACCAGCTTCATTTCTCAGTTAAAATCCAGCTGCTCCTGCATAAAATAATTAATGGATCTAAGTCATGTTCCTGCTCTTGTCATTTAAATCTCTGTGTTTTTGTGTGAACCATCCAGTACAAATACACTGATTTCTCTTAAATGAAGCATCTGAGGAGTTTTTAACTTGTAAACAGTGAAGTTGTTCCACATGCCACTGTGGAAAAACATTTAACTCTCAGGTCCTACTTACAGTGATGGCATGCATGGAGTAGCCGAGCCCTAGCTGCCTGCAAGCCACCATGGCTTCCTTTGTGGTCCAGCCTGTGCTGCACACTGTGCCCCACTTGGAGCCAACCTGAACCTCCACCCGGCCCTCATAACTGCTCCGGCCGCCCACTATCCGGATCTGCAGAGAGGTCCTGCAGGGAGTCAGTGAGGGGACACACTTCCTGTCCTGTCTCTCAACTGTCTGGGCTACAAATCTGCCTTGGTTGGAAAATGTTGTCATTGAAGCAGCAGCAATTTGGTTAGACGGGGAAAACGTGATCATGTCTTCCACATGAGGTCACCTCTCGGCTCCGGTGGTTTAGACTTTGATTAGAAACTTCATGTGTGGCTGCTCTGCCCAACATGGAACAAACCAGATCACTGCCTGGTTCTTCAGTGGAGGAACAGAAGCATCTACTCCATATGGAAATGATTATATACTGTCATAGCCACATTAGTGCGAGCATGTTCAAATATACTCCAACACAGAACCACACCAAGAGTTTAATACTACTGCTATGTTAAAGGAAAATATTAAAATCTAAAGTAAACATTAGTACGACCTGCACATATTAACAAATATGTGACAGATGATTGACAATGGAATATATTTGAACATATTTCCACAGAAATAAAACAACTTCACACACAGTGGCCACTTTAAAAAGGTGCACACACACACACACACACAGCTGCAGCGTGAAGATGAGACATGTATAATGATTGTAAGTATGATAGTGCACACAACTGGCCACTGTGTGACTATATGAATGACAGTATATCATATTTGCATATGTCAGGTATCCCAGGAGACGTCCTGCAGGTGACACCAGCTCCGTTCTCACCTGCTGGACGTCCCCCTGGTTGTGTTAATAACCTACTTGCAGACCCTGGTTAGCGTAGCCCAGGCCCAGCTGCCTGCACGCCACCATGGCCTCCGTGGTGCTCCAGCTCTCTCCGCAGATCAGACCCCAGCTCTCTGTCCCATTTGAGTCCAGACCCAGGACCTCCACGCGGCCCTCGTAACGAGTCCGTCCCCCTGAGAGTCGGATCTGTGCGGGGCCAAGGAGTTAGGAGCCACAGAGCAGAGCGCAGATACACAAGGGCCAAACAACCTGGATAAAAACTCCATCTTCTTCAATCTTACATGCGACATGTGTGACATTAAGATATAAAAGTTTAGTTCAAACCTCTGTGACTTGATTGATTTGATCAAAGTGTCTGTAAACTGGAGTTTTTATCCTGCTCAGCCCTGTGCGTGTATTTACAGGAAACATGGACCAGTATCATCTGGTTTAATACAAACTGTACAACCAGACGTACTCTGGGTTAAAGGGGAATCACTGTTGTCTGAGAAACATGTGCAAATGTGAGATTTTCTGCCAAATAAAAGAAAAAATTAATTAAAATTTGATCTGACGTCACAGTTTTTCATGACAACAGTGAGTTAATGTTACTTCAGTGAGTAAAAATATGAGTATGAGCTCTAAATCTCACACGTTAGGACAAACACAGTTGGATCAGTAAAGATCTAAACTACATTTATCAAAGCAGAAAAGAAGCAAAATGAAACTTTCTCAAGTATCTTCATCATTTCAAATTATATGATAAGAGTAAACACAAGTCAAACAGCATCCTGACATCTGAACATCAACAGTGTTAAAACAGGGAGGAGGTTCAGCTCTGACCGAGTTCTCCAGGCCCATGTAGGGGATGTTGCAGCGGACGGCGGCGTCCTCACTGTGCTGACAGTCCTCGGACGTGATGTTTTTAAAGGGACAGTTCCAGATGGATTTCTCCAGACCGAGACACTTCACCTCGTTCATGTAGATCGGACCCATGCCTGGACAGATGGGATTAAACACACACACACACCAGGAGTTACAGGTTAGACAGAACAGTATTTTCATTGAATTTTGGGAGTGTCAGTATCTGTGGTCTTCATTTCACTACCACGGTGGGTCTTACTATTGCTATTGCTATTACTCTTTTTATGTGAATGAGCTCTATTGACTATAAAAGTACAATACAGAGTTTTAAAAGCTGGAGTGAAGTGGACTGCAAATGCTGTGTATGTATTTTATATTGTTTTATACAGAATCAAACAGATCAGGTCCATTTTGACTGAGGAGGACAAACAAACAAAATGGTCAACAGGGGGCAAAATGAAGGTTAAATCAGGCGGCAATGAAGCGCTGTGTAAAAAAAAAAAAATCTGAGTTTTAATGAGCTACAGGATATCTGAGGAGTTCCAGCAACTGCAGCTTTTAATGAGCCCAGACCCATTTAATAAGGAGCTTAGATCAGATTAGAGCAAATCCAGGTCAGTTCACATTCTGTTTTTTTGACCCTTTTGGATCAAAACTCAAAGTTTCAAGAACCAGACTGTTCGAGAAACTCTGGGCCAAGAAAAACAAACATGTGAAGGAAACAGGAAACAGTTCAGAACATAAGTTGTTCTGTCATGTTGCTCTTAATTCCAGTTACACTGACGTTACTGGAACCAGTAAACAAACACAAACACTTTTCATGGAGCTACTGCAGCAGGATAATACAACAGGGCTGGATGCAGTTGGATCACTCTTTAGATACAAAATCAGACTTGAGGTTGATATGAACACATCACAACATCTAGAAGCTCAGAACACACACACCTATGGTCATATTTTACTGAATACACACACACACACAGGAACTCTTCAAGCCAACACTCAGTTTGACCCATGTTTGCTGAAGATGTATGTTCTCCGTCAGCGACACCCGATGTAACATCCGCTCTCACACCGTCATATAGCACCATAAGGCGTCTAAGTTATGTAATTTTTTTTAATGAAAGAAATTCCTTCAGCGACTTCGTTTCCGACTTCACCAACGTTCAGGAATGTTTCCTGGACCGACTGAGCCAGGTGGTGGTCGGACATCCATCTGAGCACAGAGCTGCTCTGCTGCTGCTCAAAGAGATTTTGTGATGACTCGCACTCACTCCGCCAGCTTCCTCCTCTGTGGTGGTGGAAATCATAATGCACAAACATACATACACACACACAGCCCCACCCAGCTGCCCTTCAAAAGATGGCTTGTTTCTGCACTGCTGGAATCTGAGGACAGTTAATCCAAACACCACACACACCTCAATGTTCCTGAGGGCAACACTAATGAGGAGCACAAACACAAGCAGGCAGACCTGTCTCATGTTTCACTGTGCAGATGGACTCATCTTCTCACCTTCAAACTATCAGTCAGGCTTAAAAACAAACCAATCCAGATGTTCAAATGTCACAACAACAACAAAAAAAAACCTGACTCTGATATTGATTTCATGAAGGAGTCTCCATCTTAGAGCTGATGTTTGACGACTCTGATTTCACACCTGATCTAACCAAAGGAGTTGGAAACGAACCAGAGTCCAGGTAAAACCGGACTTAAAAAGAGCAGGTGTGAAAACAGCCTCAAGGTGTGGCCTGGCTTCGGAGCTACTAAAATAAGATCAGCGACTCCTTTACAAACAGCTGTCTGAGATTGAATACAGTTTTAATGAATCCACAAGGAGACGTGCTCTTTCTCACCCACACATATACACGCACACACAGCTTCATTCAACTTCATGTTTCCATCCTGGTCTTTTCATTTCTGAGCGGCCTCTGACCAGCAGGAATGGACATTTGGAAAATTACTCAAAACCTGCAGGAGCTTCTTTCATGGATTATTACAGCTGTAATTAAACTTTTCTTGAACAGAGTCTCACAGTTACAACCATCAGTGTGATTTCTTTGTTTCCAAACTGATTTGCGGAGCCTCTCATGTGGAGCCGGATCAGGCACGAGCTGGACTTGAGAGACAGAGCCTTATTTTCACATGAAATGATCCATGAAGCAGCTGCAGCAACACAGATGGTTTTCTGTTGTAGAAAATATGCCCGTCACACACTATAAGGAATCAGAACTATTCATAATAAAGAGGATTTAATGAATAAAGAACTGTATAAATGTCAAGAATGATGCACTAAGACTTGTTTATTAGTGTAGTAAAATGAAAATATTCACATTCTGTGGTGGGTTTTATGTGGTATTTACAGAAAAGTTACACAGTTTCTTTTCTTCCTTCATTCCCTGCATTCCTTTACTGATTAAAATAACCTCTAAATGAGGAACCCCTGCAGGAATGTGGAGCTGCAGATCAGCAGGTTATCTGTACTCTGAGGTGAAGAGATGACCTGAGAGATAAGAGCAGTGACAGGTGTTGACTGATGTCCTCCCTGAAGACAGTTATAAAGACGTCCTGCCCCAGGCGATGGGTGGACAGAGCAGTGAAGTCTGTTTGGAGCTTTTACTTTGAAAAGCTGCAGAACCACTGATGTTAGTTTAGTTAACCTCCACCTTTAAAGCAGCCAAATCACACCCAGCGCTTTTGGGTTCATCTCAAACAGTGGGTCGACTACTTCCTGTCTGTACTTGGACTCATCAAAATGCACATTGCTCTAAATGTGCAGTTTGATTGACACTCAGCTGACCAATGAGGTTTTTTTTTTATTTCTGACCTTGACCCATGCGAGCTCCGGTGAGAGCCTCCTTGGCGCTGCCAAAGCCGAGCTCCCTGCAGACGACACTGGCCGACTGCAGGCTCCAGCGGTCGTCACACACTGTCCCCCACTCGTTGTCCCTCAACACCTCCACCCGGCCCTCGCCCAGCCTGGCTCCACCCTTCAGCCTCACGTTTCTCTGGACAAGAAACACACAGTGAAATTATATTTTAGTTGACATGGAGACATGCTAACTGCAAGCTAATGGGTTTTAATCAAAAGAAATGCTTTGTCCTTCATGTAAACTGCTTTACTCCTAAAAACAACAAACATTTTGTGTAGTTTTTCTGTTATAAAATGCAAATTAGACACTAAAATATCATCAAAGGTCCATTAGCTAGCTTTATCTGGAGCTTTCAGTCACATCTCACTGTCCATCATGTGACTTTAGCTCCACACTGAGATAACTTCATGTAAATCTTTATCTCCATGTCTCCAGAAAAACAACTTTACCGAGGTCTTAGCTTTCTTTTTCATGCCTGTGTTGTGCATGAACAGCGGTCCCGGCATGCAGCTGACCACAGCCGGCATGCCGCCCTCACAGGTCAATGTGGTGTTTGGTTTGTTGAACTCCAGGGGGCAGGCGGCCAGGTGCACCTCCATCCCCGTGCAGGCCACCGAGTGGATGTGGAAGAGGTTCTTCTGACGCTCCAGGTACAACCTGCAGGAAGCAGAGACAACAGCTGTCGTCACTAAGACACTGAGTCAGTGAATCAGTGACTTGGGTTTTTTTTTACAGTGTAGTGAAAATTAAGGGTCAGACGGAAGTATTTTTTATATGAATGAAAACAAAGGTTTGCATATGGATGTTGTCCTCCATTTCCTAAAGTTTCCTTCTATTTTGATTTTTAATCTGTGCATGCTTGTAGTTCTTATTAAAATGTAAATACAGTTGATAAAGAAAAACACAACAACAAAAAAAGCATTTGTTCGACACCATGTGTCCAAGTTTGCATGGTAAGCTAAGCTAACTTCATATTTCCTGTACAGACACTGTTGGCAGGAGAGACAATAAAAGTTTAACCAAAAAATGTAAAACTGTCCCAAATGGTTTAACACTTGGAGTATTTTAAAACCATCATTCAACTGAATTCAATATTTTTGCTCAATTTAGTCTCATGCTTCTATTTTGAAAATCTCAAACCGGAGAGGAGGAACATTTTATGTCGCTAACATAATTAGCTTTTCACGCACTTGACAACATTTGTTTTTCTCATCCTGACTTTATCAGTTTAAGTGTCAGTTGTCTGTGTGAGGTCTGTGAACGCAGCACGTGTGTGAGGTCTGTGAACACAGCATGTGTGTGGGTCTCTCTCTTCAGACGCATTGTCCCACACCACCCAACTTTACCCACTGAGCTGTTTATCCTCAGATTACCTTTTGCCAGGGCTGCTCTGTTTAGACTTAGAGTTAGCTTTAGCTGTGGGTGTCTGCCTGCAAAGTAAACATGGGGTCAGAGACGGTGACACAGTTTAGGAGATGACACAGTGAAAAAAAATCAGAGCAGCACAAGACAGTGACACACGGTGCAACAGTGATGTTAAAGACATACAGAGTTACATGATCCAGACGGAAGTGGCACCTTCAACGTGACTGTTAAACACACTGATGTTGAAAGTGACACGTCCTTCAGGTGAAAACACAGAGTAACATCAGTTGAATCAAAACGTTGACATTCATTAGATCATTAAACACATTTTAAATCAGCTCAAACTCACATACAGAGGACGGCCAAAAGTATGTGGACATGCACATTGTTGATTTTTTAAAGTTATATAGAGAGATAAAGACACTACAGCAAACAATGATATATTCGACAGCACCTGTGTGCACAAAATAAAATTCACAAAAACATGTTTAACTTTGCAAAACACCTGTAAGGGAACGTCAGGGTGTCCACATACCTTTGGCCATGTAGTGTATGTATGACACGTACCAGTGTGATCGCTAACATGTTAGTAGAGGAGACGTTTTCCTTTATTGTGCCAATGTGAACCTCCAGTTACCACATTGTCTCTGTTTGGTGTATGACGCTGCTTTCTGATGTGAAGGGATGTAAATAAACCACAGAGGTGAGTGTAACAGTAACAGCTAAAGCACCATGTTGCACTGTCACCGTCTGTGTGGGTCAGTTCCTCAGACTTTTATCAGTGCAAGGCCAAAATAAGAGCTGAAGTTTCATCCTGAGACAAAACTTCAAACTATTTGTTAATCAAGTCAATTAGATACCGTTAATTATTATTAGTATTATATTGTTTTAATATATTTGAAGCAGAAAGTCAATATGGTTCCAGGGCAACACTTTCTTAAAAGTTGCAGCAGAATGGACCCTCAGGGCCACCGTCCATCTATCTCGTGAGTTCTAAGTGATATTAGAAAGATTAGATAAAACAAGGATGTCTGAGAAAATGTTTTTTTTCACTGTTATATTTTGTTTTCATTTCGTTTGGTGTGGAATTTCCCAAATTCAGAATATTCAGCTCCTTAAAATGTCTGACGTATGTGTCAGACTCCGCCCGCCTGGCACTCTGGGATGGCTAAAACAAACGCTGTGAATTGTTACTTGCAGGAACTGAGGCCTACGACTGTTTCAGTTGAAGAACTGAGAAGGTTAAATTTACTCCCCCACCTTTTAAAAAGCAGGTCATACTGGAGAATGGGATTTTCAGATGGTACGTTAGATTGAAAAAGGGAGGTGGAAAATTAAAACTGACACAGCTCAGACTGACAAAATCTGTCCTGCTAAAAAACAGGGGTTTCCATTCAAAGTCCGATTGTAATTGAACATTTTAACGTCAGATGGTTTGAAAACTAGGAAATGATACAACCTGTGCCATGTCAGTGGAAAAGTGTGAGGAAGACAAAACCAGAAAACAAACCCTTGACTCAAGACAACCCTCAGCTACCACAGCGTCAGATTTAAATACACAACCCATTCACATGCTGCACATCATAAATAATGTGATATTAGAGAGAGAACGGGGGGGATGGTCGTCTATATCTAGGAGCAGGAACAGCTAAATGGTTATTGTCTACTACTCCCAACAGGAAACCCACTGTCACCAGAACACCAGTGAGCAGGCAGAGTGCACGGACGGAGGTGGACGGTGTCGGTGGGTTTGATTCCCTGCAGGACTTGTGTACCTTCCACCGGCCGCAACATTAACCTTTGGCCTGGAGACCTTCTCAGCTGCACGCTTTTTCAGATGTCTGCAACAGTGAGACAGCCAAATACCATCACATACAGGAGAGAGACTGCGTGCAAACACACACAGAGACACACACTTTCTTACTGTCTCTGGGCTGCATACACACACATTAAGGTGAAGCAGTGCAGAGTCACTAGTGAATCACATTTCTGACATTCCTCAGGTTTCCAGTATCGTGTGTTACAGATGTGAACGATCACAATTTACAGAGTTATTCCAACTATTCGACACGGTGGTGACTGTTTGAGTCTCATTCAGCTGCACCAGTGTGAAACCAGTCATCAATACAGTATCTATTGGCTATTGGCTGACAGTCACTGTGTAAACTGTGATTCGGTGACAGACGATAATGAACCTTTCAGATTTCTAACAGTTAAGTTAAATTACAAATGATTAATGATGATTTTAAATTACTTTAACCATGCACGTTTCTGGACAACATTTGTCATTGTTTTAGTTCCATGCACAACAAAGTTACATTTGAATAAAGCAGCACATTGAAAAATCCCTTTAAGGTGCATTTTGAACACATGAATAAAAACATGTCATTAATTGTGATTAACTATGGGTCCTCATGTGATTAATCCCAGTTACACATACAAGGCCAACATGGGGAGTATAATAAAACAACACAAAACAATCACTTCCTGTTTGAACCAGCTGCTAACAGATGATTCATCTGTCTGGGATTCAGTGGAAAGTTTTTCAGATGCTTCACAGACAAAATGGAAAGTGGATGACAACTATTATCACAAGATCATCAACTGACAAACAAACAAAGTCTCCGTATTTACCTGTTCATGTACATATATATATTATTATTATTAAAAAGCACAGAGGGACTGATAATAACACAGTTTGACTCCGGTTGTCGTTGTCTGTGTATTATGTGACCGACCAACCATCCTCCATCCGCCCTCACACTCGGCTGAGAGAAAACACACATTTCCCCTCGGACTACTGTGAACCATCTGCAGGGGAGGAATAAAAACGCCTGCGACTGGAGCACAGCCAGGAATGTATGCAGTCATACTGGGAGTTCAGAGAGTCGGCTGAAGAAGCCATTGTTCCTCAAATACATTTTAATGACTAAAAACAATGATCATTTTCATAGGACGAGAGGACTGAGACAATATGTCAGTGATTTGATTTCCTGAAATGATGAGACTTTCCCGGTTCGAGCTTCTCTGTTGTTTTCTGGTCGGACAAAAGCTTTTAGCAAACTGTGAGTTTTCACCATTTTCTGACAGTTATGAGATTGAGAAAATGAAAAATGGTGAAAAAGCACATCAGGAAAACCTGAGGTTAAACTGTTATAAAACTGAATAAAGCTGCAAAACTTCACATCAGAGAAGCTGCAACCTTTTATTTTATCTGATTAATCGAATATGCCAACTAATCGTCTCACCTCCACGATTGAGAATTGAGAGATCCTGTCTTCTTCTGCACAGCTCTGCAGAGGTGAAAACACTCGACAGAACACACACTGGTTTGTACTTTTCCATCTCTGCAGGCAGTTCATTATCACTCCTCAACTTCCTCTGCAAACTAATGAAGGGAGGCTGAGGAGATGAAATATTTGACCCGACACAAACATGGCTGCTCTGACATCATCGGGAGGAAGAAACAATAAGAGGGAGAAGAGAGTGATCAGAGTGCGCTTGTGTGCTTTGTTTTTCTGGCTGAGAGAAGACAAACTTACACAGACTGTCAGTGTCATATCCACTGTAAACAGCAGCTCCTATAATGTCCACTCTTTACCAAACAATGGACCCAGATCCCGCTCGTGGTTTGGTCAAAGTGTTGCCACTTTGCTTTACACACTGAAGCCACAGGAATGTCAAACAGGCTGCAGCAAACAGCTACAGCTACAGCTCATCCTGGCTGAATGAGAAAATTACAGCCAGTTTGCCGAGAGGTTTAATTCACATTGTTGGCAGAGGAGAACAATTCCTCACTTTTAAAGTCTGCAAACATTGCACATGAGGAATCTCCTCCATGTTGCTCATTTTTACCATTTTACATAAATAGTTTGAGGGAATCAAAATCCACAAAGTGAAATAAGTGCATGTCCCAGAATATCAGAACTATTACTTTAACTTCCTTTCAGTGTTAACTCCTCTCCTGGATGTCTGGACCCTCATCCTTCTCATATTTTACTTCACAGGGCGTCGACATTTCTTCTTTTTTCTACAACTTTAAATCTCAACTTTAAAACTTTAAGTTGAGCAATACAACACAAAGTAAAGCTTCAATAGGGAGGATGCAGAGTGTTTGGTAAACATACACTCAGCAAAAAACCATCAGAGGAAGTCGATACAGATCCACTGAACCTCCGTTATGAACTCTGTTAAAGCTGCTGTAGATCACAGCGATATGCAAGCTATGCACAAAGCTCAAAAGATAACTTTGCCGACAAACATCCAGAAAAGATTTTTACAAAAGAGTCTGTTTTGTTTTAAAAGGGAAAAATATAAAATGAGCTGTAACCAAGGACCCAACGGAGGCTGAGTGTGTGTTAACCTGCTTCATTCAGATTTTACTAAATTATTTGCTTTGTTGATTAAAGTCTGGTGAAAGAAAAACAGATTATATCATATTATTATTATTTCTGCTCCTTTTCCTTCATGATCTGAAACATTGTGGAGGAGTTTTGGTGTTGGTGTGCACACTTTTTCCACCAGGAAGGGGTAAAATCCAAACAGTCTCCTAAAAATGATTCTTTGCAGCTTCTATAAAAACGTACCAGCTGCAGCTTTAACCTCACAAACCTGCAGGAGAATCAGGAATTTAATGCTTAAAAGTTGAGCCATTCACTCACTTGTAGAAGTTCTTGTTGACTTTCCTCTCGTGTGGGAATCCCAGCATACCACAGACCACACGGGTGTTTTTGATCGTCCATCCGACGTCACAGATCTGAGCCCAGCCGTCTTTATATTTCACTTCCACCACGCCTTCAGTGACAGGCATCTTCCTCTTGGCTGCGACGACCACGGGCCGGAGTCGCACCTCCTCCACTTTGTTCTCATCCACCTGGGCCTGCGGGGAGGGAGAAGTTTGACAATTAGTGATTACTAGGTCATTTTCTTTACTTTCACATTGTCACATTTGTACAAAATACAGACACAGTGAAAGCATCTGAGTGAGTCACCGTCGTTACAGAGAGTAACTGTTGGTCTAATCCTCTCACTAACTGTTCATAAGTGAACGTGACCATCTCTGGTTGCCAGGTCTGCAGTGACTCACTTCGTTGTGGTTTATTGAGGAGGAAAAAAAGGCTGGCTGTGATCACAGTTTGAAGTCTGGACACCACGTTTGACTGGGATCGGACTGGGAGACCCGCCCTCTCTCACTGTTACAAAACTTTTCTTTCTCGTAAGGAGATCCCTTCCCTCTATATGTAACAGGGACACCTCATCAGATCTCTGCAGTGTGTGGAGATGATGAGATGACGAGTCCCCCCCCAGTCTAACCCTGTTCACCTCCACAAACTGGCATCAAAGAGCATGAATGGAAAATAATGAGCAGCTGAAAGCAGCTCAGACACCAACTTCACCCAGCTGAGCTCCCTGAGTGAACGTTTCCCCCAGGTTTAAATATTTATTCATTCAGGGAGGAGAGAGGACTGAGAGTGTGTGACCGCTTTTAGAAACACTCAGTCTGCCATCAGAGGACACCAACACCAACACTGACGGGATGATTCTGCTTCAACAGAAACATGTGGTGATGCTGCTTCCAGCTGTTAGTATACTGCAACACAGCTGGAAGATCTGATATTTATCTCCTCAGTCTGGTTTTTGTTGTTGTGATTTCACTCTTTATTCTGGTTTTTGTTTTTTTTTTATTGCTAGAATCTGTGCTTAACCTAGGTCTAGCTCAGTGTACTTCTTAAGAAAACTCATGCAAAGACACATATGTGCAACAAATACACACAACTTCATCAATTTGTAAAAACACGCGCTGCAAGAAATCCAGTATTGATTAATGATTAAGACAAAAATAATGTAACATTTCTGGTCAATCAGGTCATAAACATCCTGGCTTAGTTTGTCAGTGGTGAACTGCGACTTTTACTGGGGAAACTCTCGTCTCCCTCTCTCCATCACCTCAGGTCGGTGGACACTGTGGAGGCAGCTGTGATTAACAGGCTCACACAGATGCTGCAGAGCGGAGCTGATCACCTCCATGTGTGAGGCAGCGACAGGTGGAGCTGGACTGCAGCATTAAACCTCTTCCATGTGGCTTCAACCTTATAGAGTCTATAGGCTGCAGCAGCAGGGCTGTTGGTTTATGGCCTTGTTAACTGCCTCTTAATGAACTCTGAGCATCACTGCTGCAACAACACATTCACTTCAGGCCTGCTGTTTCAGTGGCTTACATCAATAACGTTCGAGTCCATGAAGCCGGGAATCCTCTCGTCTTTGCACACAACTCCGGCGTCTTCGTCATGGGTGCAGTCGCTGTTGCCCCAACCACGAGATTTACAGAACTCAATGGTCTTCTCACCTCCGTTACACTGCACGTTGTCCAGCCAGATTTTACCTGAGGAGGCGGCAGAGTGTCAGTGAAGCTCAGTGGAGAAAACACCTGGTTGTTGGTTTTTACTAAGGCTGCAGTTTTTCAGGTCAGTTTGGGTCCTAAACCTAAATATCTTAATATCCTTGGTACCCCTGGTTAGAATATACAGTACAACAAAGACTTGGGTCTGACAGTGAGGCAGCAGACTTTTGCCCTGTTGCTCCTCAGGGACCTGAACCTGCACCCAGGGGGATGATTGAGTGGGTGTGTGATGTTCTGGGTTGTAGCTGTGGCAATGCATGTGGTGTGATGTGCCATCCTATTGAGCTCTGACAGGTCTGATGTGGGGAAATCAATTATCTTATTATCAGTTATCTCGTATTAAAGAAGCAGGAAGAGCAGTAAAGCAGGACTGGTTGAATAATAC
Source organism: Caranx ignobilis (assembly GCA_021432705.1). NCBI lineage: Eukaryota > Metazoa > Chordata > Actinopteri > Carangiformes > Carangidae > Caranx > Caranx ignobilis. The sequence goes on along the minus strand of JAFHLA010000217.1, from coordinate 41,806 downwards.
TATTAGATTGGAAGGTCGTACCTTGACCTTTGCCGTACTTGGCGCTGTGTGTCCACCCTGTGGCTGACACGAAGCCCAGCTGGCGACACAGCACGTTGGCATTTGATATCGTGAAGTCGTCGTCGCAGATGGTTCCCCACTCCCCCTTGTAGAAGAGCTCGACCCGACCCTCGTTGTGTTTCCGAGGGTATCCGGACAGTCTGACCTTCAGGCCCCCCATCTGGGACTGAGGGGACGGGGACAGGGATGGTGTGGGTGTGGGTGTGCGTGTTGGTGTTGGTGTTGGTTTCGCTGTGGCTGCACTGGATGTGTGGTCTGGGTCAAACAGCAGGGTAACCACAACCCAAACAGGAGGCTGAATGCAAACTGTAGCCCCTGTCTTGACTTGTCCATGACTTCAGCTGCAGATGGAGAAAAGAAAAAGACAGTGTCAGATCTCAGGCTGCAGAAACATGCACATTTCAAAAGCTTATTCAACATCATCAAGCTGCACTGTGTATTTATATCTTTAAGAAGACGTCAAAAAAGTCTGTTTTAAGAGTTGGAGACATTACTGCACTAGTTACTCCCGTTTTATCTAATGTATAGTAGAACAAGCTGCAGCTGAGACAAAGAGGGCCTACACATAGAGGTGCTGAAAATATGCTCAGCATATGGAAGTAGGATTGATGTAAGAGAGTCGAGCTGCTCCAGCACTTTGATTCAAACCATCTGCTCAGTGTTTACTTGACTGTGACGCTGGGGAAGGAGAACAAGGGAACATTTAAAAACGTGCAGGCCTCGATGACCGTGCAGGTCAGGCCGATCACCAGTGTTTATCTCCATAAGTGTTCATCTCATGTCGTAGGTTTCTGCAACATTTTTCCTCTGGGTTCATTTTCTGACACAGCCTTTTCTCTACAAAATGTTAACTCCTCTGCTCTCCTAAAACTTCCTGTGCAACTCACATAGGCCTGCTATTGATGAGCTGACAGCTACACTCCTTCTTGGCTTTTGGGGGGCAGGGTTTGCCCCCTCCCCAGAGACACAAATACAGTAGTGTGATGTGTTTGTACAGGAACCACAGACTTAAGGCAGCCTTTCCAAAACATGTCTGACTGACTGACTGCGTCGTCTGATTCTGGTTTCATGGTGCACGGTCGGCCCCACACGCTCACACTGAGCCACAGTCAGGACGCAGAGCTGAAGAGGACACATGTTTGTGCTGGTGTTTTAGCTCTTAAACCTGAAACATCACTTTATTCGCAGGCAAAATCAAACCAGAAACATCTCATTTATACCCAGTGCACATCTCATCCTCTGTCCTCACAGCTGAGATTAGGTCTGGGGGTGGAGCTCACCTGATAAACAACCTCAGATTCACATTCACACCTACTGGCACTTTAAACTCGCCTTTCAATCTAATGTGCATGTGTTTGGACTGTGGGAGGAAGCCAGGGAGAACCTGAAGACAGAACCCACAAAGGGACAGGGAAAGGCCTCAGGTCTGGGGTTCAAACCCAGAGACTTCAGTCCTCACCACTGTAGCACCGTGCCACCCAAGAAGAAGCCTCAGAAAATGCACATGAATCATCCCTCACTCATTCATCCATCCTCCAGATCTGACTCACATGCATCACTCTGTGACAGGTGGCTACTAAATAAATGAGATGGTGAAACCTAACCAGCTATTTTCAACTCCATCAGATTCTTGTTTGGTGTCCAATCATCAGCAGTTACAGAGGATGACATGTTATATAAACAGACACAGCACATAAACACAGGCACATCATCTGACCTCTGACCTTTCATGCACTATTTGTCATAACTGCAGCAGAGTCAGGAAAACTGTTGGAAAACTGTTTTTTGCATGAGTGAGTGGATCTTCAATTAGATCAATGAAACATCTCATATATCAAAGTAGTTGTTGTTACGAGGAACCTCCATCGACATCAGGTGACACAGACTCACCTGTACCTGATTTCAACAAAAGTCCAACACTCACAGTCAAACCAACTCTCTCTCTCATTCTTTCTCTCACTGTGTCACTTTCACTCTCTCGCCCCTCACTGTAGCAGTGATCAATAGCATCATGGATCATCAGATCATATGAGAAGGCTCAGATTGATCAGGCAGCAGTTTCTCCAGCTCTGAGGTCAAACACTGAGGTCATCACAGAGTCTGATCTGAGACACTACATGGACTCGTTCCCACCAAAACACACCCAGTCTGTGCACAAATCACAACCAGAGCTCTGAATCTCACAGATACAAACAAACTCCCCCTGAACTGTAGAGAAGACTTTCCCTCCATGTTCGGAGGTCCCTGCAGGTTGTCACTGACCTCAGGAACTTTGTGAAACCGAAGACCTGAACTCGACCAGTCAGAAAGAGATTTTAAAAACAAAACAGATCCTGGAGGATGCATCATCAGTCTGAGGTTACTTCAGGGAGATCGGGAAAGGAGAGAAGCTGCTCAACATGAAAACACAGTGGTGGAGAAAGTACAGTGTGGGTTTGTTGGTTTCCTGGTTCACCAAACTGTTTTCTACGAAAGCTTCTGATTCACGTCTCAAACTAAAACAACAGTGTTTTTAACAGACTTTAACAGAGGCTTTTCACAGAGCAACCTGCTGATCAGTGAATGTATCAATAACTTTATCCTCAACTATCAGGACATTTCCTTTTTTTATCCACCTCTGGACCACGTGAGCTCTTATAAGTCCCAGAAAACAGCAGCATAGCATCTGGACCAACATCTATTGATCAACATGACAGGACTCATGGGTTATCATAAACTGATAGTTATTACAAAAAGATAAAACATTTTTAACATAAATTTAGATAAATAACTAGTCGATTAATCAATTAGTTGACAGAGAAGTGATCAGCAACTATTTTAATAATTGATTAATGATTTCAGTCTTTGCTCCTTTTGTTCACTGAATTTTAAACAATAGACAAGACCTCATGGGCATTTTATAGACTAATGATCAATTGAATTGATTGGTAGATTCATGAACATTCATTATCAGAGTCAACTGCAGCCTTAAACAAGATGAAATGGATTTCCAAACGTTGGAAACCCAAACATTTGCTCTTATCAATGACTTCCTGATCAATAAAGCAATAATAAAGAGGTTACAGTTAGTGTCACAGAGCAGCTGCTGTTCAACAGATCTCAGTCGTGGCTCTCCTAATCCAGATCCCATCAGCTCAGCCCAGCTCACTCTTATTTGTCTTTCCTGTTTCCACATTCCTCACATTTTTTTTTTTTTTTAAATCTTGTGCATCTTGAAAACGTCTCACAGAAACAGCCTGAACATCTGTATCTTCTATAAATGAAGTCACTTTAAAGCACATTAAAGACAGTTGTGCTCAGACACAATAGATGTGGGATCCAGTGAAACTTGGAACAAACTCATGGGGTTTAATCACAAAAGAAGAAGTTCTTGAAAGTGACTCTGAACCTCTTCACTCTGGTTCTATCAATAACCGATAATCAGCTTTACCTTATATTCCCAGTGTGAGGAGGTTATAACGGTTCCAGTGGAGAGAGGGGAGCTGAGCCACACGTCCACAAATTGAATCACCCACAAAAGTAAAACGGTAATTTATTTTAAAAAAAAAATAAATAGATAAAAAAAAATCCCGGTTCTCCTGTTAAATCATCTCCTCGAGCGAGACACGGCTCCAATTTGCGGGGCAGAGTTTCACCTCCAGCGGCCAATTGACTCCTCTCTGCGTTATTGTCTGTAAATTGCCAGCTGTACAGCTCCTGCAGAGGAGGAGGAGGAGGAGGAGGAGGAGGAGGCGGCAGCAGTGGGCTGGATTTACTCCCTGGAAACACACTGACTCTTTCATGCATGATTCTGTAACAGGCTCTACGTGCTTCTCTTGCATAAGGTCGAAAAAACGTGAATTCCACGCTGCAGCCTATCGCTCAGACGCCGTCTACGTGCGCGAGGAGGCGCAAGACGTGTCCGCGAGAGATTTACAACCAGTGTGTGTGTGTGTGTGTGTGTGCAAATATACTGTCCCACATAGTTTAGCTTCACCGCTTTTATAAATCTGGTGATGTGTTTAATATCGGACAAACATGCTACTTTATTCAAATGAAACTTTATTGTACATGAACCAAAAACAATGACTGATATTGACCAGAAGTCCGTTTTAGTGTGAATTAGTGAGCATCTGTTTTGATGATTTATTAATCATTTAAAAACAGATTAATCAATAAATATTGATAATAATTGCAGATTTATTCATCATATCGGTGGCCTATCACTGTAAACTGCACCAAAGCATCGATTTTGGAAGTTTCATTCACTTAACAAGTAGCTGATGAGTCAAAACCGTGACTGAGAGATGAACTGACAGTGAAAATAATCTATATATAGAATTTGAAAGGTGTGTGTCTATTGAGATCAGCAGCCATCAAGACTTCCTCTGTATTTAAAGTTTTTTTGATGAGGCCGATCAACAATAAAACAGCAGTGAAACACACAAGGTGAAAAGTGGAAGATCAGTTCCTTGTGAAAACACCTTAAATGTGACTTTAAGTTAAGTTTCCTCCTTACCTGGACCTGCAGCCGAGGTTGACTAACAACTGCGAAAGAAGAAACACAAATATGACATTTAAGTGTTAAATGTGTGTGTCCTAAAATCTTAACTTTTCCTTTTGAATGAACCTTTCACTTTCACTCACTTCCTGAACTCTTCCTTCTTGTCTCCCCACATGTTGTAAACACCACAATCACTCACACTGATATGAAAAGTTCATATTTAATAGGGAACCTCAAATAACAAAACTTCAATTCACTCAGAAAAAAACAAAGTTTTCTCTGCATTGTACAAGCACACAGGAAAAAAAAGAGGGAAACCTGGAGAATAACAAATCAGTTCGTGTCGTTTTAAAAATCGCACATCTGAACACATCACTGTGTCCTCTACAAAAACACTGACAGGCACTTCATTTAAAATCAGCTTCCTGTAAATATACATCGTACAGGTAGAGACGTTACTGCGTCCACTCAATTTCCAGCTGTTTTAGTGAGTCTGCGCTTTTTCCTCAGGCGGTTTTTTATCATTATTATGGTCCCTGTAATCCAGTAATGGACCAACGGCTGAACAGAAAGTTGACGTTGAAAACTGGATGGAGAAGCACAAAATGAAATGGTGGGACATGATAGAACTAAATTAAAGGTATGTGGTCGGGACGAACATGAAATCTAAAGACATCGATACTTAAGTAGAAACTAAACACTCAGGACTGAACTGGTTTGTGGATATAATGCCCGGTGCATGTTCATTGATATCTAATCAATACCTTTGCGCTTGCTCTGATCTGCAGTGGCTCAAGGGCACTTCAGCAGGGGCAGATGTTTGAGAAGGGGGGGTGGGGGGCAGAGACGGATTTATCTCACACTGATTGTCCAACTCTTCCTGAATACGAGCACTGCTGCAGAAACAAGCAACAACAACGATCACCTGAAACCACCTGAATATGATATTGATTATTGACTTATCAAAGAAAAAAAAAAAAACCTGATGCAATGTTGATGACCTCTTGTTAAGAGAAACTGACATGTGATTTAATGTGAATCAACATCCAGTGACAAAAATATGTTTGGTTTTTCGCAAGAACTGTTAAAAAAGAAAGTCTCAGTGTTCACAGATGATGAAAGAAAAAGTGTTTGTAAATGATTTGCAGTGTTTTCCTTCACTGACTGTACCAGGTGGATGGGAGAACAACTCGGACTTTGGGTGTTTTAACATGAATCACTTTACAGTACAGTCAAATCCATGGCAGGAATTTGAATGTTAAAAACTGAACAATGCTGATTTCTTTCCTGAAAAAATGCCTAAATTTCTCGGTTACAGTTTCACAAAAAAAGGAAGATTTGCTGCTTAACTTTGTCTTTTATGAGAGAAAACCCAACATTTCTTCATCTTCGGCTCTTGAGGCCAAACAACAAATCAACACACAGTATTTTTTAAAACAATTACAACTAACAGCTTTTGAACTGTGTCTGTATTTAGCGCTTTAGTCCGTTTTCTCAAGTGTTTGATTGTCTTTACACAAACATACTTATACAATATAACACTAATTACAGTAAGTCCCATCCGTCTGGTACCTCAGTCAGGTAAAATAAACCTTTTTATAAAAAAAAAGTTCCTGTAAATATTTGGCCTGTGACCTTGATACCCACTGAGGGGTAATTAATTACAGTTGGTGATACGACACTACGTGATGACGGCTATTGTTTCAGGCAACCATGGTGAATTTCCTTGAGAAACCCCGACTCATCAGAGCAACGCTCATCCACTGACCACCACCAAAGAAATTTACCAGTAACTGTTGATTGGCTGACGTAACATCCCACTGTGGAACCGACTCTGAACAGTCTAAAGTGCTAATGGTCTTTGCAGCAGATCGACAAGTTCTTCTTTGGATGTAGTTCGCACACTCACACACACACATTAGGACGGATGCAGGAGCTCTAACAGGGCTCCGACTGCTCCAAAGTAACCCTGAAAAAAAAAAGAAAGAAGAAAAACAACAAAAAGCCCGAAATCAGAGCAGGAAGCTACATCTCTGGTGTCTGAGAGGAACCAGTGGTTGAGTTACTCACCTCGTGGCGGAGGAACAGAGCTTTGAGCTGACCTTTGGACCAGTAGTCCATGGCGTAGGCCAGCAGCTTCATGGAGAGCGTGTTCACTCGAAGGAAGTTCCCCACAAACACAACACGCTCAATGTTCTGAGAGAAGACAGGAAATGATAAGACACAGTCACAGTCATTTTAAAAGGTGGTGAGTTTAACATTGATTAATGATCTTTATCTGACTTGATTATTGACTGTTGCACATTTGTAAAGACAATTAATGACATTTATTCCATCTGTTAATCTTTATCTTTCAGTTTGTATGTAAATTGATTTTTTTTTTTTAAATATATGTCTGTATTATCATTTATTTCTGCCACTAAAGGCGACCATTGTTGTTTTTACTCTGCTGGCCCTCCACCTCCCCTGCACAATGCATGAACTTTGTTTTTATACACAAATTCATGACAAAAACAACATGTGCATAGGTTAAAGTTGTATTTATGAAACCTGATATTCTCATTCATCATTCCTGTTTTACTATAGTGTCTTTAACTGGTCTTTGAGTGGACCACCTGCTCTGGGCTCTGATGCAGTTCACCTCTCTGCGCCTTCATAGCCCTGTACAATGCTGCTTGATCAAGACGCCACAAGGCAGCACCGTAAAGAGGCTGAACACACAGAGGAAAACACAGCAGCAGGGACACGGGCCGACAGATCTGAAGTCTTCAAATCATGTGTAATTGTGTGTGCTGTGAATTGTACAACTCTAACCTCATTGAGAGCACACATCCTGGTGATGGAGCCGATGTTGTTGGTGATGGTGACCAGCGTCGCTCTGGCCAGATCCTCTTTGGACACCGACTCTCTCTTCTCTTTGGACATCATGTTGCCAAAGCTATGGGATGAAAAGAGGAGATTGTACTTAAGAGGGGTTACTGTCACTGTCACTGCTGCTGTGTTAATGCATAAAAACTGTGGATGAAAAGGTCACGCTCAAAATGCATCAAGGCTTCTTGTTGTCACCCTGGGAGAGGAAAACAGGAGTAAATTTAGCAACTGTCCTGGATCTGAGCTTCATTAAGGCTTTGAGTCTGTTGATGAATCCACCACAAACAGGCTTGTGACCTACTCTACCAACAGAGAAAGCTGCTGTAAACCGCACCTTGAGGCTACAGCCCAGCCTGGCAGTCCAAACCTCTCATAGTCGCCTCCGTAAATGTCCCGAACCAGCTTGTCCACGCGGGTGCTCTCCCCCTGAGAAGCCATTTCTAGGGCTTCCTCGAAAGTGGAGCAGCCAGTCAGCAGGCAACACAGGCCCAGGAAGGTCCCTCCGCCGAGGCTGGAGACGCACACGTATTAAAATAGAGATGATTACAACTTCTCATCTGGAGTTTCAAAATTAAAGACAAAAAGAAAATGTAGAACAAACCACTTCAAAAAATAGCATGCATATTCTGCAGACTCTGGCGCTCAGACAGTTTCTCTATCTGTGCAGCACAAAAGGACAGAGGGCCATTATGTTGAGGAGCAGCGCCGCGCTCATGGTTCCCTTTCAAATCCACCAGACAGAAAAACCACACGTGAAAACAAACCAGCAGAGGAAGAAAGAAAAAAAAAACCTTCCCAGAAATACCAACAGACAAACTGTCAGTTTAGGTAACTTCATTCAAAATTGAAACTGACCTCAAATCAAACTAACAAAGGTGCATTTTTACTTTGCAGTCAGTAAAGGAAGTGGTCTGGTAACTGACAGCTGAAAGAGAAAATGAAAAATGCTGCTATTTTTCACACAGAGGCACCAGGGAGACACGGAGGGCAGGCAGACGTCACCCCACAGGCCACCCACCGGACCAGACCGCACCCTCCTGCACCCTCCTGCACAATCCCTGAATCACTGGAGCCCTGTTACTCCTGAGCACAGGAGGTGGGAGAGTTGTGCATTTATTCAGCCTTGCTGTTCTGTTTTAAAAGCTGCAGAGAAGTTTTAATGAAGTTACTGCAACATAGAAAAGGAGAGACGACGTTGGTGTGTATGAGTGGAAACATCACAGTTGTTGTGACTTGTGTTGCCACTTGTGTTGTGTGCTTTTATTTCTGAGGAGGTTGCACAAGTCACAGTGTAGTTTATTCAGTTAACAAGCAATATAACGAAGTCTTGTTGATATCTGAGGCCATTGTGCTGCAGAGGAAACAAATACATCCTCACTGGGTAATACTGTGCTTGACAAAATAAAGATTTATTGTTTCCTCCTCATTTCTTTCCATCTTTTAAGACTGCAGAATACAATCTGACTTGCTAATAAGATGACGAATGGACTAAATGGTAAAATAAAGAACTGAAAGGTAACTGAGTCAGGTGATGAGTGTCTGTGGTTTTATCTCTGCATAATACTTCCTATATGCAATAAGTATACTAAATGTTAAGCTGTTGCAAAAAGGCAATTGGAGCAGAGACAACCTGCAGGTTAAATCTCCACCACTCAGAATTACCTGGTCCCAGTGACTCGTTTGTAGTTGTTCTCTGAGTAGACGGCCAGGATGCTGACCCCAGACCCTATGTTGACCAGCAGCAGAGGGTAGGGGTTCTCCAGTGTGTAGGGCTTCTGGATGCAGCGATCCGGGTCCGTGGGGTTTTCAAAGTAGTAGCACTCAGAGGGGCCGCTGGACACTACCGAGTCGATGTACAACACCCCCCGGATTAAACAGTCCAGCTCATCCAGCTTGTGAAGCTGCAGGTCTGCCATCTTTTTTTTTATGTTGACAGAAAAGAGAGAACATGGATAACATCACCGAAGGGGATGTGGTCAGGAGAACAGAGGCAGGAAATTGGGGGAGGAGAGAAAGCAGGGAGTAAAAAAAACACAAGAGTTAGTCTCACTAAAAATAAAAATAGATTGTATCTGTGTTCTCTTGTGATTAAAGTTCACAATGCTTATTATATACTTATCATATGCTTATTACTTCTTCCCCAAATGTGTGGTTAATTGAGCAATTGCACATCTCTCAGCATGACCACAATGCAGCATACATCAGCCTCTATGTGTGAGGTGTAATTATGCAATGATGGGAGTTCATCTTATTGTCACTGCTGTTAAATTTGTAGGAAAATATGACAGTTACGTGTCAAAAGGTGAATCTCCTTTTATTTCTTGCTCAATACTGAAAAAAGGTTGCCACTCTTCAGTATCACAATTTCCATCCCGTGTTGTAATATGTTGTAACCTCACACGTCTCTCTCCCTCTTCTTTCCCTCCTGCCCGTCCTCACTGTCCAGCCTGTAAAAGCAAACAGAAAGCACAAAACACTGCATACCCACCGTGCGGAAATCAGACTCAAACTTGTATGCCCCCCTCCGGTGGCGCACAGGGTGGTGTGGAGGCTGGAGAAGTGCTTGTTGCGGCCCATCTGCAGAAAGGCTGGCAGGTCGTGGGTGGGGAAGCGGATGAAGTGCAGATTGCCCGTCCTGCCGCACAGCGTTAGGTCCTGCAGCTCCAGGTGCACGTCCCTGATGCCCGTTTTGCCATAGGCGGTGTTGGAGGTCAGGTAGCGCCGGATGCTTTTCAGGTTCTCCACCTCTTCCTGCTCCTCCTCTGCTGTGATGTCTTTGGGCTCGAAATACACCAGCTTCACCAAAGTGCCTCCAATGTCCATCCCAAACCAGGGAAAAGCTGCATTAAGGGAGATAATTAATGAATGAATAAGATAATTGATAAATTATATATATATATATATATATATATATATATATATATATATCACTAACCAATGTTTTGCCAAAAAATGCATTCTAATGACTAATATTAAAACATATTTTTAATATATTAAGAGTAAATGACAGTGGGGACTGACAGAGATGATGTCTCAGGGCTGGCCCACATAAAGGAGAGCAGCTTCATCCTCAGGAGCTTCAGTACAGTGTGTACCGCGAACGCCATCTTGTTGCAAAATAGACCCCGGCTATTTACTGCCATTACAGCTCACTGATATTACATTGTAATTTCAAAGGTAAATTTATTTTCTTCGTTCAAGCATCACTTTTGTATATTATACGTGCTTTTCAAAATATTATTCTGAAGCATTTTGTGTCGGCTATTACATGTTATTCTTTTTATATCCATAATTTAACCGAAAGCCTTCCGTAGGGGAACGCCTTCGGTTTTTGTATACATGCAACGGTACCTTTCCCAGTAAATACACTAAGCCCACGGAAGCAGCGTTAACACCTACGCGGCCTTGTTTTCTTCACCGAGTCGGTCCGATGCCTCGTTGTCGAGTTGGAGGTCCGCCGGTCGGCTGGAGCTCTTCCGGCGGGCGCAGCCGCCTCGTTGTTGGGCTCATTTCTGAAATAACCGGGCATCTCCTTGTTGGACCGCGGCTGCTTCGTGGGCGTTTCGTCTTCGTCGATAGTATCATCATCGCGCTGGTGGCCATTGAGCGCCATTGAAATGACTAATTAACTACATATATCCTGTAGTTTGTGTTAAATAAAATCATTAAAAAGCAACGGTTTCCGCGGACAATGACGTCCGAGCAGATAAAGGCTAGCTAATTAGCCAGCTAAGTGGCTGTATCGTCACACACGGCGTAGGTACATGTCTTATTTATGTTCGCTGTCAAGACTGAAGGGGCGGGGCCAGCCGGTGACGGACGGGAACCAGAACCAATCAGAATGAGAATCAATCAGACGTCAGTTTATAAAAAAGGCTGATGTCACATTTTCTTGATTTTTTTTTTTTTTTTTTTTTTTTTTACTTAAAAAACATGATCTACAATTGTATGTTAAATCCTAGCCACCCCTTGCAAATACATATTTTATTGCATTTGACTTTTTACAGACCACTCCACAGTCTGTAAGAGACCGGACTAGACCTCAGCCATGAACGTGACAGTCCAGGTCGGGGACACAAGGGCCCAATTCTCTTCAGCCTCTCAGGTACTGAACCCTGACTGACTTAAACAATGTCAGCTTTAAGTGACCACACCTGCCATAGTATACATTCAACGCCTACAAATACCCAATTCAGAAAAAAAAACTTAAGAAAAGGAGTATGTAGTACTATACAGCTGGCATAAACTTTTCTCTGGAGGGAAGTCAACACACACACATTCAATACAGGAATAAATATACATTTTTACAATTTCAGCTTTATTGATGTGATTGCTGAAGTGCAAAGCAAGAGACAGTGCATCGAATTTACAGAGCACTTAAGATGAGATCACATTAGCACATGTATCATACAGACAATACATTTCATTTACATCTCTGCAGCTATAACATCCTCTGAAAAAGTGCAAAACCTTCTAAATTATTTTTCCACACATTTCTGTATCGACAGCTATTTACAATAAACTCTCTCACCTCTGACACAGTTTCTATTTAAAAGGGAGGAAAACATAAAATGTCACCTCAAACATTTACACCAGATGAAAGCACTGTACGTTGTCTGGACCAGTGGTTGCCAAAGCACCTGCCGTGCATGCAGCAGTATGTGCTTATTTACATTTTTAATAGAACATTTTTGATCATATGTTATTAAAATACAAAAGCTAGGCAGTTTTTACGCGAATCACATCTTCAAACATCAATACTTAAAGCAACACTGTGTAGTTTCTCGGCCTTAAAATGTTTCTAAACTCATTGAGGTGGTAGAAAAATAAATGGTTAATAGGATGAAAAGTGCTGCCGCTGCAGCCTGAGCAGGGTCGCTCTGAATTGTTTTCTACCACTTGAATGAGTTTGGAAACATTATTTTAACTACATAGTGTTGCTTTAAGAAATAATAACCATCAAAATAAACATTTAAAAATCCCATTAAACATACAGGTAATGCAGAACAGTTACTATGTGCCATAGCAACGCAAAATTATGCAGAGTTCGACTGACTGATTGTTTGAGTGCTGAACATCTGTGACATGGTGCGTGCTTTAAAATGCTTTTCACATTTTTCAAAGTCCATTCTTAAAATGCATAATTAGATACCTACTATATACAGACAGTGCACAAGCCATCATTTACAGCCCACTTCTCAGCATCAACAGTAGAAGTAGAAGACACTCTTCCTTCCACAGTCCACGTTAGGTAAAATTCAGGTCTTTATATTCCCTGTTGGATAACAGCCTTATCTTCAAAGTATTTCTCAGGCAAGTGGACATACAAACATTTCTGTCATTAATACATAACATCAGTTCACCTCGACAAAGCAAATATGTGCAGTATAAATAACCTGAGATCTCAGCCCAGCTCCATGATGTTCCCCACTCAGAATGAGAGGGAGAAATTTGTTTTTTTGCTCACTAGGGTCAACTTCATACAACGTTAACATGACAGAACACAGTCCAACTTAACATCAGACTTGAAATTGATGACAGGATCAAAGGTCTTGCAGCTATTATTACACGATAGATAATTATTAAACAGCTGCCTCATGCCAGTCCAATGACCACAATAAGGCACCTTACCTGTAAGACCCTCTTTAAAAACCTTAAAGCCTAATCTTCTCTTCCTTTAAAGGTTTTAAATCCTCTTAATTCTTCAACTTCCACGCCATCAGCAGTGCAAAGGCGCCCACACCTGCTGCAGTCATGATATACTTGGATGGCAGGGTGTGAGAGGCCGGCTTCTTCTCCTCTGAATCTGGTAGTGTTTTCCACTCTGGAGCGATACCAGCTGAAGCAGGCTCAGATGGGCAGCAGCTCTCACTTGATACAGTATCAGCAGCGGTGTTGGAGGAGGCTGCAGGAGGAAAGATCTCTCTGGCTGCTTCACCGTTGATGATTTGGGCTTGTGGTGCTGAGATCTGGACGTCCAGGTTGAGGATGGACGGCTCCTCGGACACGTGCCCCACATTCACCCGCACCTCCGAACTCTCACAGAGAGATTCGTAGTGGTTCTCCTCCGGTTCGTTGTGGGTAGGTGCTATGCCGTTTTCCTGGCACACAGGAATAGGGGCAGAAGTCACAGCATCTGATGCAGCTTCACTTATTTCCAGTCGCTGACTGTCACCAGAGTAGGGCTCCACCAGTTGGTTGTGTGCAGGGACAGGGGGATCGTCATGATTTTGTGGCTGGATGCTGACAAGTTGGCCGGGCTTGCTCATACATACAGAAAGATCATCATTGACAGATGCGTCCATCCCAGCAGCAGCAGGCAGGGGGGAGACTGTAGCTGCTGCTGTATCCCTCTGTGAACTGCTGTTGATAACCTGCAGGAGTAAACAATGTCACATGAGATTTTTATATACAGACTGATATGGAGAACATACATTTGTGTATATAAATATTGGCTGTGAAGACAACAGAAACAACTGTACAGGGTGCTGATGGCAAAACAATCCAGGTTCCCCTGACAAAATAGTGAAACCTGATTCATCTTTTGCAACACATAGTCATCTGGCAGCCACTGTGCTGACAGTTTGATAGTTACCTGTGTAGTAGAAGGCTCAGAAGTCTCTTCAGGCTCCTGGACTACAGCAGGTGTTTTGCCCAAAGGAGGGGCAGTATCCTGGACTGGAGGCCTCTCTGGGGTCAGTGTGAGGAAAGAGGATCCATCGGTCACATCTGAGTTTGCGTGAGTTGGAGAGGGACTCTGTGGTGGTCTGAACTCTGTGGCTGCCGTCGTTGGGGCAGGAGCGTCTGTTGGAGGAGTCTCCACAGACTCGGGTGACTCCTGGATGTCTGATTCAGAGTTTTCCTCTGGCTCCTGGTGAGTGAGAAGCTCGCTCTGTGGTGGTGGTGGTGGTGGTGGTGGTGGTGTGCCAGCTGAACTGTGTGGAGTCTGAGGGGATGCAGGAGGTGTTGAGGTCGGGCATCCCACTTTAACCTGAGGTGACTGTGGGGGCTGAGACACAGGCTCGGGTGGAGGAACGGCCTCTGGTGCATGGGCTGCTGAGCTCGGGGCTTGTGGATACACGGGGATGGTGACAGGGGGTGAGGCCTGAGCGGCTGGCTGTGGAGGAGCTGATGCTTCAGCAGGTGGAGCAACAGCAGCCTGAGTGTTTCCACCATTGTCTGGATGACTGGCAGCTGGAGGTGGATGGACGTCCGCCCTGACAGCAGTTGTTGAAGGAGAGCTGGGGCTGGAATCTAGTGCAAAACAAACAATGTGGTCATTCAGATGTGTCCCACTAGTGACCACAAGAAGACTTTCATTTAGCTCCTTTGATATCTGCATACTACGGTTTTGGTATCATTTTCTTTTATTAGCATTAAATTCTTGGACTTTAATATACAGTAGCAGGTAAATGAACTTGCTGACTTACTGTTCACTCCTCTCAGAGCGTCGTACTCAGCTCTGATCTCAGCTGCCATAGTTGTTTGCTCACAGGCCTCAAGTGCTTCAATGAACTGCTCAGGCCAGTTTTCTCTCCTCCTCAGACAGTCCAGAAGCAGCACCATGCTGTTAAAATTCCCACAGGTCTCTCTTTTTGCCTCTATAGTTTCCTAAAGTTACATTTAATTTGAAAAAACAAATCAAAACATGAAAAACACACATACATCAGAAATGATCAATGAGTGTCTTTTCTGTGTTTTGTATTAAAAACTCAGGTATTGGCACTAATATTGAAAAACCAACACACTAGGCTTATCTGATGTATTATCTAAACAACACTCAGTCTATTCTTCTTGACTTACCCGGTCATGAAGAGTCAAACATGGCAGGTGGACCATTATCTCCCTCACTTTGACCTTGGATACGATCACTGGCATTTTCCGCCGCAGATATCCATCGTAGAGTTTGTCACTGGCAAACGACATCTGTGAAACAAGTGTGGAAAATAATGAGGACCCACAGAAGGTTGAACTAGTTTTTACAGTGTAATTATGCTAATGAATTGATCGCTGCACCCTGGACAGGTCACCAATTAACCATAATGTGCATGTCTTTGAATTGTGAGAGGAAGTATGAGTGCTTGAAGAAAACCCAACCACTGACATGAGGGTTTGAAACCTGTCGCTTCTCTTTTACTGTGTACGAGATGAGAAAGTACACAAGAAGAGAAGAGCTGTCTGCGATGATCACAGACATATTTCTCTTCTTCTCTTCAATGAAACTGAAAGTGAAAATGAAGCTCCACCACTCCACTGGGAAACAAATACATTTACAAGGAAAAGTACTTTCTTTTCCATTTGGATGTGATTCACTCACAACCACAAGACGTTTTGACTTTTTCAAGGGGAGACCTGCTTTTCAAGGTTGCAGCTGTTTGGTGTAAGAAGCAGAAGGTGAACAGGCCTCGACTAGTCACTGATTAATCACCTCCATCTCCAGTTTAATATCTGAACTTGAATTACGCAGCATGAATGTTTCAACTGTGTTGCTACACACACACACACACACACACACACTCCCACATTTCCAAGGCTGTAAAGAAATATCTCCTTCTTTGGGCTTTATAAAAAGTGTCCACAGGTCACAGGGCCTTAAATGCACCAGTTCATTTTCTGTCTCAAGGACAGCTATGAAGATGTTGGAGTCCAGCTGGCCCAGTCAAGGTCATAAAGATGTGATGGACCACGCCTCCGGGTTGCAGGGGTGAACAATCACAACACAGGGGTCCTTCAACTCTGAGCGAGACCGACTTCTCCTGACTTAATGTTTAGGTCCCAATAGATTCACAACACAACTTCACACATGGGTCCATTCGAGATATGGGATTAAAAACGCCCGACATGGACAATAACCTACAAGAGTGGGGGCATTATGTAATTGTAACTGTAACCAATAAATGCCTCTAGGTGCCTTGAAAAGATCACAAGGTTTGCCCCACAGTGGCTTCTCAGGGTCAAATGCTGTAGAAAACTTTGGTGTATTCTTTGTGTATTGAATACACTTTAATGCACCTTCACTGTGTTTATACTCAAACAGCTAAGTAATCTGCTGTCACGATCAGTCAGGGGGAACGCTCTCTCAGGATATCCTGTCACTCACCGCCGTCCACGTCACACTAAAGGTTAGCAGTGTGCGTGTGGGACAGACGCAGCGGCAGCAGCAGCAGTGTGACTTTGTCTCAGAAAGGTAAAAATGTCAGAGGCACTAACCAGAGAGCAAAGTCTTCCTCATTGTATCATTAGCTCACACAGGCCATGGTTTACCTGCCAGGTAGATATGCTGCCTTACATTCAGGCTTCTGCGGGGCTTGTGAAAAGGTGTGTGTATTATTTTCAAGCACGCATGTTGAGTGTAAAGCGACTGCAGATTAACAAGACAAGGCAGGTGGTGTGTGAGGGGAGAGAAAGGCACCTTGTCACAGCAGCAAATTATGAAGAGCTGAGCCAAATGAATGACCTCTAAACTGGCAGGACGGGACAGTCCCTTTCCTGTAAGTGTCCTTCCTTGGTTCTTCAGAAGTCCGGCTCAAATTTCATGCATGCAACATGAAACTGATCCACTTCAGTAAAATCTCTATATACTACTCTATACAAGTCCTCAGATCTGTTTCAGTGACACGAGGCACGTCGGTGCCAACCAGAAGTGAAAGTAGAAATACAGAGTATGTGCTGAAGCATGAAGAAAGTTTACGAGGCCTTTTCTGAATTAAGAAGGTCATGAACTATTAAAGAGGCTGCACACAAACAATAAGGACAGGAGAGACTGGTACTTTAGCCTGTAAGTTGTTGACATTTACTATGGACATACTTTTTTTTTGTATAAACAACTGGTTTAGAAAGACTGTGGTGAGTTAAAAAGGCTATACATGAACGACAAGGACACTGGAGGCTGATATCTGTCTGTAAGTTATAGAAAAATATTCCAGAAAAGTACTTTTTACGCCTGTTATTAGGTTAAAATTGACTTAAAATGTTGAATACAGTGAATAGATGCCTCATTCAGACAACAGGGGTGACAGAGACCAGTAAATAATACACATATACTGTGGTAAGATGACTTAAAAACTGGCTTTTATCATGAATTAGTAGTTAAAAGTTGTGTACAAGCTACTTCACGTTGATAAATGCGATGCAACCTAGCTAAAAGTCACGTCTGTTTCCTGACTTCGCAGGGAAACGTCAACTCGAGTACTCAATTAAAAATGAATCAAATGTGACCATACGACTATTTCAGATTAATTTAGGGTAATAACCAGTTAATTTATAACTCACCTTTCGTGTTTTGGTGCCTCCGCTCTTCGTGACTCTCTTTCAACGGCTATTTCTGCTCTCACTAAAACCTGCGCTGTAGTCTGTCACACATCTGCGCAGCGGTTACACCGTATCCACCGGTTCTTGAATTCTATTGGACAACAGCGCCGTCAATCAAATCTCGGGCCAATGGAAGGGAGAATAGGATGTAAAGAGGCGGGGCTTTCTTAATCTTGACCCTAACTGTGACCTTTGTTTGTGCTGTGGATGGATGGCAGCAGAATTAGACAGGATCTGGACTACTCCTTTACATCTGTCAATAATCCCTGATCCTAATCCGTTCACATAGGCAGAGAAGGGGCGGGGGGGGGGGCTGTGTTGTTTATCTATGAAATATAAAATAGCAGATATATCCTCAATAATATTAAAAATAAACAGTAAAAAAAATACAGATTTGTGAATTAGCTTAAACTTCAAACCCCTATGTGCTTTTCATATTATTTTCACGTGCTACCATTATTGCTGCCATACTTTTTTTTTTTTTTTTTTTTTAGCCAGGTAACTGTTGACTTCAAAAGGGAACAAGATAAGATACATTTTATTGATCCTGTAAAGGGATATCAAAGAGTGTAAAAGAATAAAACAAAGGGTGAAACAACAAATTGGTTTTGCAGATCTGATTTCCCCCTAAACATATGCTGAGTAATAAAAACATTTTAGTTATATGACCTGAATTTAATTGTTGGACACAATTTTATAGCACCAAAGGAATGTGACTGAGCCAAGTTTAGTCTTATGCCTATGTGTATTTTAAACCAGAAGGTGGCGCCATTTACTCACACAGGAGGAATACTGTGTATGAGGTTATACAGAAATACACAGTTTGTATTTAAATCAACATTTGCTTTAAGTCTCCATAGTGAAATGAGCACAACTCCAGTGAGAGGAGATCGGTCTTTGCATGACAATAATCTTATTTAATGCACATCTTTGTTAACGACATGAAGAGGATCCCAGTGATCTGAATTACTGGAGGATTATGGGAAGGATAATGACATCAGGGAGGATGTTGGTTCATTACACTGCAGGTTTGTTAAACAGGGATTAAAGATGTTCGAGTGCACTGCTCGGATGAAAAGGTTTTCCCCTGGTGGCACCTGTAAACACTTAATATCTGATTGCATTATTCATGTTGAACGTATCAAACTCATCTCTCAGTAATTCATGGATGCATCACATCACATACAAGTTTTTAATCTTAAAAGCCAGCTCTTCTTTTTGCTTTTTTTTAAATCATAAGTACAGGAAGCACAGCAGCTCCGTCTTTCATCTGGAGTGAATTACCTGATTTCCAACCTGAAGCAACAGAAGAGAGTTTGTGATTTTTTTTCAAAGGAAGCAGTTTTTACGCATAATGATCAGTTTACCCTTCATGGCGAGCATGACTCAGCCTGTGAAATTGTTCCTCAAGCTCTCTCTGTCCAAAACCACTGAATTATTCATTCATCAACCACTTACAAACTCATGGCCAAATGATCAGCTTAAATGGCTCAATGATAAGGTCCATGATCAATAAGGATGCTTGTACATCTCTTGTGACAATTTTTTTTTTTTTTTGGTTGACGTGTTTGTTGATGTTTCGTCAACTAGATGGCGCTCTTTTCTTCATATAATCAGCTATGGGGCGGTTAGAGAGGACAAATAGTGTTAAAACTGACAAACCTGAGCAAGTCATTAAAGAATGATGATGTGATGATAGAGCTGCTGACCTTTGACCTGCGGAGTTAATTATAAGTGTAGTAGTGTCTGCTTTCCTTCTTGTATTTTGTCTGTTGGTTAGAAGAAAATATAAAATGGCTGAATCTGACCAGCTAAAGTGAAAAACACAAAAACAAAAAAAGAAAATAAAGAATCATACAAGACAATAAACATGAAACGAAACCACCTTTATGAGATGAACTCCGACCTCTGTCACTCTCTCCACAGCTCAGAGGACATGTTTAGAAGCAAACACCGACTGGGACCTTTCATATCTTCATATCTTTCATATCCTCTATCTACATAGAGTGATCAAATAAAGCCACAGAGAGAGAGAGAGAGCCAGAGGCAGCATCAACAATCCATTACGGCTGAGTGGGGAGGAAAAACATGGCGTACATCTCGATAAAAGAGCTGGACTGCACTCTTTTCAGAGCCCTTTAGCCTTAAAACCACAGCACAGGACAAGAAGGAATATACGAAAGAGGTTCTCATGCCACTCAGATACTTCAGCTCCGGCTTTAATGGCGATTCAACCTGTCCCTTACAGTATGTGAAGCCATGTCAGCCATCGAATCAAATCAAATCAAATCAAATCAAATCAAATCACACCTCGATCTCTTTTCACAGACTCACTGTCTGTTTCATATCCAGTAAGTGTAGTGTGAGTTCAGAGTTCGGTTTAAGTTCATCGGCAGCAGAGAAAACTTACCCTTATGTGACATACGAATGATGAATGAGATGGCTTTCATTCATATATGTGACATGCCAAAAGGAGCACCAACTCTTCTGTGAAGCACACAAAAGTGGAAATGGGACCTTATGGACTTTATCCCCCAGAGGCAGTTCAATTATGTTTATATGGCCAAGTGAAGCAGAACCTATTAAGCATTATGGCTGCTTTGCACAACATTGCATAACAGACCTAATTGTTGTTTCGTAGACTATTTCTGACAATTCGGTCTGTTTTTTTTCATGGGGTAGTCAGGGGCAGGGGAGGGTTGATGGAAACAGCTCCTTCTTTTCATTCAATCACAGCTGTATCATCCTGTATCCTCCATAGGACCCTCTGCATATTCCTTAACAACCCTGAGTGTTGAATTTGCAGTAACGGTGTGAAGCAGTTGTTGCAGTGATGATGGCTCTGGTCAATATTTTAGTAAAATGAAAAATGCCTGTAAAAATCACTCACACAGTAACCTTTACGTACCCCTTGCAATTACACCATTTACCACTAGATGTCCGAGTAGCCCCAGTTGACAAACACAGCTGCAGAGGGATGAGGACCCAGTGAAGAGACAGTTACTGTCCGTTATGAGAAATATAGCCTCCACCTCGACCTCAACCTCGACCTAATCCTTTGCCGACTGAGCTATAAGTGCTAACAGTGGTGGTACTGAACAGCTCAGTTCACAAGCACCATAAGGGTTAAAGGTCGCATCTCTGTTGGAGTTTTAACCTATAGTGTATCCTCCCAGGTTACTCTATAGACTCTGGAAGTCTCTCAGCACGTGGTTGTCAGCAGGACATCGTCTCGAACACTTGAATGATGTTGGAGGGCAAAATGTGGACGAGTTGATTTTGCAGATTAGTCTATTTATTGCAACGGCTCTGCTTGATTGGCTGAAAAGAAACGTAGCATCCTCTGATAAAGGAGAACTCACAAAATACACAGTGAATGACTGAATAAAAAAAAAAAAACAGAAAACCAAGTGACCCAAGGGCAGACGTTTAGAGACATGGTCTATTGTCAATGAATAAATCATGTGCAGGAGCTTTAGAGGCTTTTTTTTCCTCTTCAACCCGTAACCTTTCTTTTCACTCAGGCAGACTAAAATGTCACATCTGCTGGGGCGTCAGAGCCACGGGCGGCCGCTGCTTTACTGGTAAACACAGAGACGACTAAAAGCAGGTTTCTTTTCACAACCACTGAAAGGTTAGACTGCAAACGCATGCAGGTCATGATGTGGTGGTGGTGATGGTCATATCTGACCATCTACATCTTACACTGTTGTCTTTAAGTTAAAAAAAAATGTATCAGGAAGGAAATTCATGTTGAGCCTGAGGTCTCCAGGACATAAGACTTTACTTAAACTGACCAATACACAGTATATAAAGTATATCAACATGTAGTTGTGAGCAGGTATATAAAAAAAGTGGTCATGCAAAAGAGACCGTAATGTGTGTTTGTATGTGTGTGTGTGTGTGTGTGTGTGTGTTATGGTCAGTGTGATGCTGCTACTTTAACTCAATCAAAAGCTCTGAACACCTTCTCCACCAGATCTTGAATGTGTCAAACCTTGATAATAATAATGCAGCATTGCACTTTTATAGTGAAGTAGTGAGTGTGCACATCCTGATGTCACACTCACCAGCCACTTTTCTAAAGGAGCCTGAATGCTGCTTTGCTTTGCCACCGGAGGGGTGTGGGGGGGGAAGATTACTGACTTGACCTAAAATGTGTAGCTGGATTAGTTGTGAATTTAATTTAGAGAAATGATCTGTGTTCATTTCTCATGTCACAGCCTCCTGAATTAAATGGAGAGATTTGATGCTGGTTTTGTACTTTATCCGTGATTAAGGTGAGAGTCGGTGTTTCACATGCAGCCTGTGTGGGGGTATAACAACAACAACAACATCAACAACAGAGCAGTCCTTGTTTGAGAATGGGTTTAATATCCATGATTTGCATCACACATACATAATCACAACAAACCCTCTGATGCTCCAGTGTCCTGTGTATTTACATTAGATTCACATGTGTACAAACCTCCTCTAATGAGGGTTTTCTACTGGACAGTGCAGATAGTAGAAACATGAGTAACATCAAAACATGATAATGTTCAAGTTCTTTGTTTATTATTATTATTATTATTATCATTATTATTATTATTATTAAATCTAATCAACCTCACGACAGCAAACAGGCCAATACAGCCTTTCAAACGAGGGTCTGGACTGTGGGTCAACAAACTATAGAAACCTGCTGAGAAGAAGTTGAATAATAAAAAGACACTTTCACATCTACAACATTTTCTCCTCTCTCTCCCACGGAACCGGGTCCTGCTCCTCCTCCACGTGCGTATTCCTGCGTCCTGTCCAAAAGTGCTCCACGTCCGGGAAGGTCTTCTCCTTCTCCCGTCAGAAACCGCGTTGGTGACTGTGTTGGCGCCGATCTCCGGTCCGTTTTCCTCCGTTGTTGTTGTTGGCGGCGGCGGTGGTGGTGGTGGTGGCGGTGGTGGTGGACACTTCTGGCTGGGGACGTGCTTCGAGCTTCTGCAGGTGGCGATGAACCAGATAATTATCAGTCCTTGGCGCACGTCGTCGTACATGGTCATTAAGATCACCGGAGACACTGAGCTGCACGCGTAAAGGAGGATCTGCGCAAAGATGATCAAGCCAACAGGAGGTTTGTTGTAGCCAAGTCTGATCCAGGTGAATGTCCCCCACTCCGGCAGCAGCATGAGCCCGAGCGCGCCGCTCAGGCACAGTAACACCAGGGTTACCTTGCTCTGGTGTTGCGGGCTGGGCGCGTGGTTCACCGCAGTGTACAGCGTTTTGGTGTAGTAGGCAAGTGTGAAGATGACCGGCACCACGAAGGTCGCCGTAGGGTAAATCTTGTAGAACAAACTCATGAAGTCAGACGCGCACACTGGCATCTCAGAGACGCAGATGGTGTTACGGCCGTACTGAATCAAAGAGGCGAAAAGCATCTGCGGGATCGGAAACATCATAGACACAATCCAGATAAACGCCAGGGCTCCGTGAATCCACGTCGGGGTGTAGAGGGCCCCCCTGGCGGGACTGGGGACCAGGGTGTGTTTTGCTCTGGTGGTCACAGCGAGGATCAAAGTCTTTGCAACCACGCACGAGTGCTGGAACCAGTCCGTGGTGCTGCAAACAAAACTCCCCAGGGTCCAGGTCTGCTTGTAGTAGGTGACGGCGCGCACGGGTGCGCACAGTAACAGGATGACCAAGTCCGTAAAGGCCAAAGAGGCGAGGAGCGCTTTCACCTCAGATCCTTTCCCGTTCCTGAAGTCACGAATGAAAATCAGCAAAACGAGCAAATTCCCCACTGCTCCCGACACACAGATCCCGATCAGGACGACTGGAATGGCTGTCCTGGTGTGTCCCCCTCCGAGAAGCTGAGCTCCCCCAACGAAATCAAAAAAGGAGACGTTTGCTGGTCGATCAATATCCATCTCTTTAAAGTTCGAGGTCCTTAAAGTGAATAAAAAAAAACAGTAAACAAACAAAATCTTGTTGTCTTGTATCTTGAGCTCCACTTTCGTGCGTAAAGATGTGACGTCCTGCAGGTGGAGAAGGCGCAGGGAGCTGTCCACGGCGCCGTGGTGCTGAAACGCTGCAAACGGGGTCGTGATCGTATCAGCAAGTGGGTGCGCAGGCTGGCAGGTAGGCTATTTCAAGTGCTGCCATTTAGCATCGTCAACAAGTCACGTAATTTTTTTTTTTTTATCAGCGTGGCTCCAGGCTGCAGCCAGCCCAAATGTGAGCGCAGCGTGATGTGATTTACATTCAAGACCCTCAGAGGGATCAGCGCCGTGTGGCGTGTCAGGAATATGTCAAAGCAGTAAATGATCTCACTCTCCTGGGTGGTCCCGAGCTCTCTCTCTTAGTGTCTCTTCAGATTAAAAAAAAAAAAAAAAAAACATATATAAATTCAACACGTGAAAAACCAATCAAGCAAACACAACCAACTTGGCCTGGAAGCAGTGATAAGTCAACAAATGCCATATGGTAGAGACATATGATATGTTTAAAAAATAATCACATCATGCTTCAGAAAACTTCAATGGCTAAAAGGCATGCATCTGCTCAATGGGGACAAATGCCAGTTCATTACATTAACCATTAAAACGCCATAATCTCGCCCCTATATGTCTCATGCAGACACCACAGGTTCAGTCAAGACAAGGCTCAGTGATTATGTCTTTAATCATTGAATAGAGAAGGTTACACAGTATTAGGACAAAACTTTGATCTACTGGGGATCAAATTCAGTATTTTGTGCCATTTAAAGTATTTCTGGACTCATTTCGCTTTAATCTCAATTTAAAACTTTAAAGTTGCTTTGAATGAGCCGTTTGTGAGTTTTGCTATAGCCTCATATCCAACAGCTGTTTACTGTTTACCAGTGCCTTCTTGAATCTGGGTGTAGTAACTTCTGGCAGCTAACAGGTAGGGCTACTGTTCATAAATGAATGAAATATATTATGTCCTGTTTTCCTAGAGATACTCACACAGTCATTCATTCACTCAAATATGAATTTCATGCTGATCATCAGACTCATGCAGTGACCCCAATAAAGGAGTGCAATAAGCAGAGTGTGTTGGGTTTACTAGACTCGTAGAGTGTGGAAGTAGTGGTGATCATGGTTGTGGTAGTGGAGGTGGGGTGCTGTGTGTGGAGAGGTGAGGGTGCCCACTCAAATGCTGTCACCTCCACTAAGAGGGCTGGTTGCTAGGAAACCAGTGCAACCATCACAGCATGGGGTTAGAGAAGATGTGACGTGTCATGAAGAAGTGTGAGAGATGGATGGATTGAGGGGCTTTAAAGTGACTCTGGAGCTTTGACTCCAATGAATGGATGGTTACAAAGGCAGAAGGAAAAAAAAGGCTCTGGTGGTATTTAGAGCATGATATAATAACACAAGCAGGGGGAGGGCCACCCACATGCTATCCAATAATGAAGGATAATTGATATGTTATAGAGAGTGCAAGGCTGAGAATACAAGCAGCTGTCACTGGCTTGATTTCAGCAAAGCACAAACATGAGCATAACTGCTGCTTTTCTCTGTTATTAAAATCCTAACTGAATATTGATAGGTTGATGATGGTAAGAGAGCATTCAATGATATATGATTGTGTATCAGGCATAGCACATCACAGTAATCTTTGTGGTTCTTTCAATTTAATAACAATTCTGGGAGGGAGCATGAAAAAAATGACAATGGAAAGGGGCCCAGTACACTCCCAGGTGGAACTCCACAGCCAGTATCAAATGTCTGTGATCACCAACAGCACATCACAATGGTTTTTGTGGATGTTTCAATTTAATACCATTTCAGGAAAGAAGCATGTAAAAAGACAATGGAAAGGGGCCCAATACACTCCAAGCTGGGACTCCACAATCAGTATCACGTTTATGATAAAAAAAAAAACAAAAAAACATCTAATTTGTCAAGTCCATAGATTAACTTTACTGAATGTAGCACATAAGATGATACTTCACTGGAATCAGCAGGAATCCAATCCACTTTAAATATTCTTGCAATATATTATTGCTGTGAATTAAAAACTCCTTTTGTTCATTTGAGGGCAAAAACATTGTTTGAAGAAGTTCTCGTCCTCAGGAAATGTTATCATTCTGTCAGTCATGATCGTTATTATTCTTTAAAAGGCGCATTCATTGCGTGCCATTTGAGAGAATAATAATACCACTTTTAAATGATATGAGCAGTCTCATCTTGGATCTAAAAGAGTTTCTTAGTGGGGGTCTTGCGAGGATGAAAGGCGTCTTTTTTGACTTGTCCGTGCACCTTCATGTACAATCTGGTACTTTTTCTCGGGAAACTGTGACACAGGAGCAAATGCCCATGAGATTTTTCTTCTTTTTTTTTCACCTCTGCATCCACCAGCCACTCGAGCCTGGACTGAATCAGGATTGTGTGTGAGAGTTGGATTCCTCATTCTCACATTCACCCCCTGAAGGCTTTTTACAGAACTGGTGAATACAGGGAATAACAGTAAAAGAAAACATGACAGAGAGGAGGATGAGTACATGAACAAAAAAACCCAGAGCTCGGTAAGAGTCTAAATGAAGCTCCAGTAATGTTCCCTTTGGAGATTTCCCAGAGCAGAAACAAAGAGGAAGTACTTTTTCCACCACAGGGATGTCTCGCCTAAAAGCAAGCACTGCCATGACAAATGTCCATCCCAAATCCCCTTGATGCAGAAAAAGCTTTTACATTATCAAAGAAAACAAATGCATGTTTTTTTGTCATTAAGCATCATTCAGGAAGATCAAAGGTAAAAAAAAAAAAGGTCTCCTCAGGTAACACACACAAACCATGTTGTTATCAGAGCCTCTCTTTATTGATGTTACTGCTCAGAAGTGGAGAAGTGATTAGCAATTTGTTGTTGATGTGGCAACCCTGTTTTACATGAAAAGTGACTCCTTTGAAAGCCCCCTGCTCCTCATCAGATGAAGCTGAAAATGGAGAGTGACGGCTGCTGACATCAAGCTGCTCCTATAGCTGGGAAAGATTGACAGTTGCCACGACAACCTGTGGATGGAAAGCACTTGACTAGCAAAGCTGTTTGTGACTTGTCTGCGTGCTTCACCTCTCTTAAGTGTTTTAATTTCCCTGCTCATTGTGAATAAATCTGTGCTGGATTTGTGACGAGCTGCAGGGAAACATCATTATCTTCATCACTGTGTTGTTCACTTGATTCAGGCATCATGCAAAGGGGATAAATGACTCCCTTTAGCAAAAGGGCAGACTCCTGCCTGCAAAATAGCAAATAATTAATGTCAGGCTTTTTTTTTTAATAGTGTGTCAGGGAGGGGGGAGCGGAAGAAGATGTCTGTTTTTTTTCCCCACCTTCTTTAATCATAAATACAAAAACTTAAAAAAAAAAAAAAAAAAAAAAAGAAAGAAAGAAAAGAAAATTGTAGGTGACTTCCTAGAAAAGTGGAATTAGTAGGTAGCTCCTGTACATATTATGTAACTTTAGTGAATATTATTTTCATTAATGATGAATTGTTTTACTCTCTTATGCAGATGAATGTTATCTGTGTGCTGCTTCCTGCTGTGGCCTCCTGCCGCCTGCTGTCATGACTGATCCTGCCTCAGACAGTGACAGGCTCCATTACATGTCACATTCAGGGTACTTAGCTGCTATTACAAATCAACTGACATCTTCGCTTCACTTGTCAGAACAAGATTAAGGTTCAGATTTTTAAGAATTACATTTACATTCAAACTATGATAACTTTATATTAGATGATGCATTTAATATAATAGTAGAAGTATATAGTATAGTATATAGTTTAAGTATTGAGTTGTAACAGTATATCATATGATGATATACCTAAACCTGATCATATGACCTGAGATGGTAAAACGTGTAAATGTGCAACAGTATTTGTACCTTACAGTGAAAAACGTACTCAAAAATTCAGAACATAAAGGAAAAAATAATCTTTTGTGCTTATGTTTCTAAATAAGAAGTGGCTGACTACATCTTACTATGAACTGGTTGGTTATGAACAGTTATATGACAGTCTGCAGACAGAGGTTTACAGAGCTTCATCCCAGCAGTGATGGCAGATATGTCTGTAGAAACACTGATGGAAGAGTGCCACCGTGTGACAGAGAAAGGAAACGCAAAGCTTTGACAGTTTTTCACTCCAAATGCTTGACATTTTAAAATGGATGATAAGTCTTCAAATCATCCTGCAGCATGTTAACAAGTTACCTGACTGAGAACTATATTCAGAGACCAAAAATTCCGGATCTGGTCTAAAGTTTAACCACACTGAGCCCTGACATCATGAGCTCACACTATTACATAATGTGACAACTCACTCAAGATGTTTGGAACGACCATCCTGCCGGGGTGGAGATGACGGTGACCAAATCCCAAAAAATAAATGGAGGACAAAGACCAACAGACGTTACCAATGAGAGGAACAGTAGTCTAAAATGTTGATAGATTCTGTCAAAGTCAGAGGAGTCGCTAATCAACACATAGAGGTCAATAGGTCAGTGGGTGATGCCATTGACTTTGGAGTAGGAAGCTGCAGTTTGAATCCCAGTCATGACTATTATATTTGCCTGGGTCAACGAGATCTGCAGAAGAAGAGCTTCCTTTCTTATAATGAATAGATGTGGAGAGTATTTGCTGCAACCAGTAGCTGGACATTTTAATTATATGACTGACCTTGTCCTGTATTGTAGGTTTGAAGTAAGACAAAGCAACACATGGAAGGGTATTACAGTCCGGCCTTTCAATACAGTGACCTGGTCACATGACATATTGTGTTTTGTTTCATAAGGATTATCAGGAAGTGAAATGTAAGATAATAGTATTGTTTGACCACAGCCTGAACAACATACAGTACAGTTTGACAATGGTGGAGAGAAATGTGACATTAAGGTTCGTTAAAAGTAAGATAAATCAGTATAAAATACTTTGTGTTACATGTGTTTGACGTGAACAGTGAGATGATCAGACCATACAAGTGTCAGCAGAGGGCAGTGTGCACCTTTAAAGATCTTCACAGAGAAAGAAACAGCATAGAGTCTGAAGTTTCTACATGTGCTGAATCAGTCCTCATGGGGATCGAACCTGCTCCACCTCATCTGCTCCTCTCAGTTTCATAAAGACAGGTATTTTGCATGATTCATACGCATCACTGCTCCTCAGAGTTCAAGTTCTTCTGTCACAGAGAGTCTGAACTGTTCTCGTGGCCTCACAGTGAAAACTGCTTCAGGATGATGTCGCCAACAGCTCTGCTTGTTGTGTTGGTTTTTCTGAGTCAAGGTGAGAAGGTTTTGATTTTGATCTGAAATTTACTATAACCTGACACGTATTCCTGAGAATTCCTGTCTAATTTCTCATTTCAGAGTCTTCTGCCAGCAGCTTTCTGACTCAGCCTGACAAATCCAAATCTGCCAGTCTTGGAGCGACTGTGACCATCAGCGCCACAGGGAGTTCAAATATTGGTGGTGATCTCAGTTGGTACCCTCAGAAACCTGGACAGCCTCCAAAACTCCTTATTTACAGTGCATCAACTCAATTCTCAGGAACTCCTTCTCGATTCAGTTGCAGTAGGTCTGGTTCTCACTACATTTTGACCATCAGTGGTTTTCAGGCTGAAGATGTTGGAGATTACTACTGTCTGGGTTACCATGGTCGTGGAGTGTTCACACAGTGATTTAGAGCCGTACAAAAACCTCCTTGAGTTTGACTGAAGTGAAACAGCCTGCTGCAGGTACAGAGGGCTGGTGAACAGACTGAGAACTGGTCCAGAGAACACAAGTGTTGTCAAGCAGAACCACAATGAACCCTAAATACAAGTGAAACACACTCACTGACACCTTCATAGTTTCAAACCTTTTCTTTCATTAATTCATCTCTTTATATGATCTTGCCTCAGATTAGATCAAATCTGACAGTGGCATCTGAGGCAAGAGATGCACAAAGTTTATATGATGTTATACTGTTGTTATATATATATTGTTAAAGAAACTCAGACACTGATTTATTATATCACACTGTTTTATTTAAAGGATTAAATGCAGTATTTTCAGACTCAGATTAATCAGAGAGTGATGGACATGAAGCAGAATATGAGAGGATCAGCATTAGAAAGCAACATGCAGACTAACACACTGAGTGGAGCTGTGAGAGCTGCAGAAATGTGTGAAGAGAGGAGATGTGTAGTTTCATCCAGATCTCTGTCAGAGCAGCAGCAGCAGCATCATTTCCAGACAGGAAGTGTTGCTGAAGCTCAACACTGAGCAGCGCTTAGGCTCCAGGGTTTGAGTGACAGGGCTCTGTCCACTCAGAGTGGCCTCACAGGTGACTGAGCCCGCCTTCCTCCACTGGTCTGCAGACAGGCTCAGAGTTCTGGTCCAGCTGTAGCGGCTGTCACTCCCCAGGACCTCCAGGCTGCGTGACATCCCCGAGGAGCTGCTGCTGGCCCTCACCTTCCAGCCCAGTGTCCAGGCAGAGGGGAAGCCTCCGCTGGCCACACACGCCAGTGTGGCACTGCCCTGCTGCAGCTCCTCTCTGGGGGGGGGGGGGGTCAGGGAGAGAAAAGAATGAAAGCTTGGTGATAAAGAAACATGATACACTGTCACTTCTTCTATTTGATCAAATGAAACAGACAAACTTGTTTACTTGTTTCTGCTGTTGCTCTCATCAATCACTCAGCATCAGACACATGACTCATGTCCATGGTGTAAATGCACCTAAAAAGTTGATTGATACTGATTATTGATAGAATCATAGGTTTGATCTTCACTGGTGAGAAAACACCATCTGTCATCATCTGTGTGTTTAACTCCCTTTTCAGTACATGTAAAACAAATGAAGCGTGAACACGGAGCAGAGTTGCTTCACTGATAAAATCATGTTTGTGTTCAACATGAATCCACATAATATAAAATATTAATACATTTTATATGTTGTACAGAATAAAAATCTCTGGTACTTACAGTCAGCGATGAGTTTGGTTACTCCACCGAGAGTCCACCACAGTGATACAAAGTCATGAAGCGGCCGTACAAAAACCTCCTGCTCTGTGAACAAGCATCGACCCACTGACTGTTCACTGTGTTCACAGATTAAACACCAGAGTTAATGACACATTCATATCACACAACTCATTCAAACAGAATCTGTATAAATAAATATCTTTATATCATTTTTTTAGTTAATTTACAAAGAAACGGTTAATTTATTTGTGTCATAAGTTGGTGATTTAGAAATCACTTTTCATAAATTGTAAAGCTGCTAAAGAAGAAATCCTCAAAAAGTCTGAACATAAGAGTGAGAGAAAGTTTTAATTAAACAATAACTGTCATAGGTAATAAATTAGACATTTTCTCTTTATACTCTGTGGATAAATCCAGTCAAAAACCACTGCATCAAAAAAATGAACAGGAACCAAGTCAGCCCAGTGGCTAAGCAGCCGTGTTGCTGTGGCATGTGTCCGATGTAAGCCATCCCTCTCAGTAGAGAACTGGCTCCTGGAGAGCTCAGGGATGAACTGGCAGTTGGACTTGACGTACTGATTAAGTGCGTGTAAATGGATCTGCTCACTCTGAGGCAGGCCTCTCAAAAAACTGATGACAGGGATCCAGATCTCTGCTTGTGGAAATTTGGTTTTGGCCATCCTAATGAGCCTCTGTAGTTCTTTAATGGATGTCTGCACTGCTTGGCCTCTGTTATTCAGACCTAGTGACAAAATCACTGTCTCAACTGTGGAGACTGCCACCATTTTGGAAAGGACGCCATGAACGTGCCTGAAAGTGGCGCCTGGAAAACCGTCCACCTGTAAATCAGCTACCTGGAAAGGTGGAAATCTGGCGACGTTAGAGTCTCCCAGAATCACCCGTTTTCCCCTCACTGCAAGGCTCCAGTTTTTTATTTTGTAAATGGTTCTGATATGTTTGATAGGCCTGCGTGTGGGTGGTGGTGATGATGTGTTATCACCTGTGGTGTGTGTGGCCCCTCCACTGGATCAGCCGAAATCAATCTGCGATTGAACTGTGTTTTTCAGCAGAGAAGTCACTGTAGTGGATGACTTCCACCATGAGCGGTGGAGGAATGATCCTCGTCAGATAGAGATGAGGTAGGCTGTATGAGAGACGCAGACACATTCTCACCTGATATGGTGTGAAAGATGTGCCTGGGCCTCTGTTCTCTGGGATCAGTGTCCATATCAGTGATGGGCACCAGTGGTGGGAGAAGAGAAGATGCAGACGGCTGTATTTCCTGGTCATCCAGCTGCAGGTCTGGTGACCAGTCTCCCCTCATGTCCGTCATGGTGGCCATAGCCTGTTTTGTCTGGGTTTCCATCAGCTGAGGAGCCAAAGCTAAAGGGGGGGATGCAATTACCTGTGTTGAAGAAGCCACTGAGGGTTAGGTTAACAGAGTTTTGCCACCAATGAACCCCTTTGGAATGTGGGTTTAAAAGTTGAATAACTTTTGATAGGAAGGTCGTAGAGACTTGAAAACTTAATCCACCCCCCGTTTTCGGGGTCGTGCTTTCCAATGACGTCTTCCGTTTGTGTGTGCGAGCTTCCGGTCCGGAGATACGCCCCTTTTTTGGGTACAAAGTGCGTGTATCTCGGGAACGGAAGGTCGCACAGAGATGATACACATATGGACGTGTTCAGCGTGGTCGAATTATGTTCGACGGACATTGGTTCCAAGTCTCTAGGACGTACGGTTCTCGCGATATTTGGCGTCAAAGTTTTCCCATAGAAATGCATTGATGCGGTAAAAAGTGAAAAATTTTCTAAGTGCCACGGGCCAAAGTCAAGTTGTGGGACCTACTTAGGAGCACGTTTCAGAGCATTTGGAGTCGATAGGTACCTATAAAAAAGTTGATTTTTTTCTGCCCCATATATGTATTTGGCTGAGAAATGTCCAACAAGCAGCAGATAATCCAGCAAGAAGAAGGGA
The DNA here is from genome assembly GCA_021432705.1 of Caranx ignobilis. NCBI lineage: Eukaryota > Metazoa > Chordata > Actinopteri > Carangiformes > Carangidae > Caranx > Caranx ignobilis. The sequence continues at coordinate 9,159 of JAFHLA010000217.1, read as the reverse complement.
GTGGTTAAGTTTAGTAAAAGCAGCAGGTCCAGCTGTAAATCAGGTAAATGGAAATAGTTAGGTTTAGGGGAATGAACCAGGACAGGGCGAAGCCCTGGCCTGGCAAGTGCACGCACCTCAATGAGGGTGCCGGCGGCCCCCCTGGCCACCACCCGGAGGTGGTGGCGGAAATAGGGGAAATAAAGGAGTAAATTAATAGGAGGGGAATGGGTTGAGGTAAGGAAAGGGTGGGTCTAGGGTCAGATGGAAAAGGGGAAGGGGTGAAGGTTAGGTTTAGGGGAAGGGAAGAGGGGAAGTGAAGGGTTAGGGTTAGGGGGTTAGGGGGTTAGGGTTAGGGGGTTAGGAAAGATGGACTAGGGTAGGGTTAGGGTTAGGGGTTAGGGATTAGGGGAAACCGTCCCCTCTGGGCTAGGCCCAGGGGGAGGAGGTGCACGGTCCACCAAAGGGGTTGAGGCTAGAGCTCCCCAGCTCCATCAACTTAAATTAGTCTTAATTTAAATTATATTAGTTTCGGTTCAACTTAAATTAGCTTTAATTTAACTCAAAATTAGTTTAACTTAGAGTTAGTTTAGTTTAATTAACTTAAATTTAGTTTAGAGTTAGTTTTAGTTTTATTAAACTTTTAGTTTAGTTTTTAGGGTTAGGGTTAGGGTTAGGGTTAGGGTTAGGGTTAGGGTTAGGGGGTTAGGGTTAGGGTTAGGGTTAGGGTTAGGGTTAGGGTTAGGGGTTAGGGTTAGGGTTAGGGTTAGGGTTAGGGTTAGGGGTTAGGGTTAGGGGTTAGGGTTAGGGTTAGGGTTAGGTTAGGGGGGTTAGGGTTAGGGGTTAGGGTTAGGGTTAGGGGGGGGGTTAGGGTTAGGGGTTAGGGTTAGGGTTAGGTATAGGATGAAAACCACTCGAAATGGGCAAAAAATCAGTTTTTTTGGAATAACTTTTGATAGGAGCATTTTAGAAAAAATCCATTGACCCCGTGAAACTTCGTCTCGTCGAGACGCGTCGATTGATATCCGGTTCGTCCTCCTACGACGTAAGGGGGCGGAGTTATGGCCAAAAAACCCATTTGCCCATTTCGCCCCATTTCAAAAATGGCCATATCTCGGGACCGGAAGGTCGCACAGACATAATCTTGGTGTCTACGTGTTCCCCGTACCCGAAAATGGGGGGGTAGACACCATTTGGAAGTCTCTAGGACGTACGGTTCTCGCGATATTTACCGTCAATGTTTTCCCATAGGAAATACATTGGTGCGATAAAATGCGAAAAATTTACTAAGTGCCACGGGGTCAGGATGGTTTGTGGGACCTATTTAGGAGCACGTTTCAGACCATTTGGAGTCGATAGGTACCTATAAAAAAAGTCGATTTTTTTCTGACCCTATACATGTATTGGTGGAAAAACGACAAAGTGCCACAGGCCAAAGTCAAGTTGTGGGACCTATTTAGGAGCACGTTTCAGACCATTTGGAGTCGATAGGTACCTATAAAAAAAGTTGATTTTTTCAGACCCACATATGTATTTGGCTGTCCAGCAAGAAGAAGGGAGTGGTTAAGTTTAGTAAAAGCAGCAGGTCCAGGTGTAAATCAGTAAAACAAGGAAATGCATTCGGTGTGCTGTTCATGGCAGTGAAAAACAAAAAGTGGTTTTTATTATTAATGAGTGATTGGTCACATCAACTGAAGTGCTGACTAAAGGACAAACTGGATGATCTGTGAACGAAGGCCAAACAAAACCAATGGGGTCAGGTCAAAAACAGGGTGGGGGTGTGGGAGAGGGAAATAGGGTTAGGGGGTTAGGGGTTAGGCTTAGGGAAAAGGGGGGGAGGTGAGGGTTAGGGTTAGGATAAGGGTGGGATCGGGAATAAGAAATGAAAATAAATTAATGAGAGGGGAGTGGGTTAAGTAGGGAAGGTTAGGTTCAGGGGTCAAATGAGAGAGGGGAGAGGGTTTAGGGAAGGAAGGAAGGAAGGAGGGTGGGAAGTTTATGGTAAAGGAACTTAAAGGGTTAGGGTTAGGGTTAGGGTTAGGGTTAGGGGGGGGGTTAGGGTTAGGGTTAGGGGTTAGGTTAGGGTTAGGGTTAGGGTTAGGGTTAGGGTTAGGGTTAGGGTTAGGGTTAGGGGTTAGGGTTAGGGGGGTTAGGGGGGGTTAGGGTTAGGGTTAGGGGGTTAGGGGGGTTAGGGGGTTAGGGTTAGGGTTAGGGGTTAGGGGGTTAGGGTTAGGGGTTAGGGTTAGGGTTAGGGTTAGGGTTAGGGTTAGGGTTAGGGTTAGGGTTAGGGTTAGGGTTGGGGTTGGGTTAGGGTGGGTAAATGTTATTATAAACTTTGGTTGCACAGGCCTAACTAGTCCAGGAAGAGAAGGGAGGGATGGAGGGGGGTAGATGGGTAGGATGATGGTCATGTGGGAATCTTTTTTTATTTTTTGTTTGTACTTCTGGTATTGTAGTCATTAATCAGTGTGTCTCTCTTCTTTTCTCAGGTGGAATGGTGGCTCACCTGAAAAACACAGGGCTGGGACACGGCAGATCAGGGTTCGAATCCCAGCCCAAGCAACCGACACACACAAAACTTTTTCACAGCCACGATAAAAATTATATTGACTGTCTAATGTATAAAAAATATGAACGGATAAAACATGAGGGATGCTAAATATTAATGTGATTGTATAAAAAATTAGGAGTGAGTGAGATTCTCTATGTGTAGTATGTGTTGTGCATTAAAATATCCATGTGTATTGAAATAGCTATTAACAGTGAGAGTAATTGTATGTGGATCAAGTTGTTTATTAAGAATCATAATATTGTGCAAAATTACGGTAGTAAATTGTTCTTTTCTACAATGAGTCTATAATAAAAGAACAGGCTTTCTTATGGAAAGAGGCAGTAGCAGTATATAAGTATTAAAAACCAGACAGTAGGGTTATAAAAAGCATTTTATGAAAAGGACAATAGTTTATTCAATGGCTGTGAAAAAAGTGGTTATATGTTGGAGGAGCGTCGGTGGTGTGGTCGAGGTGAGGTAATAGGACTGCTGACATCCAATTGAGATGGCTCAACCTGCAAGGCAAAGGGCTGGGGCGCGGAGGAGCAGGGTTCGATCCCCGGCTCGGGACAGCAAGACACGCATTTTATGCAGTCATAATAGGCAGGTGAGTGAATACATATGTGTTGTATGGAAAGAAAGACTGTGAATAAAAACATTTTATAGAAAACAGTAGTGTGTTCATGAGGTGTATATGTTGTGGGTCCGGAGTGTGGCGTCCCTGATGTGGTTGGGTTCGGGAAGGAGGATGAAGAAGGAAGTCCATGGTCCGCTGAGGGTGGGTGGAGGTGGTTAAGTTTAGGATTTGTTCGGTCCAGGTGATAAAATGGGGGGAGGAGGGGGGTGGGTTTAGGAAAGGAGGGATTGGTGGTGTCCGGGGTCCAGGGTTGGTTAGGTTTAGGAGTAGGATGGATAGGAGATCCGTGGTCTGCTGAGGGTAGGGTGGGGGTGGTTATGTTTAGGATTTAATGGGTACAGGTGATAAGAATGGGGGGGTGGGAGGGTTGGGTTTAGGAATTGAAGAGTTGTTGATGTCGCGGGTCCAGCGGTGGTTATGTTTAGAAAGAATGGCAGGTGTTAGACAGTGAAACTGAGGGGGGGGGGGGGGGGGGGGGAAAAAGAAAAAAAAGGGGGGGAAAGGGGGAAGGGGGGGAAAAAAAAGGGTTAGGGGGGTTAGGGTTAGGGTTAGGGTTAGGGTTAGGGGTTAGGTATAGGGATGAAAACCACTCGAAATGGGGCAAAAAATCAGTTTTTTTGGAATAACTTTTGATAGGAGCATTTTAGAAAAAATCCATTGACCCCGTGAAACTTCGTCTCGTCGAGACGCGTCGATTGATATCCGGTTCGTCCTCCTACGACGTAAGGGGGCGGAGTTATGGCCAAAAAAACCCATTTGCCCCATTTCGCCCCATTTCAAAAATGGCCATATCTCGGGACCGGAAGGTCGCACAGACATAATCTTGGTGTCTACGTGTTCCCCGTACCCGAAAATGGGGGGGTAGACACCATTTGGAAGTCTCTAGGACGTACGGTTCTCGCGATATTTACCGTCAATGTTTTCCCATAGGAAATACATTGGTGCGATAAAATGCGAAAATTTACTAAGTGCCACGGGGTCAGGATGGTTTGTGGGACCTATTTAGGAGCACGTTTCAGACCATTTGGAGTCGATAGGTACCTATAAAAAAAGTCGATTTTTTTCTGACCCTATACATGTATTTGGTGGAAAAACGACAAAGTGCCACAGGCCAAAGTCAAGTTGTGGGACCTATTTAGGAGCACGTTTCAGACCATTTGGAGTCGATAGGTACCTATAAAAAAAGTTGATTTTTTCAGACCCACATATGTATTTGGCTGTCCAGCAAGAAGAAGGGAGTGGTTAAGTTTAGTAAAAGCAGCAGGTCCAGGTGTAAATCAGTAAAACAAGGAAATGCATTCGGTGTGCTGTTCATGGCAGTGAAAAAACAAAAAGTGGTTTTTATTATTAATGAGTGATTGGTCACATCAACTGAAGTGCTGACTAAAGGACAAACTGGATGATCTGTGAACGAAGGCCAAAACAAAACCAATGGGGTCAGGTCAAAAACAGGGGTGGGGGTGTGGGAGAGGGAAATAGGGTTAGGGGGTTAGGGGTTAGGCTTAGGGAAAAGGGGGGAGGTGAGGGTTAGGGTTAGGATAAGGGTGGGATCGGGAATAAGAAATGAAAATAAATTAATGAGAGGGGAGTGGGTTAAGTAGGGAAGGTTAGGTTCAGGGGTCAAATGAGAGAGGGGAGAGGGTTTAGGGAAGGAAGGAAGGAAGGAGGGTGGGAAGTTTATGGTAAAGGAACTTAAAGGTTAGGGTTAGGGTTAGGGTTAGGGTTAGGGGGGGGGTTAGGGTTAGGGTTAGGGGTTAGGGTTAGGGTTAGGGTTAGGGTTAGGGTTAGGGTTAGGGTTAGGGTAGGGTTAGGGGTTAGGGTTAGGGTTAGGGTTAGGGTTAGGGTTAGGGTTAGGGTTAGGGTTAGGGTTAGGGGTTAGGTATAGGGATGAAAACCACTCGAAATGGGGCAAAAAATCAGTTTTTTGGAATAACTTTTGATAGGAGCATTTTAGAAAAAATCCATTGACCCCGTGAAACTTCGTCTCGTCGAGACGCGTCGATTGATATCCGGTTCGTCCTCCTACGACGTAAGGGGGCGGAGTTATGGCCAAAAAACCCATTTGCCCCATTTCGCCCCATTTCAAAAATGGCCATATCTCGGGACCGGAAGGTCGCACAGACATAATCTTGGTGTCTACGTGTTCCCCGTACCCGAAAATGGGGGGGTAGACACCATTTGGAAGTCTCTAGGACGTACGGTTCTCGCGATATTTACCGTCAATGTTTTCCATAGGAAATACATTGGTGCGATAAAATGCGAAAAATTTACTAAGTGCCACGGGGTCAGGATGGTTTGTGGGACCTATTTAGGAGCACGTTTCAGACCATTTGGAGTCGATAGGTACCTATAAAAAAAGTCGATTTTTTTCTGACCCTATACATGTATTTGGTGGAAAAACGACAAAGTGCCACAGGCCAAAGTCAAGTTGTGGGACCTATTAGGAGCACGTTTCAGACCATTTGGAGTCGATAGGTACCTATAAAAAAAGTTGATTTTTCAGACCCACATATGTATTTGGCTGTCCAGCAAGAAGAAGGGAGTGGTTAAGTTTAGTAAAAGCAGCAGGTCCAGGTGTAAATCAGTAAAACAAGGAAATGCATTCGGTGTGCTGTTCATGGCAGTGAAAAAACAAAAAGTGGTTTTTATTATTAATGAGTGATTGGTCACATCAACTGAAGTGCTGACTAAAGGACAAACTGGATGATCTGTGAACGAAGGCCAAAACAAAACCAATGGGGTCAGGTCAAAAACAGGGGTGGGGGTGTGGGAGAGGGAAATAGGGTTAGGGGGTTAGGGTTAGGCTTAGGGAAAAGGGGGGGAGGTGAGGGTTAGGGTTAGGATAAGGGTGGATCGGGAATAAGAAATGAAAATAAATTAATGAGAGGGGAGTGGGTTAAGTAGGGAAGGTTAGGTTCAGGGGTCAAATGAGAGAGGGAGAGGGTTTAGGGAAGGAAGGAAGGAAGGAGGGTGGGAAGTTTATGGTAAAGGAACTTAAAGGGTTAGGGTTAGGGTTAGGGTTAGGGTTAGGGGGGGGGTTAGGGTTAGGGTAGGGGTTAGGGTTAGGGTTAGGGTTAGGGTTAGGGTTAGGGTTAGGGTTAGGGTAGGGTTAGGGTTAGGGTTAGGGTTAGGGTTAGGGTTAGGGTTAGGGTTAGGGTTAGGGTTAGGGTTAGGGTTAGGTATAGGGATGAAAACCACTCGAAATGGGGCAAAAAATCAGTTTTTTGGAATAACTTTTGATAGGAGCATTTTAGAAAAAATCCATTGACCCCGTGAAACTTCGTCTCGTCGAGACGCGTCGATTGATATCCGGTTCGTCCTCCTACGACGTAAGGGGGCGGAGTTATGGCCAAAAAACCCATTTGCCCCATTTCGCCCCATTTCAAAAATGGCCATATCTCGGGACCGGAAGGTCGCACAGACATAATCTTGGTGTCTACGTGTTCCCCGTACCCGAAAATGGGGGGGTAGACACCATTTGGAAGTCTCTAG